>JAUJPP010000007.1:400227-1000227 GCA_030562195.1 Nipponacmea schrenckii
TGACTTAGAAAAATTGCGTCACAAATTTTTGTGGGTGCAATTTTTTTATAGATTTGATGAAATCTTGGTATGAATATCAAAATAGATAAGATGGTGGTCAAGTTTGATTTTGAAGATTTTCCATGAACAGTTTTTGAGTTTTTGCCCTTGACTTCAATATTCAGTGAATGTTTATGAGTAATTGCTCAATTTATTATTCAAATTCAATGCTGCCAGTGGGTGTATGTTACGGTACCTTGCCTGGCAAGCTATCTTATATTTTTTATAGGTAAATGGAGATCTAGGTATTTTATATGCAAGGTCTGGAAACAACAATACATTAGAGACTACACTATGTATCTCCTACAATCCAAAATTTCAAAAATTACCAAAACACTCATATTTAGCAGTAAGTAAGCCTTATTTCCTTTTTAAGCTCTAACTTTTAACAGGAGTCAGTAGTGCATTCATTTATATACCTAAGCTGATTATGATATTGTAAATATTATTATTTTTAATGTTTTCATTAGACCAGTCAGGAAAGTGAGACAAATACCATTTCATCAGTTGTAAAAGATAATTAAGGGAGAACCTTCTAAGAAATAAATCCAATGATGTATTCTTACAAAAAGAATAAGGAACTGGAGCCACTTATGACACAGAGTAGAACTTTGCTATTGTTGCAAAGTACATGAGAATTTGTAGGTTATTTAGATCACAGGCCAGAACAGTCTACAGTGACCTGTTCTTTAGAAACTTGTGTATACCTGAAGTCGATGTCAGAGATCCTAACGGAAAGAATCAGCAGATAACCAAGATCAACGACATTTGACCTCAAGGTTATGAGATATATAAGTAATCAAATATTCAAAATGTACATTGTTGTAGAATGTTGATCCACTTCTGGTGTGATTGATATATGGCCACAAAACTTTCAGCATCTGTAGCCAACTTTTGGGCACAAAAACGAAGAGAAAAAAATCGAGACAAGAAGTACAATTTTGATTTTCCTGTAAAGCATCGATTTTTATTCAGATATTATGGCCAGTCCACTTTAAATGATTTTGGTGTCAAATGAAAGAACATTAAAAAAATGTTAAGCTTTTCAAGCTCATTCCAATCATCTATAAAAAGTTTTTAAAGCAGAATTCAAATTCCTGATTTTTATACGCCCACATGAAATGGGGGGCGTATATTGTCGTCACCCACATCCGTCCGTCCGTCCGTCGGTCCGTCCGTCCACAATTGCTTGTAAACACTCTACACGGTGTAATTCTTGACGGATTTAGATGAAACTTAATATGAGTGTTTATGATCACGCAAGGATGAACCCTATTGAAAATCAGCGAAATCGGAAAAAAATTAGTATGAGTTTGTGCCCTTGTTCTTGAATGGCTCGTAAACACTCTACAACGTGCAATTCTTGACCGATTTTGATGAAACTTGGTGTGAGAGTATGTTATAACTCAAGGATAAACCCTATCGAAAATCAGCGAAATCGAAAAACATTTAGTATGAGTTATTGCCCTTGTTCTTGAAAACGCGTTCAATTTTAGCTTGTAAACACTCTTGAGAGAACAATTTTTAATGGATTTTAATGAAACTTGGCCTGAGTATTTGTTATCACCCAAGGATGAAGCCTATTAAAAACCAGTCAAATAAAAAAAAAATTAATATCAGTTATTGCCCTTGTTTTTGAAAACACGTTCAATTTTTAGCTTGTAAACACTCTACAAAGCACAGTTATTGACCGATTTTGACGAAACTTGCTGAAATTGTTTAATATCACCCAATAATGAACCCTTTTGAAAATAGCACATATCGAAATATATTTAATAGGAATTATTGCCCTTGTTCTATTAAATGTGTTGGATTATTGTCTCGTAAACACTCTACATGTCACAATTCTTGAGCGATTTTGACATAACTTGGCATGAGTATTTGTAATAACCTAAGGATGAACCCTATTGAAATTCAGTTAAATCGAAAAATATTTAGTATCAGTTATTGCCCTTGTGTTTGAAAACGGGTTTAACTTTTTGGCTAATAAACACTCTAGAAGGTACAATTCATGACCAATGTTGACAAAACTCACTGAAATTGTTGGATATCGCAAGGGATGAGCCTAATTGAAAATTAAAAATATCAAAATATATCTAATATGAATTAGTGCCCTTGTTCTTTTAAACGCGTTCGATTTTTGCCTCGTAAACACTTTACATGGCACAATTCTTGATGGATTTCGATGAAACTTGGTGTGAGAGTGTGTTATAACTCAATGGTTGAACCCTATTGAAAATCAGCGAAATTGAAAAAAAATTTAGTTTGAGTTACTGCCCTTGTTCTTGAAAACGCATTCAATTTTAGCTTGTAAACATTCTAGAAAGAACTATTCTTAATGGATTTTGATTAACTTTGGCTTGAGTATTTGTTTTTACCCAAGGATGAACCCTATTATAAATCAAATAGATAGAAATATTTAGTGTCAGTTATAGCCCTTGTTCTTGAAAACGCGTTCAATTTTAGCTTGTAAACATTCTAGAAAGAACAATTTTTAATGGATTTTGATGTAACTTGGCTGTGTTATTTGTTGTCTCCCAAGGATGAACCCTATTGAAAATCGAAAAATATTTAGTACAAGTTATTGACCTTGTTTTTGAAAACGCGTTAACTCGTAAACACTCTAGAAAGAACAATTTTGAATGGATTTTGATGAAACTTGGCTTTAGTATTTGTTTTCTCACAAGGATAAACCCTATTGAAAATCAGATAAATCGAAAAATATTTAGTGTCAGTTATTGCGCCTGTTTTCAAAAGCGCTTTCAACTTTTGGCTGGTGGACACTCTAAAAAATTCCTTTTTGACAAAACTCGCTGAAATTGTTTAATATCAACCAAGGATGAGCCTTATTAAGAATTAAAAATATCAAAATATTATTAAGGGTGAACCCTATTGCAAATCATAAAAATACCGAAAAATATTTAATGAGTTGTTATTAGGTACAATTCTTGACAGTTTTTAATGAAACTAGAGACCCTAGAAAAAAATAGGTTGGAAGGTTGAATATTTCATTCAACTTATTGTAACCTTACTGAAAAGTTTTTATTTGAAATAAATGCTGCCAGTGGGCGTATATTACCTTGCCTGGCAAGCTATCTTTTCAAATTTGAGATATATTTTACTATATTTTCACTTTTTGAGATGAATGCGTGTATATCTTAAGTTGTATATGATCTAAATGCTTGTAATTTGCTAAACTACTATTTACTAGACATTTTAAATTAATTGAAATATGGCAAACAATTTGAATGGGTGTGGCACATCCAGGATAAATTGATTTATTACATAGTTTTTGTGGCAGAGGCATTACCCGCGAAAAAAACTTTTCTTCAATATCGAACTTAACACACAATTACTTAATAATAGGCCAGCTAATCTTAAAAGGATTGTTACTTCATCTTTATAGTTCAAAAAGGGATCAAGTCTACAATTTCTTTATTTTTATACGCCCACATGAAATGGGGGGCGTATATTGTCGTCACCCACATCCGTCCGTCCGTCCATCCGTCGGTCCGTCCGTCCGTCCGTCCGTCCACAATTGCTCGTAAACACTCTACACGGTGTAATTCTTGACGGATTTAGATGAAACTTAATATGAGTGTTTATGATCCCGCAAGGATGAACCCTATTGAAAATCAGCGAAATCGGAAAAAAATTAGTATGAGTTCGTGCCCTTGTTCTTGAATGGCTCGTAAACACTCTACAACGTGCAATTCTTGACCGATTTTGATGAAACTTGGTGTGAGAGTATGTTATAACTCAAGGATAAACCCTATCGAAAATCAGCGAAATCGAAAAACATTTAGTATGAGTTATTGCCCTTGTTCTTGAAAACGCGTTCAATTTTAGCTTGTAAACATTCTTGAGAGAACAATTTTTAATGGATTTTAATGAAACTTGGCCTGAGTATTTGTTATGACCCAAGGATGAAGCCTATTGAAAACCAGTCAAATCGAAAAAAAATTAATATCAGTTATTGCCCTTGTTTTTGAAAATGCGTTCAATTTTTAGCTTGTAAACACTCTACAAAGCACAGTTATTGACCGATTTTGACGAAACTTGCTGAAATTGTTTAATATCACCCAAGAATGAACCCTTTTGAAAATAGCATATATCGAAATATATTTAATAGGAATTATTGCCTTTGTTCTATAAAATGTGTTGGATTTTTGCCTTGTAAACACTCTACAAGTCACAATTCTTGAGCGATTTTGACATAACTTGGCATCACCTAAGGATGAACCCTATTGAAATTCAGTTAAATCGAAAAATATTTAGTATCAGTTATTGCCCTTGTGTTTGAAAATGCGTTCAATTTTAGCTTGTAAGCACTCTAGAAAGAACAATTCTTAATGGATTTTGATAAAACTTGGCTTGAGTATTTGTTTTTACCCAAGGATGAACCTTATTGAAAATCAAATAAATCGAAATATATTTAGTGTCAGTTATTGCCCTTGTGTTTGAAAACAGGTTTAACTTTTTAATAAATACTCTAGAAGGTACAATTCATGACCAATGTTGACAAAACTCACTGAAATTGTTGGATATTGCAAGGGATGAGCCTAATTGAAAATTAAAATTATCAAAATATATCTAATATGAATTATTGCCCTTGTTCTTTTAAACGCGTTCGATTTTTGTCTCGTAAACACTCTACATGGCACAATTCTTGATGGATTTCGATGAAACTTGGTGTGAGAGTGTGTTATAACTCAAGGATGAACCCTATTGAAAAGCGAAATGGAAATTTTTTTTAGTATGAGTTACTGCCCTTGTTCTTGAAAACGCATTCAATTTTAGCTTGTAAACACTCTAGAAAGAACTATTCTTAATGGATTTTGATTAACTTTGGCTTGAGTATTTGTTTTTACCCAAGGATGAACCCTATTATAAATCAAATAAATAGAAATATTTAGTGTCAGTTATAGCCCTTGTTCTTGAAAACGCGTTCAATTTTAGCTTGTAAACACTCTAGAAAGAACAATTTTTAATGGATTTTGATGTAACTTGGCTGTGTTATTTGTTGTCTCCCAAGGATGAACCCTATTGAAAATCGAAAAATATTTAGTACAAGTGATTGACCTTGTTTTTGAAAATGCTTTAACTCGTAAACACTCGTAAGAACAATTTTGAATGGATTTTGATGAAACTTGGCTTTAGTATTTGTTTTCTCACAAGGATAAACCCTATTGAAAATCAGATAGATCGAAAAATATTTAGTGTCAGTTATTGCGCCTGTTTTCAAAAACGCTTTCAACTTTTGGCTTGTGAACACTCTAAAAATTCCTTTTTGACAAAACTCGCTGAAATTGTTTAATATCAACCAAGAATGAGCCTTATTAAGAATTAAAAATATCAAAATATTATTAAGGGTGAACCCTATTGCAAATCATAAAGATACCGAAAAATATTTAATGAGTTGTTATTAGGTACAATTCTTGACAGTTTTTAATGAAACTAGAGACCCTAGAAAAAAATAGGTTGGAAGGTTGAATATTTCATTCCACTTATTGTAACCTTACTGAAAAGTTTTTATTTGAAATAAATGCTGCCAGTGGGCGTATATTACCTTGCCTGGCAAGCTATCTTCATGTTTGATGTCAGATTGTGGTTTAATATTTGTGTACATTTTGAATATTATTTTTGATGACTTCTTTCTCGTGACCTTGACATTTTTTTTTAACTGTCCCCTTTACAAGGTCAAATGTCATTGAATTTGGCTATCTGCTGATATTTTCATTTGTGACATCTACTTCCAGATTCACAACATGATGTAACTTAAGACAGTGCTAGCATGTGATCTAATCAACTTAGAAAGTTATTTTGTTAATTTTCTTGCAATTTGCCACATTAGCAAAGTCCCACTCTATGCCACATGGCTCTAGTTTAATTGAATGACCTTCAATAACTGCTTGATCAATTTATTGATGAAGAAAGATTCGTTTGGTCAGCCATGTGCTTATATCTTTAATTTTTTATATTGAAGAAACCACATTCTTTAGCAGACTTTTCATCTAGTTATGGATGTAACGATGTTTACACAAAAACAATAGAAAGTCATGTTGTTGTCGTACTACGTGGTAATTGTACATTTGCCCAGAAAGCCAGCTTTGTACAAAAGTATAATGGAACAGCTTTGATTTCAATAAATTATGAAAACGAAACATCACTGGTAAGGAAAATGGTCAATTTTATTGTTCTGAGATAAACTTTTGTTGGCATCACCATGTTTTTTTTTACACCCTTTTGACACATCACAATAGATTGGTAACAATTCTTAAAAGTTCTAGTCCCACATTGGGTAACAATTCTTAAAAGTTCTAGTCCCACATTGGGTAACAATTCTTAAAAGTTCTAGTCCCACATTGGGTAACAATTTTTAAAAAGTTCTAGTCCCTTCATTGGGTAACAATTTTTAAAAAGTTCTAGTCCCTTCATTGGGTAACAATTCTTAAAAGTTCTAGTCCCACATTAGGTAACAATTTTTAAAAAAGTTCTAGTCCCTTCATTAGGTAACAATTCTTAAAAGTTCTAGTCCCACATTAGGTAACAATTCTTAAAAGTTCTAGTCCAACATTGGGTAACAATTCTTAAAAGTTCTAGTCCCACATTGGGTAACAATTCTTAAAAGTTCTAGTCCCACATTGGGTAACAATTCTTAAAAGTTCTAGTCCCACATTGGGTAACAATTCTTAAAAGTTCTAGTCCCACATTGGGTAACAATGTCTTAAAAGTTCTAGTCCCACATTGGGTAACAATTCTTAAAAGTTCTAGTCCCACATTGGGTAACAATTCTTAAAAGTTCTAGTCCCACATTGGGTAACAATTCTTAAAAGTTCTAGTCCCACATTGGGTAACAATGTCTTAAAAGTTCTAGTCCCACATTGGGTAACAATTTTTAAAAAGTTCTAGTCCCACATTGGGTAACAATTCTTAAAAGTTCTAGTCCCACTTTGGGTAACAATTCTTAAAAGTTCTAGTCCCACATTGGGTAACAATTCTTAAAAGTTCTAGTCCCACTTTGGGGTAACAATTCTTAAAAGTTCTAGTCCCACTTTGGGGTAAAAATTCTTAAAAGTTCTAGTCCCACATTGGGTAACAATGTCTTAAAAGTTCTAGTCCAACATTGGGTAACAATTCTTAAAAACTTCTAGTCCCACATTGGGTAACGATTCTTAAAAGTTCTAGTCCCACATTGGGTAACAATTCTTAAAAGTTCTAGTCCCTTCATTAGGTAACAATTCTTAAAAGTTCTAGTCCCACATTGGGTAACAATTCTTAAAAGTTCTAGTCCCTTCATTGGGTAACAATTCTTAAAAGTTCTAGTCCCACATTGGGTAACAATTCTTAAAAGTTCTAGTCCCACATTGGGTAACAATTCTTAAAAGTTCTAGTCCCTTCATTGGGTAACAATTCTTAAAAGTTCTAGTCCCTTCATTGGGTAACAATTCTTAAAAGTTCTAGTCCCACATTGGGTAACAATTCTTAAAAGTTCTAGTCCCACATTGGGTAACAATTCTTAAAAGTTCTAGTCCCTTCATTGGGTAACAATTCTTAAAAGTTCTAGTCCCACATTGGGTAACAATTCTTAAAAGTTCTAGTCCCTTCATTGGGTAACAATTCTTAAAAGTTCTAGTCCCTTCATTGTGTAAAAATTAATACTGATAGTTCAAGTAAATATAGATCTTAAGCAGTAACAAATAATTCTATTTAGGTTATAAAAGAAATGATTGTATAAAAATATATTTATAGACAGTACCAGGTGGAACAGAAGAAGATTATGATAACATTACCATCATCCTGGCTACTATATTATGGAAAGATTTCCATACATTAGAGGTGATTTTTTTTACTTTGATTCCACTTGTTTTACTGTGGTATTTAACCTTCTAAATACCCAGACCTAACTTTTATAGGGCAGTATTGCATTGGGCTGAATTTCTTTTATAATACAAATCACCAACTTGAAAATGTCACATGGTGAAGATAATAAGTATATATCAAATTAAAGACTAATGATTGAAACAATTGTATTTTGGAGCTGAACATTCCCATTTGGTCCACCTGAAGAACAGAGTCTAGATTGTGTTGATAGTTCCAAAATTTATAGACAGTAAGAATGAGTTTATGATTGCCAGCATAAATGTTATGTGTATGTGCATATTTGTAGGAAATGGGAAGTGATATTTATGTATCAATGTATTCCCCTGATGATGCTAAAGTAGATCCCAATATGGCATGCATATTTTTGATAGCCATGTTTTGTGTTGGTGTTGGATCATTTTGGTCTGGTATTGTAAAACATGATATGTAAGTATTAATTCTATAATATTTAAAAGTTACAAATCAAACGTTTTGTTTTAAATTTGTTGACTTACAATGCAAATGTAAATAGATTCAGATTATGAAGTAGTTTAATAATTTAAGAATACATGAATTATTTATTATTCACCAATCACCAATTAATCAAGCATGATTTGACTTAATACAATAAGAGAACAATTTAAAAGAAGAAAATGAAATATGGGGCTTATACATCATGATTATTTTTATCCAACATTATGCATCAAAAAAAGGAAAGAGTTTTGAATCATTGCAGCCCAGTTAAAAAGTTTTGTGCAAAATATATGTAATAATGAAATACATTACCTCATGAATTGTAGAGGTAATATTAATATTTATGTTTGCATTATTTGTATTTATTATTTAATATAAAGATTTGTTAATAAGTTATTCAGGTTAGAGCAACACAAATATTTTTTTTTTCAATCAAGGTGTAAAATAGGAAAAGAAATTAGATTAAGAACAAAATTCCTCATAATTTCATCAAGAAATATAGCTTATTGAGTTAAGCCTAGTTAAAATGAAATTCATTATAATTTCATCAAGAAATATAGCTTATTGAGTTAAGTCTAGTTGAAATGAAATTCATTCTAAATTCAGCAAGAAACATAATTTTAATTTAGATAATTTAAGTCAAAAAGAAATTCATTATAATTTCATTAAAAAAAAATAAAGATTTATCTCTGGTAAGTTTAGTTAAAATGAAGTCAGTATAGTTTCAGAAACAAGTTTAGACTTTCAATTCAGATAAATCTAAAATGAAAATTTTTATAATTTCCTTAAAAATTGTAGATTTAATTTAGATGATTTTAGTTAAACTAAAATTCATACAATTTCAGTAAGAAGTATAGATTTAATACAGATAGTTTTGGATATAATGTATTCATTATAATTTAGTAAAAAAAATAGATTTAATTCAGATAAATTAAGTTAAACTGAAATTTCATTATAATTTCAGTAAGAAATAAAGATCAAATTGAGACAATTATAGTTAAAGATGAAATATGTTATAATTTCAGTAAGACATAAAATGTTAGTTTTAATTTTAGCAAAAAAAATAGATTTGATTCAGTTAAAATGAAGTTTATTTCAATTTCAGTAAGATCTAAACCTAGGCTTGTTTGACGAAAAATTTGAAACTATCAAAACACAAACATGCCATAATGACCAATGCCTACAATCAGATATAAAATTAAATTTTAAGTTAAAATGAAATACATTATATTTTCAGTAAGAAATATAGATTTAATTAATATAATTTAAGTTAAAATGAAATACATTATATTTTCAGTAAGAAATATAGATTTATTACTATAATTTAAGTTAAAATGAAATACATTATATTTTCAGTAAGAAATATAGATTTAATTCAAATAAAAGTAACAATATAGAAGAAGAAGAAGCTGTTGATTTATCCCCTGTATCATTAATAATACTAGTTATATTATTATGTGGAATGTTAGTTTCTCTATATTTTTTCTATGATTATCTTGGTGAGTACATTTGGATTTAACTTAAACTTGTATATTGTTGGAGTTGTTTTTATTTTATCCTGTTTCCAAAATCAAATGAGATTAAAAAAAGAAAATTTTTTCTCTGCTAATAGTTTAAAGTTAGAAGTAATTGATAATGTTTATTTCAGTATATGCTGTGATAGGGCTATTTACTTTAGCTGGATCTGTAGGACTATATTTCTGTTGTCAACCTATCTGGAACAAGATATTAAGGTTCCATACATTGTAAGTATAGTGGTTTGAGCAGTTTTTATACGCCAACATGAATATGTGGACGAATATTGTCATCACCCTTTCTGTCGGTCTGTCAACATTTGTTGTGGTTCCATTGGAATTGATAAGACCATAGTCAAGGTCGAATTTGACGATTTTGAAACATTTTTGAATGCCTGGCAAGCTATCTTTATTATAGCAGATCTTATCAACTTCTTTGACAGTTGAGTACTAACATGTGGATTAAATCAGGTTGACTGAGTTTGGTGTAGCAATGGGTCAGAATTAGGTCCCAATATATGGGGACAACACAATGAATGAAAAAGAATACACAAGCACATGTGCAAGAGATGAACAGACATCAAAATACGTACATAGTCATTTTGGAAAACAAATTAGCCAAAAATGTCAGTGCATTACTCCATGTAATGTCCTAATTTTTCTATGAAGGAGAGGTAGGATTTATCCATGCTCAAGATCAGCTGTAAGGATGTTAACTCATCCCCAATATTTATCATAATAAAATGGTTGTATGTACTTCGCTTACAGACATGTATATTTTGATGGTAGTTAAAAATTTGCTTAAATAAAAATGTGTTTGTTGTATGGAAATGGAGCTTTCATAAGCAACATATTAGGCTAAATATATGTCTTTGACTAGACAAATCACTTGCATGGACTTTGCAATTTACATTTTTTATAATGTTTGTTTTCCAAGGAACATTTTTTATTTTTCAGTATTTCTGTAGATAAGATACCAGGATGTAGTGGTGCAATAGAAATTCGTTCAATTTTGTTATATTTATTATGTGCTTCCATCAGTATATTCTGGGCTGTACAGAGACATGAGAGGTAAGAGTTACAGAACTTTGTGATTAAGATTATTCTTCAATGAGGCTCTATGATATATTAAATACGGACACTTGCAAAAAAATCAGACTTGCTGGCACAAAATTCTAATTGTGAAAAAAGGATTTAGTATTCAGTTCTTTCACAATCAAACTGTATCGTTTTTGTTTTTTCTCTTTTTTTTTGTTAATGTGGTCCGAGTCCCCTAGCAAAAACTGATTTTTCAAGACTTAGTGATTAGATTAGATTTATTTCGAGACATCGGACTCTGACCGAAGGTGCATCACAAACCTTGATTAGTGCTAGTCTATTGAAGTTAAATTGTTACAGGTTAAGTCTTGAATGAATTTACATTCCCTAAATAACACCCAGTAAATTTTACAAATTCTAGACAGCTCAGACGTTGCCACATTGGTGACAAACAGAACTAGTATTTTCTGTTGCATTTCTTTTCTGGCATTGTAAATAATATAACCACCAAACCCCTGGCTAAATAATTTAGCACGCTGAAGTCACACTTGTACACTTGTGATCAGGTAGCCAATTCTAAGACAATATAAAACCTGTCAACATGACTTTCACCTCATACTGTACCAGTTCTGGTTTACAGAATCAAATACATTGTGGCATAACATACTTTTATTTCAAAATAATTTGTATCGCAATGTAGTAAAATATTGGGGGCCAAAACCGTGGCATTTCATTTGAAAATCAGAACATAAAGTCAGAGATCATTGACTGGTATGTCTCTTTTTACAACTATTATTTTTGACAAAATAACAACTGGTCCTTCCTTATGACAAAGAGGAAGGTCAGTTTCGGTGAATTGACAATTTCACATTTTTGATAGAAACAAAAAATATAATTTGGTCACGTAAGTGGAGCTAAAATGGCCCATCATTATATATGTGATATGGGCTAAATAACGGAGATAAGTGGAAAATTGCCAAGTGTTAATCAAATAGAGTAAACGTTTTGGTTGTTTTCAATGGCAACAATAAAGATAAATGTAGGTTGATCAATTCATCAAATAAAAATGAGTGACTTGTGGTCAGTAAATTCACAGAAATGTTTGCCTGTGTCAAAATATACCTCAAACCCCTTGTTCCTCCTGCAGGCACAAATTATTTCAGAACTGCCAAAAAATATATACATAATATTTGTCATTACATAATTACACACAAAAAATATTTTTAAAAAGCCTGAAAGATGGACCAGCAAAAAAAACCATAGCTTTCCTTGAAATAAAACATTTTTTTTTTTACTTTTAGTTATGCATGGATTTTACAGAACATATTGGGTGCAGCATTTTCTATTAATATGTTAAAAACAATCCGACTACCCAATCTAAAGGTATGATTCTAATAGGCTTGTTATTGTGGTCACCTCTGACCGTTCCATTCCAGTCTGTCTGTCCGTCTACACTTATTGTGGACATGATACAGAACTGGTTTTTTGATGAAATTTATTGTGAGTGTTCCTAACCACCCAATTATGAACTTTAATTAATATTCAAGAAAAATCTTTCATTTACCAATAACTCTTGTCAATCTTCTTGACAAATTGGCTGCCATTGTAAATGTGAGATTATTACAATCGCCATTGCCAGTTGTTTGTTACTTATATTCATGATAAAGTTCATGATAAAATAATCCTTTTAACTACAACTTAACCTATTAAAGTAAGAGGCATTTTAGAGGTGGATGTGTATTTGCCGTCTCTTAATTATTGCGTTATGTTTGAATTTTGCCATTGCCTACTTTAATAAAAGTGAAATGTATTCCTCAGTAAACAATGTAAATAGAATATCTTTAGTCTGAATCTTAAGTTTGTTTCAAGTAGATTTTTTATGATATTTTCATGTTTTTATATATGAAGTGATCTTGTTATAGGTGTGTACTCTATTACTGGTCCTGTTGTTTTTCTATGATATCTTCTTTGTTTTTATTACACCATTATTTACTAAGGTGAGAATTTTTTTTATGGGTTTTTATGCACCCACATTTTTCATTCATAGGATTTGAATGAAATTTGCTGTGATCATTTATATCATTTATATTGATGAGATCTTGGACAAGTTTTGATATTGTCAATTTCTTGCAGCAGGTTTGAGTTGACGTGAATTAGTCAAAACTCATCAAAATTGACTTGTTAACGCTATGAAGACTACAGTTTTCATCTGATTTGAATAAAATTTGGTGTGACCATTTGTATAGATAAAGTCTTTTTATGGCAAACCTAGAGATCCAAGGTTCAATAACCTTCACAATGATACAGATCTGAGTGGCTGATGCCTCATGTGCTGTGATCTCAGGACAGATAGAAACAGATTGCATTTTGTTTATCAGCTTATCCAATCCAATGCAGAAATGGAGGAAATGGAGGGTTACAATAGCTCAGTGATCTAAACCTTTGCCCTCTACTCTATATGTCTCAGATTTGTTTCCAACCTGTTAAAACTTTTTTGAGTTTTCAAAATTGTGATGCAATTGTATTACTCTAGGACTATGATTGATATTATATTTTAGACTGGTAAAAGTATAATGGTAGATGTAGCTACAGGTGGAAATAGTTCAACAGGAGAACAGGTAAGAAATGTGTATTTATAACCATACCATTCCTTTTAAACACTACAATCTTGTTAAATATTAAATGGATGGGTAGGACAACCACATTCCATAAGTCAAACAAATTTGTTTTTGAAATATTATTGACCATTTACAGACTATCACATACTAGTAGAATAATCATTTGTTACAAAGACACATTTTGCTTTCTGTTCTGTTATAGTTACCAATGGTATTTAGATTCCCAAGATTATTATCATCAGTATATTCTATTTGTTCAGAACAACCCTATTCATTATTGGGTTTTGGTGATGTTTTAGTTCCAGGTATGTCTATGACTAAGATATATATTCTTATGGTTTATAACACCCTCTAACTAGGGTAGATGTTTCAATAAGTTTCGATCTTTGACATACTGCCTCCAGTGTATGACTACATCAGGTCTAAATATTTCTAATATTAGATTTTGTGTATGCAATATGTTAAACAGTATAAAGTGAGTCTGTATTTAATTATTATAGGTTTATTGATATCTTATAATCATGGTTTTGATATTGAGATTGGTTCTAATAAATTATATTACATATCATCTTTAATAGGTACGTATTTTATCAAATTCTCATTAAAACATTAAAAGTGTGCTTGAAATTCTAATTAAAATGGGCTTGAAATTCACCTTTTAATTTTTGAAACAGTTTGTCACTGATTGATATCAAAAACAGAAAAATAATCCAAAGAAAGATCTATATTTAACATGGATCAAATGTGATTGATAGCTTCTGTCTTATGACTTGGAAATTATAGGATAATGATAGACATCATTACAAATTGCCATTAGTTGCTCTGTAAGGGTATGAAATCTCTCTTTGTCATATTAGTTAGTAACAAAAATCTCAGAATTTCTCACATCATTAGATAAAGCATTCATTTGTTGAATATTTAAACATATAATTTAAAACCACTAACCCACAGATATTGAAGCAAATGATTTTTATATTCTGATAAGATTGTCCCCAATTACTATTTTGACTTATTATTTCAGCATATGCTGTTGGTTTAGGGTTCACATATTTAGCTCTGGCTTTCATGGAGACTGGTCAACCGGCATTATTATATCTTGTACCTTGTTTACTCATAACAACTTTTACACTAGCCTGTCATAGGAAAGAATTTCAGCTTCTATGGTCTGGTATTAAGGTATGAATATTGTAGTTATTTTGTTAATTTATACAGATTCCGATTGACAAATAAATGAATTTAGTTGAGCTTATTCTATTCATTAACATAGTAGATCTAGTAGGCCTACTTATTTTGAAAGTGATAAGGAACTGATAATAAGCTTTTAAGGCCTTGCAGTGAATTAGGAAACACGAGTAGTTTGTGTTCACCTTTTACCGAAAAAGCTTTTGTGACTTAATGAAAAATAATAGCTTAATTTGTTTCTAATTTCTAGAATTCTAAGAAAGATGATAATATAATAAACAAGGACAGTGTGATACCAACTGCTGTTGTTGGTTCTATAAATAGATCTGGTTCTACTTCCACTTTATCAACAGATGGTGGGGGTGAAGAAAGAGTGTTAATTCGTTGATAGTATTTGTTTTAATGTACCATAAAAGACTAGAAATTTTTCCTTTCATTTTTTTTTTGTAATTTTTAGTGACCATTTAAATTCTTGGTACCAATATTATTTGTATTATTCTAGACACACCAATCCAGACTGTAATATTGTTTTTAAATTTCTAAATATTAATTTGATTATAATGAATTAATTTACTTTGTTTAATATTTTTTACTAAATATGGTAATATTGTCATAAATCTAATGAAGAAATAATATTAATTGTTACCTACAAGAGCATCAAGATTTGTTATATAAAGTTTTTTTCGTCAAAACTTATAATAATTTTTCAAAAAGCATAATAAAATAAATAGTAATTTGAATAAGAAAGTTGTTTTAAGGAGTTTTTATCCCCATCGGACATTTAATATTAATTGTTTTATAGTCGTCTTCCTGGATGATCAGCCTGCTTGACAGATTGGCAAATCTGAAAAGAAGTTTAACAGAAATTTAAGAATATGACCTTGTAAATAAAGTTTTGTGAAAACCTGGTGCAAATCTGTGATGCACTACATAAATTATCTGTTTGTATATTTTGACTGAATATTTCGTGTTAAATAAAAAGTAGTTTAATTTTTTTTAAAAAACTAATAAAATGATAATAAAAAAAACCTTGATAAATTGTTTTTTCTTTAAAAATTTTCATTCCCAAACTTTATCAACAATGGTGGGTGTAATAAAGAGTTTTAATTTTAAGTATTGTTTTAATGTCCATAAAAGACTAGAAATTTTTCCTTTCATTTTTTTTTGAATTTAGTGACCATTTAAATTTTTGGTCCAATATTTTTGTATTATTCTAGAAACCAATCAGCTGTAATTTGTTTTAAATTTCTAAATATTTTTTGATTTAAGAATTAATTTATTTGTTTAATATTTTTTACTAAATATGGAATATTGCATAAATCTAATGAAGTAATATTAATTGTTCCTACAAGAGCATCAAGATTTTTTATATAAAGTTTTTTTCTTTTCAAAACTTATAATAATTTTTGAAAAAGCATAATAAAAGTAAATGTAATTTGAATAAGAAAGTTGTTTTGGAGCTTTTTTTCCCCATGGACATTTAAATTAATTTGTTTTATAGTCGTTTCCTGATGATCAGCCTGCTTGACAGATTGGCAAATTGAAAAGGTTTAACAAAAATTTAAGATATGCCTTTTTAAGAAAAGTTTTGTGCTGGTGAATCTGTGATGCCTACAAAAATCTGTTTGTATATTTTGTCTGAATTTCAGATGTTATCTTGTAGTTGTAACGTTTGTTAACACTAATAAAACTGAGGTAATTATTTTCAAAAGGTTTTATTTTTCCCAAACTATATCAAAACCTGGTAAAAGAGTACTAATATTTAAGGGTTCAGAATCTATCCGAAGGTGGTCATGCAGTTGCTGAGCGGACCACTTTGCTATATAATTTTCGAAGGTAGTGATAACGGTCCTACCGCAAATTGATGGTCGATCGTGTTCTATGGCAAAGGGCACTAAAATGGTGGGCGGCCTGAGTCACTCGGAAGTGGTAATACAGTTTGAAATGGGGCACTTTGCTGCATGATACTTAAAGGTAGTGTCATGTGTCCTACGGCAAAGAGTATTTCATCCAATGGTCGGAAGTGGTCATGCAGTAGGTGAAGGGGCACGTTGTAGTAATCTGGATGGTTGGTCGTGTCCTGCGACAAAGGGTTCAAGATCAGATGGTCCGTCGTGTCCTACGGCAAAAGCTTCTTAATCAGATAGTCGGTCTGGGTCACTCTGGAAGTGGTCATGTAGTAGGTGAGGGGGCCACTTTGATGCATGACCCTCGAAGGTAGTGTCATGTGTCCTACGGCAAAGAGTAGTAATCTGGATGCTTGGTCGTGTCCTATGACAAAGGGTTCTAAATCAGATGATCTGTCGTGTCCTATGACTAAAGTTTCTTAATCAGATAGTCGGCCTGAGTCACTCTGGAAGTGGTAATGCAGCAGGTGAGAGGGACACTTTTCTGCATGATCCTCGAAGGTAGTGCCATGTGTCCTACGGAAAAGAGTTTTGTTTCGGGTGGTCGGTCGTGTCCTACGGCAAATGGTTGTTTAATCGGATAGTCGGTCGTGTCTTGCGGCAATTCCAAATCGGATAGTCACTCTTGAGGTGGTCATGCAGTTGGTTAAGGGGCCCCTGTGCTGCATAATCCTCGAAGGAAGTGCCACGTGTCCTACGGCAAAGAGTAGTAATTTGGATGGTTGGTCGTGCCCTACGACAAAAGGTTCTAAATCAGATGGTCCGTCGTGTCCTACGACAAAAGATTCTAAATCGGATGGTCGGCCTGAGTCACTCTGGAAGTGGTCATGCAGTGGGTGAGGGGCCACTTTGCTGCATGATCCTCGAAGGTAGTGTCATGTATCCTACGGGAAAGAGTATTATTTCGGATGGTCGGTCGTGTCCTACACCAAATGGTTCTTTATCAGATGGTCGGTCGTTTCCTACGGCAAAGAATCCCAAATCGGATAGTCAGTCTGAGTCACTATGGAAGTGGTCATGCAGTTGGTTAGGGGGCCACTTTGATGCATAATCCTCGAAGGTTGTGACATGTGCCCTACGACAAAGAGTACTTAATCGGACGGTCGGCCTGAGTCACTCTGGAAAGGGCCACTTTGCTGCATGATCCTTGAAGGTAGTGGCATCTGTCTTACAGCAAAGAGTAGTAATTCGCATGGTTGGTCGTGTTGTACGACACAGGGTTTGGTGCATGATCCTCGAAGGTAGTGACATGTGACCTACGGCAAAGAGTATTTAATCGGATGGTGGGCCAGAGTCACTCTAGAGGTGGTCATGCAGTTTGTGAGGAGACTACTTTGCTGCATGATCCTCGAAGGTGCTGTCACGTGTCCTACGGCAAAGAGCAGTAATTCGGATGGTCGGTCATGTCCTACGGCAAAAGTTTCTAAATCGGATGGTCGGCCTTAGTCACTCTGAAAGTGATCATGCAGTAGGTGAAGTGGTCACTTTGCATGATCCTCGTACTAGAAATTTAATTTTCAACCATGCTTTATTCAATCTTTATGCCTTCCACATGATAAAAACAATCTAGCATTCAGGGGAGAGAACCTTCATTACTTAGAGAGAAATTATGAGAAATAACTATTATCAACAGTTGGTTTCAAGACCAGAATATGATCTAATCAGTTAAATATGACATCCTATTCTTCTCAAATTAAGAGCTCCCTTCTAAGTTTCGGAGCTGTACAGAGAAATTGACCAGAAAATATTATACGTTCCTTGCAAAAAATATAAACCCTAAACCATAAAAAGATAAATTATTTTTACAGGAAGAAAACACATGAACATTTTTACACATCAAGCTTGATAAACTCGTAAACAACTTCAAATGTCTATAATATAATGTAATTCAAGTGCTAATTTAGGTGAACTGAATGAAAAGTATTGTTCCAACCCTTATTAAAAGTTAAACATGATCAAATACAATATTATGAAACTATCAAAATAATGGCTTTAAAATACTTCAAGCTCGGGAATTTTGATATGCAAATGACTAGGTTTACCAATATACATGTACATGTATTTATATCTTCATAATAAGAATTCATACAGAAACACTACAATATTTCTTTGGTCAAATGTAAAACACTCGAGTTGAATTTTTCAAGTTATCAATGCCATTTAATTCTCTATTTAACGATATGACAATGATTCATAATCATTTTATTAAATATTTCTTTCTTTTCGACTGAATTTCTAACTTCCAAATAAATAATTTATAGTGTTAAGATGATCCATGGGTGTTAAAGAGGGCTAAACAGCAATGATGATAAGACCGTTGATTTGAATTTTCACACCCAGTAAATATTACAAATAAATCTTATTATGTAATTCATTATTACAGCATAATCAAAGTGCTCCGAAATTTTACATAATAAAATTGATTTGCTATTTCATTCCGATTCAGTTTAATTTACTACTGTATTGAAAATAATATTTTTGTATTTGATCAGCTTCCCAACTATACTATCTGTGCAATCTTGGCATTGTTTATATGAATGGAACATTTTAACAACCAATACGATTTCATGAAACGTCATGTTGGACGAAATAATGTCTTGACATTATTGTTACTCAATTCAAATGGTCCCTCAAAACATCTTAACATACTTTCACTATATACTTAATGAAATCGAAAAAACTTTTTTATGACTCTGGCAGATTTATTAATGTTGTCAAAAGCCACAAATCTCATTTCATAAGGTTAATGAGGTTTGATCTTGTAAAGTCTTATTAGAAATAAATTGCACCAATTGTTTCTAATGCAATGAAATTAGAATTGAAAAAACTGAAAAAAGCTAATTTTTAAGGAAACCCATCTGTTATTTCAAACGGTTTTTGCCATTGACAAACCTCTTTGTTTCTGGTCAAGATTTACAGTTTGAGCTGTTATCAGGTTTTATAACGGCCATAACTTCTTCAGATTAATGGTGATATTTACAAGATGATTGGAGTAGTTGGATGATTGTATAAAATAGTCATTTCAAATATTGATATACACAGATGCTCCAGTCTCTGATTGAAAACAACATGTTTTCCATAATATTATTGTCTTGTATCTCTGTGGCCTTTGCGGCACCAGCAAACAGTGGACAAGACTTTACCAAGTAAGTTTTAGATTGTGTGAGAAATATGGACTTATTGACAACGTCCGGAATATTTCAACAGAACAACATTTTTCTGAATATTATATTTAATTACAGTGTCTGTTTCTACTGTTATTTGTCTTTTCATGATAAATTATTTAAAGATTGTGATATTTTCAAATGTTATTCCAGTTTCCGATTAATATCAGTCAAAGCCTCTACTCAGCAGCAGATGCAAGTCTTGGAGAAGTTACAAGCTGATGGTTTAAATGGGGTAAATTTTATTTCAATCCATGTTCTTGGAATTCCGGAAAAGATAAAGGCCTTTTGTGAAAGTGACAGTTTTACTTAAACTACAGGCAGGGCAGTGAAAGACGGATCGTGGCCCAATTAGAAAATTTTAGCGGGACCCTCTCTTCCAGCTTACAAAGACTTTGAAATGTCGTTCAATTCAGATAGTCTAGACCCCGAAGATCAAGTCTAGATCAAGAAAACGTAACTGGGTGAAACTATTGTGGTTACCTGATCACCAATATATATAAAAAATAACGTTTGATCCTATTCTACGAGTTTAAGAGTATTATATTATCATGGAGTATGCATGTGCAGTTTGAAAATTGCATCTCTATGTTATTCCAAACGTGTCCTTAACGGCATTATATTACCTATCTGTGGGTGAAATCAATGAAGTGTATGAGAAGATATGGGATTGCGAAAATGCTTTTAATCATAGTTTTAAAAAAACATTTAAAGTTCTAAAAACAAATATATTCAGTGCAGGAAAATGTTACTCAAAATTCGTTACTCATAAATACAATTATACACCTACATAAGAGCTATTCAACGAATTCTTGTAACATTCTCGGGGTTATCAAATATACCTCCATCTTTGTGTATATAAAAATACATAATATTGTATAGTAGTTTCGTGAATATATATTAAAATATGAATCGTTAAAATATGAATGGAGACGATCTTCCTCAATTTATGCATCTTTATGAATTCTAAAAAAAAGACTATTCGTGCTTTTATACTTACATTTTTTTTCAAAATTTGTTTAAAGTTAATAGTTTTTTGTAATGACGTTTCCTATTTTCATAGGTAAGGCCTAGGTCTATGTAGCCTTATTTAGTGTACAGAGATTAAAATTTGTAATAATGCGATATGTTAAGAAATCATTTTATGGATTGGATAACTTTAATTCCGATTTTAAGCGTTTCGAAACTTTTATAAGACTAGCTTATGCCATAACCGAACCTGATTACAGGACTCATGAACGTCGAATGTAAACTGTAAATGATGCAAATATAGGTAGTTTTACTGCATATAATATTAGTATGTATCACTTCTTTTTATCTATCGCATTTCCTTATAGGAATTTTATGACTTTTGGGCAGATCCATCCACAGTAAGGAATGCTGAAATCATGGTTAGCCCTGCTCAGTATCAGATAGTGCTCACACATCTCCGAGCTAATGGTTTGGACCCTCAGATTGACATTGAAAACATCCAAACGTAAGTATGCCACAAATCCATGCATGTCTAGAATTCGGAGTAATATTATAATGGCATTGCAAAAAGATCAGAGTCGTTCATTCTATTAACACGTAGCTTTTCCACCACGTTGACACTTTTCATTTGATGTGTCAAAGGCTATGAAAATATCCAAGAACGATGCATCTCCTATGAAAACACTATACACATGCCTGTCACCGTCGCTGTAATTCATATAACTCAAGACCCCATCCAATACTATATTGAGGACGTCTTTTTAATGATACGATTTAGATATGCAAAAAAAAAAAAAAAAAAAAAAAACACAAAAAACAATTGAAAACATCTTTTTTAAACATCAAAGATTTTTGTTATGTAGTAAACGTACAGAAATTAAAGATCAAAAATAAAAGTATGGCCATTTTTTTCAGTTTAGTGGATAGGTCGATGCAGAGAGCAAAAACTGTAACTCCCCTGAACTTCAATAATATTGTTGATCATGGACAATATCATACTTTAAACACGGTCAGTAGGCTATATCATACATATTTCTATATTGTCTTTGTGTCGTTGTTGTCCATTTAAAGGTTTTATTTCAATTTATATACCATATTTCAATTTATATACCACATTTATAAATTTATATAATTAATGATTTCATTATGAATTAATTTAGCCAAACATAAGTATTTTAGATAATAGGCTTCTACCGATTGATTGTTAATGATAGAAACGATATATATTTGTGTAATTATGTGTTGCAGATAAATAACTATGCCAATTCATTCGTCAGCACCTACCCGACTCTAGTGAAAAAACATCAATTGAGTGAAAGAACTTATTTGGGAAAGACAATGGAATATCTTGAGGTAGCTATCAAATTGAATGAATTCATAGAGAGAATAAAATCATTAGTCATGGTTGCAGATTACAATAAAACTGTTTTTTAACGGTTTTTGCTCATCATGGAATTTAATGAGTTAAAACCATTCCAGATTTAATATTCAATCTCGCGTTTGTCATCGAGAAAATATTCTTCATATTTCAGTTGATTTTAGAAATACATCCTCTCGCGGGTACCAGTGAAAAAATATATAAAATATAACAGGGGCATTCAAGCACGGTGCAGATAAAAACATAATATAACGAGTTACAACCCTAAATAATAAAAATGATGAACAAGATTGTTTGCAATTTGAACTATTTCTTCATAGATAAATTCACTATGACTTCGCTATTATCATGGCGAATATCATAGGTTTAAATTGCATATGCCAATAAGATTGTAACCTCACAAAGACAGACCTTATTTTGTCCAGTCATTGTTGACTCTCTTCACGATATATATTTTACAGATCTCGACCGATTTCGCTGGAACCAAGCCAGCCATTATAATAGAAGCTACAATACATGCCAGAGAATGGATTTCACCTGCATCAGTTCTATATTTTGTTGACAGGGTACGTAGTCATTGATAGAGTTATCAACGTTGAGCAATGTTGTTTGGTGTAGGCTACAATATAACAATGCCCAACAGGTTTGGTTTTCTTACTTTTGTCAATAAGGTGTATCTCGACACCAAGATAGTATTCATTTAAGATTTTCGAGTATATATAAGAATTGTTTGTCGAAAAAAGAATTTTATTTTTCAGCTATTGGGTTCTTCAGCATCAGATTCACAATTTATGTTGAATAATTTTGATTGGTATGTTTTACTTGTCGCTAACCCTGATGGTTATGAATATACACATACCAACGTAAGTTTTTTTTTTATAATACTGTATTAACTAGATGTATCCAAAGCATACTAACGTTACAAGTACAGTACTCAGTACTTCACTAATCAAGAAATATAGTAGGGCCTAGTAATAAGTTATCACAATATTTTAGAATTCCTAAAACCATAGGTTTTTGGAACATGCGAGGGGCAATCTGGCGTTTCACCATGCCCAAAATATGATATCATAGTAATTGATGAGAAAATAATATTGAGTGACGGTAACGAAACACTACATCTTTATGTCTTTTGTTTTATTTTCCTCGTTTTTAGTATCGAATGTGGAGGAAAAATCGCTCTCCAGGAAATGGTAACTGTTATGGTGTTGATTTAAATAGAAATTTTGAATTCCGTTGGGGACGTAAGTATATAAAGGTGCTTTGCTTAGCAATAAGGTTACGTAGATACCCGATTCTATTCTATCATTTATTTCAACATATAATATTCCCATAGTCATTGAGTGGCAAATTAGAAATAAAAAGACATCATAAAACATTTTCTACCACTTCCGGTTTTTGCATGAGAACTTCCGGTTTATCAAAACCACGTTGGGTGACCCAACCTCCATTGTATGTAAGAAATGAGTACAAAAGCTATACATATAAACTATCAGGCATGATTAGAACCCAATTAAAGGAAAACATTCTAACCGGAAGTGAAACTTTATGTGTTATCACAGAAAGGTAACATTTAGCAAAATTGTAATAAGTCCGCTAATTTTTCTCCGATTTATACGATTTTGTTTTTTTTTAAACCTTGTTACTTGATAATTTTGTACACACATGAATTTGAAGGCCTAAATTGTGAACACAACTGCAGATTGGGTAAGAATTACTGTTTCCTAGGTACAATTGGTCCAACGGTTTGCGAATGTTCCCTTTTAAAAGACTGATAATTTCTCAGTGTGAAGGTTAAAAAAACCCACCAAAAATACGAATTGAGGGATGTCGAAAATCTATAAGGCTGTTATTTGCTCTTTTTTGGGGGGTGGGGGGTCTCTGTTCCATAATTCGTGATTGTTATTCTTCTTCTCATATTTGCTGAATATAATAGTGCAGCAAATTACATTTTAGTTACTGGTACAAGTAATAACTGTGGTAGTGATATTTACCTCGGACCATCTCCAATGTCAGAAGTTGAATCAAGAAATATTAAAGAAATGGTAGATTCAGTTCAAGATGGCGGAACTCGTGCTATTGGATTCTTGGCCATACACTCTTATTCTCAAATGATATTATTACCTTATTCCTTTAATTACAATGAAAGGCCTCCAAATGCAAATGAATTGGTGAGTTAAATTTCTACTTCAATACGAATTTTCAAGTGTGCCTATATCATTGAAAATTGTCATTCGTATATCGACAGATTTGTAAAATTTGTATTGCAACCAGCGTCAAGAACACGTATTTTTTCAATTCGGGGATATGTCTCAAAATGAGCTGTAAGACTGTCTGATGATTAATAAACAGATTCTTCCATTTTTTAGACTAAAATGGCAATAATAATATTTAATAATTCAATTGACTCAGACTCTACACGTGTTTAGGATCGAATCATTTTTACTAATTTGTTTTCCAGGATAACTATGGTTATGCGGCTGGAAGTGCAATGTCTGCAGTTAATGGCAAAAATTTCCAAGTTGGAACTGGACCCAATTTATTATGTGAGTCCATCTGTCGTGCAAGGTTATTTACAAAATAATCTTTTGAAACTGGCAAAAACTATCAACTTAACAGTCGATTTGAATTAGATATTTTTATAAGGTAGTACTTCTGTTACTGCTCATTTACTAGGATTCATTGTAATTACTACATACATTGAACAAAATGATTTATTTACAGACCCCGCAGCCGGTGGATCAGATGATTGGGCTATTGCACTTGGATCTGTTAAATATGCTTACACTTACGAATTACGACCAAGAACATCAGGTGAAGGTGGATTTGTTTTGCCTACAAGTGACATCATTCCTAGCGGAGAGGAATTATACGCATCCTTCTACTCTCTAGCGCAAAGTTTTGCGTCAGATAAAAAGAAGTAAGCTGTATCTGAAATTCATTTGTATGCAATAAATGCATTGAAAATTGTATTTTCTTTTATTATTTTAAGAAAGCTCACAAAAAGAACAATTTTAGCTCAATAATTGCCTCGATGGCTGTAACCTGTAAAAACGAGCAATCTTAGTTCGCAACAAGGCTGTGTCTTTTATTTCTCTAAATACTTACGAACAAATGTGATCTTATTAAGTCACAGTGTGGTGCAATTATTAGCTTTGGTTGACAACAGTAGAGAATTATGACATATTTTTAATCCAGTATCTCCATGTCTTATATCTATGACCTTGCTACCAGGTACCCGTGATATGCGATGTATGTCATGTGGCTTCGTTATCAATTTTGAGATGAATATAAAAACAGGCTACATGTTTAATTTATCACATTAGCAACTATAATATCAAGGTAAGCTCAATTTCTCTCTTTTGGATCAATTTCAATAACACTTTAAAGCGGCTTCGGTTGGCTTCAAATAAAATTAAAGTCTTGTTGTGAAGTTTCAATGTGACGTTATAAGCCCATTCTGTCCATATAACACCGGGCTCAAGTTGAATCATGGCATTAGGGCCTACATACTTTTCACAAGAACAGCAAACTGAATGATATTACTAAAAACTCGAATGATTTAAAGTTGTCCGCATCTCCCATGAATAAAAAGATTTTCTCTTTTAATCAGTAGCGGATTCAGCGTTAGTTATTAGGTCCTCAATCATTTGAAAGAATTCTGTGCAAGATGTACATTAATCTATCCAAAAGATGAAACAATTTGTAAATCGATTACAGTTTGAATTGCAAGCAACTTTCCATGAACAAATTGTTTTTTCTAATGATTTGAATATGAAAACTGTATAAGTGATGAAATAGTAGCTGAAGAATCTGTATATTGGTTATCTAATCAAGGTTAAAAACATTTTGCAAGAATTTTCAGATTGGACTTTGGCAATCACATTAACCTAATGACCTGGATAGATATAAATAAGACAGCAATAATGAATAGAAAACCAATAAGCCTATTGGAATTTAACCTCCACTTTTAAATCAGCTGTCCATTACAAAATTGTATATCTCAAACACTACAATATAATAAGTTCTTTCTAGTTTCAACATTTTCCTTTATTCAATTATTTTTATTGTCATTTTCAGATGTTGCGATTCTTTGCCGCTCTTGCCATTTTGGGACTTGCTGCCGCCCTTACCCAGGAACTCCTGGACGAGGAATGGACACAGTTCAAAGCTACGTATGGCAAGAAATATGCTCCAAAGGAAGAGGTTATGAGGTAAAAGAAAAATGTGAACTTGGTTCTTCAAATATTAACCATAACAGGTTGTTGTAGTGCAACATCTCCTAATGGTTTTATTAGGCACAGACGAGTCAATAGTGTATACTTAAAGAACTAGAAGTAGTAAGGAGAAATCCCATCCATGTCTATAAGTGATGCCTCACATTGCTTTTGAAGTAAAGAAAACTCACCATAAACTCTCGCTTACATTTTGATTTATACTTTTCCTTTCAAATTGTAGAAAAAAGATTTGGAATGATAATCTTAATTACATCCAAAAACACAATCTGGAAGCCGACAGAAATGTACACTCATTTAGAGTTGGTATGAATGCTTTTGGAGATATGGTAAGTTACAAAATTGCAATATCTTTTCGTCGATTTCACATGTTTTCAACACTGTTACTGGCCCTACTGCCATAGCTCAAGCTTTTACAATTGTTATCTAAAGTTAAGATAATAACTCATATGATTCAGATACACAACATACCAGATTCAATAAAAACTGGGCGTTTTATTCAGGACAACAGTTTTACTATATTTAGATTCCGGTGCGTGGTAAATTCAAATTTATAGAGAATTATCCCGAGAAGAACTACAAACATTCGTTCCAAATATACCAATTCATTACATTATTACATTGCAGACAAATGAGGAATTTGTAAGTGTAATGAACGGTTACAAACAGAATGATAATCAAGATAAGAAAGGAAGAACCACATTCTTACCTCCCTCTAATATTGGTGATTTACCAGCAACTGTTGACTGGAGAACTAAAGGTTACGTAACAGAAGTTAAAAATCAGGTAATGGTGGTCTAGTTGATCTGGTTGATTACCCACTTCAAATTTTACATTATTTCCTTCAAATTTAAACTCTTTCATACTAGTATTGTGTCCACTATGTCATGTGACCTACATGGTCGCACGTGCTTGAGTAGTTGTAATCTGTATTTTAAGTAGGTTAATAGCCTCAAACAGTCCAATGCGTTCAAAATGACGTAAAACGCGGACCTTACGGTCCTTGTTGCTACGATCATTATTAAACTTATTGGACTGTTTTCGGCCATTAACCTATACATAACGTTCCGTTAAAATTTCTTGTTTTCTTCATTTGTCTATTATTGAACATGTTATAAGGTATCGATAACGACTGATGACCAGACATAGATTTCAGAATGATTCGGATATGACTGTTACAACAAATGCCCTTTTATCAGAATTCAGATGAAGGTTGGTACCATGGTACGGTCAATATCTATATCTACAAATATTGTTTTTACAGGGACAATGCGGTTCCTGTTGGGCTTTCTCTACAACCGGCTCTCTGGAAGGTCAACATTTCAAGAAATACGGAAAACTTATTTCATTGTCAGAACAAAATTTGGTCGATTGCTCCAAGAAACAAGGTATGCTTGTCGTTTGACCTTACACCGTTACAAAAGATATTTCTCAGTGTCCTATATTATACTTACACATGGCAATAAAATTTACTGAAATCGGTATGTTATTGGTAATATGTATTTAAATGTGCAGGTTCTAATGTATACATGTAATAGTTTGAAAATTTATTATAAATTAATTCTCAATTTTGATTTTTTTTTCATATTTTGAATATTAAATATTCACATAACGTGCTGATTATAACTTATGTTGATTTTGTTGGCTTTATTCTTTTTTCAACTAGCTAGTTTTGTTTTTATCTCCTATACAGGTAATATGGGATGTGGTGGAGGTTTGATGGACCAAGCCTTTACCTACATTAAGGTTAACGATGGTATTGATACCGAAGCCTCCTATCCATACACTGCTCAAGATGGTACTTGTCATTTTACCAGAGCTAACGTTGCTGCAAATGATACAGGCTTTGTAGATATTCCATCCGGAAATGAAGATGCTTTGAAGGTACTTTGTTTGGATTAACTTCGGTTGCTTTTACCCTAAGAGCACTGAGTTTCCGTTTTAAATCATTTCATGAAATGCCCGTAAGACATCACACCCATTGTTCATTGTATGCTTTTTAGCTACTAATTCGACGGACCCGTATACCAGGTATTCTGTCACAATACAGCGCTTTCTAGTAAGTGCATTGTATTTTTTTTCATAATTGATTTTTTAGACTGCTGTAGCTACTGTCGGACCTATCTCTGTTGCTATTGATGCCAGTCATCCATCATTCCAACTCTATAAATCTGGTGTCTACCATGACTTCTTCTGCAGTTCTAAACGATTAGATCATGGTGTGTTGGCCGTTGGTTATGGTACTGAAGGATCTAAAGATTATTGGTTGGTTAAAAACAGGTACGCTTTAACATATCTTTAGTGATATGACGAAGATAACGCAGTTTGAACATGAAAAGGGCGACTTGTATTTCAGTTCAGATACCCTACTAGTGGTAATAGTCAAGAACTGAAAATATCCTTTCACCTTGAAAAGGAGATCTCTGTACGAGCTGTACGAATAACATGAAATATTCGTGGAAAATGTATCAATAGTGTATAAAGTCCGTTCATATTTATTTCAGCTGGGGAGCATCTTGGGGTGATCAGGGTTATTTGAAGATGTCCAGAAACCGACATAACAACTGTGGTATTGCAACATCCGCTAGTTATCCAACCGTATAAGTATGTTATAACATAATATGACATTACTGAATAAATTTTTTCGCAATAAAGAAATTTTTTTGATATAGACTTATTAGTCAAGTACCAGAATGTAGATAGGGTCCATGTCACTTGTGAACTTAAGTTGTTATCCTTGTAAAATATAGTTGACTCAAAAGAATGCAGCTTAGCTGGTTCGATATGTGTAGCTCATTATTTTAGCAAACTATGTTACCTAATATAGTTTCATTAGATTATAACTATATTTAAACGATTGTAGTTACGACAATAGTCAAATTAGTTTTTGGAATCCGTACCCGCTTTTTAAATCCACTACATTAAGAACAAAGAATGAAATACACTTACGTTTTTGAACTTCAATATTTGGCTGAAGTTGGTAAATATTTTCATTTGTTCGAGCTCCTATGTTTTCTGAATATTACTGAATGTAGAATTAACACAAAAACACATTGGTTTCACTCTGTCTGGACAAGATATATATAGCTTGTCAGGCAATTTAATACAAATCCTGACAATAGCATTGCTAAAGTTTTAGATCCATCAAATGCACAAAAGCCTCAGAATTTTAATCTGTCAAGTTTATTCATCAACATCCAACATGTTCAAAGTAAAATTGATAGAAATGAGTCGCTTATATTACATTCTAGAGCACACGGAGGTGTCAAACTCCAAAACAGTTCTTCACTGATCTATCAAAACTTCTCAAGATCTTTTCACATTAAGTTTCAGACATTGATGAAATCCGATGTAAACTTTCTCTATTGTGTCAAACAAATGCGCATTCACCAAGTTAAGAGCAAGAAATCGATAACCGTTCGTCGTTCGTCGACAAATCAATAAATTCGAATTTGTACCAGATCTCACCAATTAAGGTGTTCATAACAAATTTCATTAAATTCATAAGACAGGAAGCCCGATGGATTTACAGACAGACAATAAGAATAGTCATATTTCCATATTAACGCCATTTTGTCCTTGGGGTGAAAAAGAAAAAAGTTCACCCATGTGTGGATAAAAGCAGTAGGCCTTTTACAGCAAACCCTCTAGTCACTCTTATAACAAAATTTTAAACAATATATTTTATATTCATTTCATTGATACCAACACCTTTTGATGAAAATGATACACATGACAACAATATTTTTAAAATATCCACAATAATAATAATAATACGAAGGACATAATAATAAGTAATAAAACCATTGAGCTAAACAAAATTTCCATATGCAGGTATGCCATATTTTAATTTTCAACTGAAATATTATTACTTCAATATGAGTAATATACACAATATAATGTTGGTTGATAAAAATCAAAAGTCACAAGTTTTTTATTACAGTAATTATTGTTATCCATATAATTATGTCCAATTAAACATATTTCATCAATATAATTAGAAAAAATGTTCTAACAGTTCACTGTAATAGGTTGATATATTATTACTACAATATTCAGTAAAACATTCAAATATTTCACCTATAGATTGAAATTTTATTTTACTATTCAGTGAAATTTATCAATACTTTATACTGGAAAATTTATCTGACATTTTAGTGAAATAAGATTATTAAATTCTAACATTCAGAGAAATAGAACATTTTTTTATATACCGTTACTCAAAATGATTAGTTTTACATCTTGCTGTATCTACAGAGTATATTGGTTTTAACCCAGAATGTGTATACATGATGGAATGGGTATAAATCAAAATATACAATTAAATTTCATCAGATTCAAATACATGAAACCCGATGATAAAAATAATAGGAAACAATGATAGGAAGACAGGGAATCGGCAGTTCTTTACTTCTTATTTAAAAAAAAGGCCATGCTCTAAAACTATTTCCAATTCTAATCTACAACCAAAAATGAAAAGATTGATTTCACTTTTTGACTAGACAATCTGATTAAAATACAGATTCAATGGTAAAATCTCACAACCATAATTTTTGAGTTATTTCCCAATAAAATAAAATCTTGTGAATTTAGGGAAAAGCATTCTATTGCAAGTAATTGAGTACTTCTTCCTGAGACAAGAGGTTTTCATAAACAATGATATTAAAGATATAGAATCAGTGAGATTACCCAAAGAAAAAACTGAAACAAATCATGTATTTTAATCAGGTTGTTGACTAGATCACTACATACGTTATAATAAATTTTATATATAACTACAATTATGTAGAAAGAATAAGGCTGAAAATACAAGTTTTAGGTAATGTAGTAGAAGGCACAGAGACAACAGTAATATATTCATAGAATTCATATATATACATATTTACTTTAACTTACATAAGGACATGGTGAACATTGTCAAATAATCATTACAGACATCATAGTTTGAATCTATCCCTTGTTACCTTTCAACCACCCAATCTTTAATATAATAGTTATATGATAATAACAATATAACACCAAATTACTCTATGATGTTATGTTATTCTATGTTTAAGATCTATCTATCTATTAACATAGCACATAAACTTACTCAACAATACAGACTACATCATGATCTCAAGATTCTTAATAACACAATACAACAACTTCTTTGGAATGATTTAGTTAAATACAATTAAATTATCTAATTCAACAAGCAAAAACAGACTTTTCAGTTTAAATTGACAACATTTGTATTGTCCTCGACAAATGATACAATGAGTACTACTAACAAAGCCGATTTAATAAAGATGCAATTCCAGTCCAGAGTTGCATTGCAGCTATTATTTATTCAAGTTTCCTTATTCAAAAAGAGATCTTTCAATTTTTGATTAAATAAGTGCTCAAATCAAGTTATAAAGACTTAGCACAAGGATTATAAAGCTCACAATTTCTAATAACAAATATGCAAAATGATGAAAATCTATTTTGATTTGAATAAATCTGAATTGACTAAATGCTACCAATTAAAAACATTTAAGCAGGATCTTGCTAGCTGTGCACCTTTTAAAATATATTCTCAATTAAAGCATTGAAAATATCTAATAGCTTTAAAGCAGATCTTCTTTGTACAATAAATAACAATTCTTATAACCTCTTAATAAAATTACGCTCTCTTTGAGCTTTAACTGTCAATAATAGAGTAAAACAATATTTTATTTATTGATTAACATATAATTTTAACAAAATATAAAAATATTTCAGAAACAATCCATCACTTAGTCATAAAGTATTGATGGCAAACCGTGTTAATTGTCAATATTGTATGTAAATTTTCAATTCAAAATAAAAACTTTTAGAAAATCTCTCAGAAAATTTTCTGACACTTTCATTCATTTTCAACAATACCTCTAGGATGGCTTCCACAAACCAAATTATAGACCCTGTTCACAAAGGTGTTAATAGTAACAATGATCTATAACAGTATAATGATAAAATGATGACATTTATTATCTTTGGATTGAATAATGGAGACTGAATGATGTATATAATAATGTAATATAAAGATGATAAAAAATTAATGAAATTATAAACCTAATAGAACTTCTTAGCTTGAGCTTCTTTATTTTGTCTGAAAGTTAAAAAATAAAAATCAGTGAATATTGAGCAACATCTCTTCCATAGACAAGATTCCATTGAGCTTTTCAAAGATCTACTACAAATTGCAGAACTGTCACAAGAACATATAATTTTCCTTTTTTATTCACATTCCAGAAAAGAAGAATTTTGTACTACGAAGTTAAATCCATAGCAAAAATTTTTAGCCAGAACTTATAGAACAAATGCAGCAAACAAAACATAATGTATACCGTAATGTTAAATGTTGATAAATGTATTAATATACTTACCTATACACCATATAACCTAACATAAATATTAATTGGGCACCTATTGCTATAAAAAATATCATTGGTGATAGACAGTTTATATTGGGGCACATTGGTGGAGGACATCCCGATAAACTACCTCCCTAAAAAACATAAATCAGATATCATATAAGATAGGTCACCAGAGTGGCATCAAAAACAAGTTATGATAGGGCATACAAATAATAATTCAATATGGTATATTTATACTTTACATATAGAAGCATATCAAAATGAAATGACCATCTGAATGTCAACAAAGAGAGTTCTCGTCCTACAAGTGCCAACAATGCTTGGCTTGTAACATCCTGTCCTGTTTATTAGTAAAAAATAACTGAGCCAAATCTGTCCGTCTAAAATCCTCCTATTATCAAATATAAACATACCTGTGGTCTATTCAATAAATTTGTTACATCTTTTCTAACACCTTGTAAGTTATCTTTTAATTCATGGAATGCCATTTGATTACCAATAGCAGCTTGTCCACCACTACCTCCCCCACCCTGCATTGTTGATGCTTTAATTTGTATATCATTAACTAATCCTCTACAAATACAAACATCATTAACAGTTAGTATAACCATAGTAGAAAGCAAGAAAGATAATTCATGCCCAATATAAGGGTCTTCCAGAGGAATTACCCCATGTCTATAAGCATAAAATGATAGTGGCATATTCCAAAAAGCAGAACTTGAATGACAATCTTGTTTATAGCAAACTTGATACAATCTGTACATAACATGATGATAACATGAATTTCAGATCAGAACAGAAGAAAAACATCTAGTATATCCAGACTCTGGATTCCAAATTTCTCAATACAATATTTGTTCCACCATTGCTCTGTACATCTGGGAGAATAATTCACTGCCTTCCTCCTAAATGTTCTTTCAGACGATTGTCATGTATTAAGGGTCTATTTTCAGTCGAAAGTGTATTAACAAAGTCCTCACTGCACTCAGTCTAGCAATTAATATGGTTCTCTGAGATACTGCCCTTTGCTGGGTGTTTATGAAATGGACCTTGAAGACTACCTAAGTAGTTTATGAGGTAATGAACACAATAGCTGTACATTGTATATCATCTTGTGTCAGAGTATACAAACATTATTATATCAAAGTGAAGCTTTTAGAATGAAATAGAATTAAAATAACATACCTCATCTCTCTAAGTTGTACTAAAACATCATTTTGATTAGCAAGTACTTGATTAACTTCATGTCTTTTTATAGTATCTATCATTAGAGGTTGTTGAGCTTGACCCTGATATCAAAATCAAAATAATTATAGAGGAAGGTAAATAATAGATCCAATTGACCTATTAAACAATTCAAGAATGTGTGAGATATCTGACCACAAGCAAATTGCCTTTGTTGAAAAAATAATAATCTAGGGTCTACACTTCGAATGAATTCTATTAGGAAACAAATGTAGATTTAAGAATCTTTGACAGAAATGTCATAGAATACTATGAGAACTGAACTTTCGGTATAGAATTAAACTTTTTACCTGTTGGCCTTGAACAGGAACTGGTTGAGCACCGCTGACACGAGATAATACTAACTCCTGTCTACCTAATAACTCATCTAATTTACGATTTAAATCTTTCATCGTTATATGTATATTACCCTGTCCTTCAAATATCATCTTCAATTCTCGTTCATTTTGACTTTCAAACTGAAAACAACAAAAATTATAATGAAACAAATGAATGTGATATCAAGATAAAAGGAATGAGCACTAACATCAGCATCAACACAAGATCTTTATAAAATTATGTGAGCTAATAGCGCTATGTTCCAAACATTGATAATGTGGCATTTACATGGCCTTATTGACTCTTTACTTGATTAGTTTCTCTGCAAAATCTAATTACAAATTCCTATTTTAATACCAAAAGCAGATTGTTGATTGTGAAAGTCAACTCAGTGAATAGATTAGTCAAATACTATCTCATCATGGTTAAAAGTTTATATTTATGGTTCTTCAATGCAGAAAATGAAATTAAATTTTTTAAATTTTGATAAATGCACATCTAAGGGTGGAATAGCAGCTAGCAGCAAAGGGTATATAATGAACTCTATTTATTGGAATCATCTGTAAATCAGAAGCAGAGGTGAAACCAATGTGGAAGTAAAATAAAATTATCGTTTCACACAAAACAAAAAGCATGTTATTACTGTTAAATTTAACAAACTTTGATGGTTATGTTAAAACAATTATTAAGCTTATTGGACAACATTATATGTCCTTTACTCGCATAAATTAAGACAAAAATAACAAATATGTTCCCACAGGAACTAGTTAATCTATATTAAACCATTATAATTTAGTGTTATGATACAACTGTAATTTTTTTTGTTCTAGTTACATTTGGTCCAATCCAAATATTATTCTGATGTTTTACTTACATATTCATCCTATTTGGATAAAAAATAAAATAATAAAAAATGAATTGAATGCTTATATTCATATTGAAAGACAACTTTTGCAAGAATTCAGAAGAAAAATATTTCTTGCTTGTTATAATAAAGTTATTAAATCATCAAAATGGCTAAGATAACATTCTTGTGACAACTAAACAGAATATATCAGTAAGTTTGTGTAATATCAACTTACAAAATTATCTTCACCATATTCATCAACCTTATCAGGATGTTGTTTTTTATAGCTACAAATATCAAATACCATCTTAATAATCAATTTGTTTATAACATAGTATATTTATTTTATGTTAAAACATATGTGTGAATATTTTAACAAATATACACAGCTGGGCACTGTTAATAGCATGAACATATTCCTTGATTGGTATAAAGGTTGATTGATAACTATAAGACAACTGTTATGGAATACATTGTGTTATCTATATGGACACTAATAGTCAAATTTATATGGACGTTGAATGGCAATAAAAGCATTAAATTCTTATAACAAGTGAAGCTAGTAAAAAGTTTAAAGTTAACAGATTGAAGATTGACAGCAGAACAAGTTGATATGTATAATTAACGACAAAAATCTACATACTCTTGTTTAGCTTTCTCTAATTCTTTATAATAATCATCAAATTCTTTCTCAAATTTTACTTTTTCATCATCAGATACAGCCTACAAAATATCAATAGCTATATAAAAAGAAGACAGTATATCCCAAATCATATACTCATGAATATACACTTTTCACTATAATGGGTTATGTAATAGTAGCAAACTATAAAAAGATGAGCAAACCTCAAAAGTAAATAAAAATTCAAGGGGCAAAGTTCAGAAAATTCCAAACAAACATGAATACTCTCAAGGCTCCATAGAGAACTAGATAGAAATCTCTTTTAGCTGGATTGTCTCCGTCCCATCCTATGCCTGTTTTTTGGTAGTTCTTGGCACTATGCATTTGGCATCTTCAAATTTATCAATAATAGACACACACACAAATGAGTTTGAAGGTGAACATAAAGAATAATAATAACTCAACTAACCTGTCCCTGTGTAGTAGAGGGTGATAACAGGGAATGTGTTAAAAATGACAAAACATCATGATCATCTATAATATACATGAAACATTTATGTAGTAATGTAACAATGATAATATTAAAGTAGTAATGTAACAATGAGAATATTAAGTAGTAATGTAAAAATCTGAATATCAAAGTAGTAATGTAACCATCTGAACGTTAAAGTAATAATGTAAGAATCTGAATATTTAAGTTGTATTGTAAAAATCTGAATATTAAAGTTGTAATGTAATAATGAGAATATCAAAGTAGTAATGTAACAATGAGAATATTAAGTAGTAATGTAAAAATCTGAATATCAAAGTAGTAATGTAACAATCTGATTATTAAAGTAGTAATGCAACAATCTGAATATTAAAGTTGTAATGTAACAATCTGAATATTAAAGTAGTAATGCAACAATCTGAATATTAAAGTTGTTATGTATCAATCAAATATTAAAGTAGTAATGTAACAATCTGAATATTAAAGTAGTAATGTAACAATCTGAATATTAAAGTAGTAATGTAACAATCTGAATATTAAAGTAGTAATGTAACAATCTGAATATTAAAGTTGTTATGTATCAATCTGAATATTATAGTTGTAATGTAACAATGAGAATATTTAAGTAGTAAGGTAACAATGTGAATATTAAAGTAGTAATGTAACAATCTGAATATTAAAGTTGTAATGTAACAATCTGAATATTAAAGGTGTTATGTATCAATCTGAATATTAAAGTAGTAATGTAACAATCGGAATATTAAAGTAGGAATGTAACAATCTGAATATTAAAGTTGTTATGTATCAATCTGATTATTAAAGTAGTAATGTAACAATCTGAATATCAAAGTAGTAATGTAACAATCTGATTATTAAAGTAGTAATGCAACAATCTGAATATTAAAGTTGTAATGTAACAATCTGAATATTAAAGTAGTAATGTAACAATCGGAATATTAAAGTAGTAATGTAACAATCTGAATATTAAAGTAGTAATGTAACAATCTGAATATTAAAGTAGTAATGTAACAATCTGAATATTAAAGTTGTTATGTATCAATCTGAATATTATAGTTGTAATGTAACAATGTGAATATTTAAGTAGTAAGGTAACAATCTGAATATTAAAGTAGTAATGTAACAATCTGAATATTAAAGTTGTAATGTAACAATCTGAATATTAAAGTAGTAATGTATCAATCTGAATATTAAAGTAGTAATGTAACAATCGGAATATTAAAGTAGGAATGTAACAATCTGAATATTAAAGTTGTAATGTAACAATCTGAATATTAAAGTAGTAATGTAACAATCGGAATATTAAAGTTGTAATGTAACAATCTGAATATTAAAGTAGTAATGTAACAATTTGAATATTAAAGTAGTAATGTAAAAATCGGAATATTAAAGTAGTAATGTAACAATTTGAATATTAAAGAAGTAATACAACAACCTGATTATTTATGTAATATTGTAACAATTTTTTACTATGGAAATAATGTACTGTGTATACATCAATTAAAGTTTTCACAATTCGAGAAGTGAGCAGGATATTGTTTAAGCCAAATTACCGGCTGTTTTTATTATAATTGTTACTACTGGAAGCAATGATTGATAAAAAAAAAGAAATCTTACCAGCTAGACCACCAGTAGCAGCACTAACACCAAAGAAACCCATCTTAGGTAAGGTCACATCTACAGCTCTCATACACAATTCAAATTCATTCTGGTTCTGTGTCATACCATTATTATAGTAAACCTAAAACAGATACAAAATTTTAAGAAGTATGTTTCCCATCAATAAATTGTGACTCAATGATTTACTTTTGCTTTTGAATGCAGGTGGAAAAAAAAAATCTGTTAACTCATTCAATTTAATTCATGAAAGATTTTTACATTATGACAATGGGTCAACTGAAAATGAAAACTTCCCACTAATAATACTTACTGTTAAAGCTTTCTGATAATATTCAACTCTAATTTTAACTGGATATGGTTTGTTTCTAAAATCTCTTAAACATCCGCCTAACTGTTGGTTAAAACCATCACTAGCAAAAAAAAACAAAATTATCTAAATTGCAATAAAAACACTTCATGTGAGTGATCTTCCACACAGCAGCATATAAAATCACAGCATTGACATTGTAGTTAAATTTTTTACAATAACCAGGGCAATAGCCAAAACTAGAGGATAAAACCATACAAAGTCATAATTACAGCAAGTAGATGGATAGGGTGAAAAAAATATACCTCAAAAAAAAGATACATTTATTGCTAAAAAACTTTCTCCCTTAAATAATTTACTAGCTCTAATCTACTGTAAGGCTAGAAAGTAGTGAGTCAACAAATTAATGCCACATGGGGTATAGAGCTAAAATGCGAGTACAAATTAATGCAATCCGTAATAGGTGTCGCATTTTTTAATATCATAAAAATTCTACAAGTGTTTAATGAATGAAGACATGAACAATGATCAAGATTTTATCTTAAATAGTCAAGACAGTGTGAAAATCTTTTTTTTTTATAAAGTCATTGATTACTAATCAGCTTCAAATTTAGAGATAATTACCTAATTACTTAATCCCGCCAGGTCTCAATTTAAATACTTAACCTAATATATCAGCCATATTTGAACTCCATAAAATTCACTTGGGAATATGTATTTAAAAATGTGGATACAAATTAATGCGATCGCGGATAGGTCGCATTCAACGCATTAATTTCTATCTCGCAATAATTTGTAGCCTTACAGTATTTTGTAACAAGAAAACTCACTTGTGATGATCAAACTGTTTAGTACCATCATTTACTACAGCCATGACATATGGATTATTTTGCTGTAAGAGGAAATTTGAAATATGATATGTATATTGTAAACAAGAATATTGGTTAATATTAACAGATGTGATTTACTATGAAAGGATTATGCTGATGAATTCAAGTATCTAGGAGGTGTTTTGATACATGTTTCAATTCTATACAGAATCAATCTATACCGATTATAACCAATGGACTGAACTGATGTACCTTATCAGATTAAAGTATACATAAAAAGTATTAAATTATATTGGATAAAAATGGTAAAATAAACAAACCTGGGCATCATTATCAAATGAATCAAGAAATATACCCAAACCATTCCATTGATCATTATTCCCAAATACTGGTCCTTCTACACCTTGTTTAGCTGTAAACCATATAGCCTAGAGTACAGATAATACATAGATACTATTTACAGAACTGTAATTATTAATAAAATATATATACCCCAAACACCCAGGCTACATTCTACAAATTACACAAGGATTTTCAATTGACATAAAATATAGCTCTGCAATTTTCAGATGTCCATAGAGGGTCTTTCTGAAGATTCCAAGGAATCATAATCTTCTTTTCCTTGTAAATTAACCAATCTCTGCTAACTAAAGAAGGTTTTGAGATAGGACAATTGGAGGGGCTTAATTCTAAGGTGAAATCCCGCTCAACTCTAGGAAGCAATGTTAGTTTGCTCCATTATTCAGGAGAGCTATTCAGCAAAGAGCTATTTGTAATTGTTCAGAAAGACATACCATGCCATCAGCACCAACTCTACCTCTTCCAGATACCCTGATAGTTACATCTATCTGCCAGTTTTCAGAATTGATCATATTCTTTGTCCAGATCCATCCTAGAATAAAACAATACTTTAATTCTCAAACCTATCAAATCAAGTGATTGAAAAATAATATTACCTATCATTGTTTCAAGGAACAAGTACAGCCTCAGTTATTTTATCTATTTGTTATTTGGTATGTTATCAATATGTGAGGTTTTGCCTGAAATCCCATTCTTTGTAAGGTATTTGTTGATTTCTATGGAGTCTAGTTTGTACAATTTGTCAATGCCCATACAAATTTATAAACATTGGCAAAAGGATTTCAATGTAATTATTCATACATTCCCTTTGTAAACAGCTGTTCTACACATAAACTACATAAATACTGTACAGTCAATATCAAATGCAATACCCAGAACATCATTAAAACAATATATATATGATAAACATAAGTATCTATAGATCCATAAATGATAAAATTATTGAAACAACAGCCAACAGGTGTATTCAATGAAGCTTGAACAACCATATGGACTATCAGGACTACCCTATTTCAACCATTAAATGTCAGAAATATTGGGCATGTCCCTCATACAAAAAAGAAAGCGGTTGCCTAGCAAGATACACCTACTTTAAAATATAATTCTGTTTAAACACAGGTTGAAACTCCAACAATATTTGGGCCTTGTTCAAGATATAATTAATATACATCATTAGCCTACACCGAATTTCATTCAAAACAGCTGAAAACTGAATTCTCTATCGCGTTCATAAGCGATAACTAAAAAAACGTTCATCGAAAAATTGCAAAATCCGAACTTGTCTGAGATCTCATCATGATCACAGCAAATTTCATTCAATTCTGATGAAAACTATAGTCTCTATTGCGTTCACAAGCCAATGTTGGCGTATAAAAAAACCCAATAAGTACAATATAAACAAATAAAATAGTTTTTTAACTACATATACACTAATTGTGATTGAAAATAATAAGTTACTATTGAAAATTAACAATACGCTATTCAACAGTAGGCACTGACTATTGTGAACTGGTTCATATTAGCAAATTAAATATAATTTCAATTACTAAGTCAACAACTAGTGAGTTTATAATGAGATACTTCAGATATTAAAAAGAGGAAAACATAAGTTATTAAGAGGATTGATGACAGCAAGAGGACAATATAAGATTCAGGAAGAAAAGATTTCCATTGTTTTTATTAATTATTATTATCCAATTGACTTAATAATCAATCTTCCTTAGATAACATCAAATTGACACTTTTATAACTATTTACATCACCAACGTCCTCTAGGCTATTATCTAATCAGATTTCAACAAAAGATATTTATCCTTTTCAAACATGGTTGACAACCTTCCATATACTGTAATGTTATATATACAGGATTTTTTTAAACTTTTTTTTAATTAAAAATGGAATTAACAAAATATTAAGAAAAGACTTACACAATAACAAATTGTCCGCATAAGAAACAGCAAACTCTATTTTACATAGACCTCTACGTAAGGCAATAATTTTTCTTTTAAGTCCTTTTCAAAATATCTTTCTTGTATGGTTGCTACTTTACATAATCAACATCTAAATTCTTAATGAGATCAATAACACCTAATAAACAATACAATGCTCTGTTTGTAATTGTCTCTCTCACTATATATATTTTCAACCGTTGAATTTATCATAAGAATTACCTACCTTTCTTGCTGCGTAATGATGGAGTTATTCTCATAGAATCATCACTAGGAAATGCATCTGAAAATGGAACGAAATGAGTTTAACATTAATAGCTCCAATGAAATTACAAATCAACACTTGTTACACTAGATGACAGTTAAATTTAGTAGAGCACATACGCTAATTTTCAATATTCCATATAAGGGTCAAAAAGGCGCTAACATTCAAAGTTACTCAAATATTGATTTTTATGCAATATGTGTCCACAAAAATCAACATAGACTAATAAAAGAAGCATGGAAGCTTCAAAAGCAGGTCTTTTTCAATAATTGAATTTTTTGACACCCCTGTCTCTACTAAGTGAATATATATTTTGGACTAGGCTTAAATCTTAAAAATGACCATGTGTTTCTTAAATAAAATAGGAATACTATTTTAAAACTGATATTTCAATTTATTTCAAAAATTTTAATTGATTTAGATCTACCAATAACTAACTGAATAAGAGGGCAAATAGTATACAGTAATAATAATTATTAAAATGAAAGATTAAAACTTAAGACTTTAATTTTAAACTTATAATGCAAAAAGTTTTAAGACAGCTAGATCAAGCTGAAGAGCAATCCAGTACCTCGACAAACTGTATTCAGACTTTGCTTAATAAGCTACCAGATTATCGAAGAATAATTTGACCATATGGTTCAAATATTAAAAGAGAATTGAAGATCTGCTGCATTAACACGTGTACAAAGCAAACAATTAGTATTCAGAACCTTCTTATGTTTCAACTTACCTCCACCATACGTCCAAAATGGCACCGATTTATCTCTTTGCACAAGATGTGGACCTTTGAAACTCAACTTATACTCGAATTTTGCTTTAGGAATTTCACATTTAACAATATAAAGTGACAGTGAAGCAAAAATAACAAAGTACATTCGATACGAGTCCATGTTGACGTTTTGACTGAAGCGGAAGTGAAACCTCTGACCTTTTTGAAGGATCGATACGTGTAAAACGCATGCGCAGTATAATATCTACTCCTAGAGATGTGGATAGAAAACCATCATACCTTACCAAGTCGTTTCACATACTTATATACCCAAATCCACCCATTTTAATGATCTGATCAAATTTTTATTTACTATATCAAAGTATTGATTAGACAGTAAAAAATGAGTAGACATATTTGTATATTATGATCTGACTGTGTTGAAATTGAATCAAACAGAACATATGGGTCAATATAAAAGACCTTCAACTTGACCTTTGATCCTTTTCTATCCGGATATTACAGTTTTGCTATTTCATAACCTGTTTCATGTTCAGTGTCTTAAATATACTAAGTAGGGTCGCTTCTCGTCAAGTAACAAGATATATCAGTCAGATGGAGCAAGTTTTACCCCATTTTGCTGAGGGTGAAGTTGTTAAAGGTTTTGGTAGAGGAAGTAAAGAGTTAGGAATACCAACTGGTAAGGATGCAATATATTATGTATTACTGGTAGGCCTACTGGCACTGGGCGCCCGCTATTGAGAATTAAGCCCCACCAATTGTCGTCTCTCAAAACCTTCTTTAGTTAGCAGAGATTGATTTATTTACAAGAAAAAAAAAGATAAACATTTTGATAGGATTTTTTTTCCTTGGAATCGTCAGAAAGACCTTCTCTGGACTTCTAGTTTTCAAAATTCCCTGTGACTGTGAGAGGGGGATAACCAGGACAAAAAAAGGGCCCCATGGGCGTAGGCCTATGATGTACCATCACACTCATCATATTAGATTGTTGAATCTATCTCTTAGATAGCATCAGTAAGAGTATGTTTTTTGAATATTCTAGAAGAATATTAGGCAGTGGTATAGACTTGACATAGATCTAAGTATTTTAATTTTATCAGCCCTTGAAAGAATTGATTGTCTGAAGATCACTTAGCATGAAACCAAATAAATTGTAAAATTAGATTGATTTCATTTCTTTCTTATCGCACCAATATCTTTGTTTAGTGATGTAGAATTTGTTTCAAACAAATGAAATATGATTATTGTATATGAAAACATAGGCCTAGAGGTTTCCATTATTTTGTTAACATTTCAAAATATGCCTAAATATGCACTTGCAACACTAAGACTGTGCCTTTTCAGCCTTTGTTTGGGTTTGGTCTAATTTGAGAACAGAAACTGTAACAGCTTCACACTGAGGTGTAAAAATCAACATACTCTTTTTCTTTCAGCTAATTTTCCAGACTGTGTTGTAGACAATTTACCAGAGTGTATAGGATGTGGTGTGTATTATGGTTGGGCAAAAGTTGATCAAGGTTCAGTTTTTAAAATGGTTATGAGTGTTGGGTGGAATCCATATTATCAAAATAAAAAGAAAACAATGGTATGTAATATATTTATGATGGGTTGATTGGCAAGTATTATGTCAAATAAATGATAATGAAATTTTCAATAAACATTGTTCATTATGTTTTAAAGATTTTTTTTTTTCAGGAAAATTACGTCAGATTTACCCTGTATTTCCCTAGCAAATATTTTTGTTCATACTATTGATTAATTGTATCTGATAAGATTACTCATTCAATTTGTCTTGTACAACTGATCTTTAATGTCATATACTATCTGATCAAATAAATAAATTGGTATATTATTATTTTGTATGATTAGAAGAATTGGAATTTAAAATTAAATATTTAAACTGTTTTAATCTTTTAGGAAACACATATAATACATGCATTTGTAGATGATTTTTATGGTTCACATTTAAAAGTTGTTATGTTAGGCTATATCAGAAATATGAAGAATTTCAGTTCTTTGGGTAAGCAGCTATTTCAGTATTTAACTGTTCATGATATGACTCTCTAATTTGTATGAAAATTGTAAGACATAGTAATGGTTTAATTTGACCTCAATTTATGTTACCGGTATGTGTAGAAGTTACACCATAGTATTTAATTCTGTATATCAGGAGATGCCACAACATAGATAAATATATATAAGAAGATAGAAATTATTTAATACATCCAAAGTTTAAGCCAGACTTTCTGTGTTAATCTTTATCCCAACTATATTCGTCAAGATGATAAAGATAGATCAAACCAGAAAAAAGAGCTTTGTTATCTGTTTGACCTAAAATATACTATGTTTTGGATATAAATCCCGGACAACTGAAGGTGTGAAAAATGTTATCTTTATGTGTCAGGTCCCACATTAAAAGCCTACTATTTAGGAACAGAGAACTCTTGATTCATTTACTGATAGTGATATTTCTATATTTCAGAGGAATTGATAAAAGCCATAGAATCTGATATTTCTATAGCTAAAGATAAACTAGATGAACCAGAAAATATCATGTTCCGAGATCACAATTTTTTTGAAAGCTAACAACTTCCACTAATGTACGAATATATAAAATAAGGGGCCACTTAATGGCCTTTTCTACAGCTAATTTATACACTAATGTAAACACAAGACTTAATGTCTGTTTCTGATACAGTCTTCCTGACAAATTTTAGAGTATATTTGGGTTTGATAAATATTAACTGCAAGGTTTCATTAAGAAACAGGATTGGTTTATTGTGTTGTGAAAAAATCAAAAGCTGTAAAGCAATCACATTCTAATTTTTAAATGATATCTGTTCATAAGTCTCATATATTATGCCTTTGTTTGTGAAACGTATTGCCCTGTAGTTTAGTTTTCAAAGAACTGTCCGCCCTTTGCATTGCTTACAATATTATAAATCTGTGACCCAATATAAACAATACCAGTGAATATTGAAATATAGTTTATATCTTTTTTATAAGATTCATTATTAACTTGAATATATTATAACTATCATTAAATATTGGTAAAATCCCTAGATTCATTTTTTGTGTCATAGTCCCTTAAACCATGCTGCCAAGATAAATGTAATTTAATATATGTTAAGTGTCAACTCCAGGTGTACATTTTCAATTATATTTATTATTTTGCGGTTGGTACTTGTTTTTATGTTGTAAGATATTTTGTTAGAGGAAGTTACATCAAAATGTGATTAGTTCCCGGTTTTTGGATTATTTAAAGGGGAGGGTACATCAGGTTCTGGGACCCGTTTCACAAAATTTTAACAAAAGATACAATCAAGATGTTAACAAATGCAGTAACCTCATTTGTTAATAAAAGTTCAATTTTAGTGATTGAACAATCTGACCATTGGAACACTAAAATCATCCTAAGTTAAGTTTTAGTGAAACAGGCTTCAAGATTCCAAATCGTCAATAATATGAATTGAGTACATTTATTTCATATTAAGTAATTCTTATTTCATGAACTTCATTTAGCATTCACTTTACACAATTTCTGATTTTCACCAATAATAAAGATTTTCCTTGAAATAGTTAATTTGTTATGAAAACTGATTCATTGGAAATTTAGTTTGCAATCTGGTTATATCTTGTTTCCAAATTCAACTGGAAAAAATTTATGAATACATCATTTAGTATAGGACTGGTATGTTGACTAATTTCTCATATTAGAAATAAATACTACAATATAATTTAAGAATGATTGTCTTGTACAAAGAAAGAGATAGTTATTTTAATGTTCAGAGGGTTTTATGTTTTCCCTATTATGAAAGTTGATAGATTATAATGGGTTGGTTGAAAAAATTTTAATACTATGTTATTGGAAATTTATATACATTTATGTTAAATTAAAGATATATTTTATACCTCTTTTTTTTCATAAATTTTCACCTTTAGCATCAGATTTGTCAATCTTCTTTTTATACACCCACATGAAATAGGGGCTTATATTGTTGTCACCCATGTCAGTCCGTTCCGTCCGTCCGTCCACAATTGCTCGTAAACACTCTAGAAGGCGCAATTCTCGACGGAATTTGATGAAACTTAATATGAGTGTTTATGATCACGCAAGGATGAACCCTATTGAAAATCAGCTGAATATGAAAAAAATTAGTATGTGTTCTTGCCCTTGTTCTTGAATGGCTCTTTAACACTCTACAATGTGCAATTCACGAAGGATTTTGATGAAACTTGATGTGAGTGTGTGTTATAACTCAACAATGAACCCTATTGAAAATCAGCAAAATCAGCAGATATTTAGTTTGAGTTATTGCCCTTGTTCTTGAAAACGCGTTCAATTTTAGATAATTCTTAATGGATTTTGATGAAACTTGGCTTGAGTATTTGTAATCACCTGAGGATGAACCCTATCAGTTAAATCGATAAAAATTTAGTATCAGTTATTGCCCTTGGTTTCTGAAAACAGGTTCAATTTTTGGCTTGTAAACACTCTTGACTGATTTTGACAAAACATGCTGAAATTGTTTATTTTCACCAAGGATAAACCCTTTTGAAAACCAAAAATATCGAAATATATTTAATATGAATTATTGCCCTTGTTCTATAAAATGCGTTCGATTTTTGCACTCTACAAGTCACAATTCTTGAGCAATTTTGACGAAACTTGGCATGAGTATTTGTAATCACCTAAGGATGGATTATTGAAAATCAGAAAAATAGAAATATATTTAGTAACATTTATTGCCTGTGTTTTTGAAAACACATCAAAATTTTAGTTTGTAAAGCCTCTAGAAGGCACAATGCTTTACAGATTTTGACAAAACTTGCTGAAATTGTTAATTATCACCCAAGGATGAATCCTGATGAAAATAAGAAGTGTCACAAAATATTTAATATGAATTATTGCCCATGTTCTGTAAAATGCGTTCAGTTTTTGGCTTGTAAACACTTTTCAAAGCACAATTCCATACAGATTTTTATGAATTTTGTTGACATTGTTTGTTATCACCCAAGAGTGAACCCTTTGAATAATCAAAAATACTGAAAAATATTTAATGATTATCGCCTTGTTATTAGGTGACAAATTTTAATGAAACTTAAGAATATTGTACATTTATCACCCTAGAAAAGAAGTATATATTTCATTTCTTACTCATAATCAATCATTATCTTTAACTATTGTTTTGATTTAAAATGTTTGATTTAAGATTGAAATATGTTTCGGAGTTTGAAGATTATGTATAGGTTAATGGTCGAAAGTTTGTCAATAAGTCTAATAATGACCGTTGACGAGGACCAAAGGTCCGAGTTATACGGTCATTATTAGACGCATTGACAAACTTTCGATCCATTAACCAACTTAAAATACAGATTAACAAAAAAAACAGCTCACTATAAACTCACTAGAGTTTTATTTACAAACAAACCTGAAATCAAAACGTTTAAGCCCTTGGGTACAAGAATCATCCATATTCAGACTATGTGTCAATAACAATGAACCAACCAATATGGCAGCACCTGGTGTTTCGAAAAAAGTTTCATTGTTTGATTCTTTAATACTTATATAAATCAAAAGTAAAGATGTTCTAATTAATGGGAAAACTTTGTCAGTTTGTCTAATAATTCCCGAATTAACTCATAATCGGCCTAATTAAGTAGGAAATACCTAGCTAACATCTACCAGAACTATCCATAAAGCACATATGGACCTTCCTGTGTCCACATAACGTTAAATGAATTATGAATGCACGAAATAACAATGAAAGACAAGATTTGAAATACAACTTTAATCGATGCTCACAGATTTCGCCCTAATGATATAATTAATTACCTTTTTCATTTGAAAGTAAGGATTTGAAGATAAACTTTAAGTTTTAATTGGACGTAACATTGAACACTATACATTTTGAAACCTGGATTAGTTCTCTGAATAAAGTATGAGTGAATTTAATGTGAGTAGTGGTTAGTCTAATCCCCATTCGTTATGGGCAAGTGGCTGATATTTAGAGTCCAATATTGACTTTAATATTGGACTCTTGGCCACTTGCCAGTACCAATATGTTGGATATTAGTACGCAAAAAAACAAAGGGTGACATCACATCTGTATTTTAAAAAATGTTAAAGGATGAATTTTGTTCAGGAGTAAGAGGTTTTCAAGAAATTTAAACAAAGGGGGTGAATTCATAGCTTGAGCTTGAGGGTGAGCTGAAATCAGTATAGGGTAGAGACCTCTACACCTGTGGGCTATTGTATGTTCATTCTATACCTGTAATGTTTATGGGGTGAGCTAAAATCAGTATAGGGTACAGACCTCTACACCTGTGGGCTATTGTATGTTCATTGAGACTGCAGACATCCCAGAGTTCACTTCTTGTTGTCATGTCAGCAACATAACAGACAATTTTCCTAGATGCAGACTTAAACATTTTTTGACTTGTTTTAGGTAAGCCCTCATTTATTTCAATAATTTTTCCTGTAGCCTAATTTGATTTTTGTTTGTTAATCGAAAAAATCTACTTGAAATAAGGAGAATGGTGTTAGAGCCTTCTATTTCATAACATTGTCTTCATGTCTTTCAGTGTAATGTTTTTTGAGCAATATCTTTGCATGCAATTATAATCAAAAATTCAGACGAAGAGTTACTGAATTAATCACCATTTATTAATAAGGTAAATGTAATTTGATATTAATAGCATGTTGATAGTCCATCTGAATCTGAAAGGCAACTATGTGAATGCAGTCTTCTACAGTCTTCTACAAGAATGATAAGAATGCAAAATAGAGACAAGATCCTAATTTTGGTACACAAAAAACAAGTAACGTGTGTTTGCATCTTAGACTTTTTCTTTTATCTTACAGCCATACATCACAAAGGAGGATTCCCCAGAAAACCTAAAGAAATTCAGTTGTATTCTGAGGTAGGTCAAAATTTAGATTCCTTAAGGAAAGACCTATAATTATTATAGGCCTACATATACAATGTATGCTGCTAATAAGTTAATTAGGAATAGCAGGGTATTATTTTGACAATAGTCAATTTATGATCAATATAAATCAAGGCTCATATAATAATTGAATGATAATGTTATATGTAATAGGAATGAATTTTATTGAATGATCAGAATAAACTGTAGGAATGATAATGTGATAATATATGATAGAGATAAAACTGAAGGAATGATGATGTTATAATATATGATAGAGATAAAACTGAAGGAATGATGATGTGATAATATATGATATGAATAAAACTGAAGGAATGGTAATGTTATAATATATGATAGAGATAAAACTGAAGGAATGATGATGTTATAATATATGATAGAGATAAAACTGAAGGAATGATGATGTGATAATATATGATATGAATAAAACTGAAGGAATGGTAAAGTTATAATATATGATAGAGATAAAACTTCAAGTATGAGTATTTCCAAGTTCAACAGGGAGTTGTCTAAATCTAAACTTTGGCTTTAACTGGACATATTTCAGTCTAATATATTAGAAATTCTCCCTCTGTAGGAATGGCTATAAGATAAATTGATAATGTTGTTTTTTACTAAACTGGATAGGGGATGGCAGCCTGTATGACAGCGGAAGGCAAGCATGTGTGGGGCACTATTACTGCAAGGCGGCTCTGAGTAGGTGTCATGAAGTCCTATAGTTGCAAATTAGATAATCAAAAATCAAATGACATTCATTTTATACCTTGCTTCAGAGGAATCAAATCTAGACTAGTGCCAGATATAGGTTGATATACTTAACTTTGACCCTGAAGTAGAGATTCATTTAGTGTAATATAGACTGTTCAGAGAAGAGAGGTAAATGGAAATACTATCTTTAGATCAAATATCCCCCAAAAATGCCAAATTAATCATTGTGAATACAGTGGAGCTCCAATACAAGCTGTAGAGTATTGATGGTTTTTTTTGTAAATGACTAACACTTTTGTTTTCTATTTGTAGAGAAAATACTTATAGAAAGATTGGGATGAATGACTGTACAACATTCAAACATAATAGGAAGGAAGAATCATATATATAGTAGCTTGAATGAATGTTTTATTATTGTGTATATTTTAGAATTAAAAAGATGTGAAATGTGTTGTTTTCATTCAACAATAATTGAAATTTCTGCTGTCTATGAAAAGAAATTTCAAATCTCGGGATATCCTATTGAAATAATAAGCATATTTGTATACACACAATTCACTTGCATATGCCTTTGGGTACCAAATGGACCTGTTAAAGACAGTTGTCATCATAAACAGGAGCTCCTTAAAATAAAAGATATTTCCAAATCATGCCCATGATATTTTTGGTTAATATGTCACTCAAATACATGAATTACTGTTGGGCTCTCAAATATGCATTAATTTCACAATTTAAGAGCATGGCTCATAACACAATTCTTGACACTGTTGTACATTGCATCAATAAAGAGGCTCTTAAGAACCATTGTCAAGAGAACAGTTATAAAAAATGGCAAGAGTTTTTAAGTTGTACCAGAAGAATCTTCAGGTAAATAGCCTAGTTGTATGTTACTGAAATAAACACATATGATATGGAAACATAAAACTTTGGAGATTATTCCATAAGTATGTTGGTATATGTTAACTTGCATTGATGTTAATGGCCTCAACCTTATACTCTAAAATTCATTTTTAAGAGCAGAGCAATGGATGATAAAGATTTCATTTGGTTATGGTCAACTGAATCATATAGTACTATGTCCAACAATGATTTTAATCAAACTTGATGTTAAGTTTTACTGGCAGTCTTATCTGCCTAATGTTTTTTTTAAGTAAGAAAATTTCAATCACTGAAATATTTCTTAGATGCCATAATAGAAGTTCTTCTTATCAGCCAACATGAAATGAAGAGCATTTTTTGTCACCTACGTCTGTAGGTCTATCCACAATTGATCTTTATAGTCCCTCATGAAATGTGGTTCATGACAGATTTTTAACTCTTATTATATCAATAAAAACTGCTTGACTATATTATGAATATAAATTTTTGCCCTTGTTCTTTAAAACGCGTTCGTACATTTATCACCCCAGAAAAGAAGTGTTGAATATTTCATTCTGGTGATTACTGTACTGTCAAGTTTTATTCAAAATCAATACTGCTAGTGGGCATATATTATCTTGCCTGGCAAGGAACTGGAAGTTTTAAAGCCTAAAAGAACCTACTACTTTGGAAAAAAGCAAAGCATATTGATGATTAAAGCATTTTGAATTTTTACTTTAATCGTACAATTTTGAATATCTGATCCGACATACTGACATACTGTGTAATCGGACATCATTTCCTGGTCCTGATTGATTTCCTTCTTTTTCATGCTTAAAAGATAGCTTGCCAGGCAAGGTAACATACGCCCACTGGCAGCATTGAATTTGAAAAATAAATAGAGCAATAACTCAAAAAACATTCACTGAATTAATATTGAAGTATATAAATATATATATATAAATAATAAAGGGCAAAAACTCAAAAACTGTTCATGGAAAACTGTCAAATTAGAACTTGACCACCATCTTATCTATTTCAATACTCATACCAAGTTTCATCAAATCTATTAAAAAATTGTAGCTTATTTTGCACCCACAAATATTTTTGACGCAATTTTACTAAGTCAAGGGCAATAACCCCAAAACCATTTGTTAAAAAAAGTCTAATGTCTTATCAATTCTGAGCTTACACCAAGTTCCATCAAAATCCTTTGAAAATTAAAGCTTCTTATTGCAACCACAATAGAATTTTGACGCAATTTTACTAAGTCAAGGGCAAAAACTGTCAAATTCAAACTTGATTGAGGCCTAATCAATTCCAATGCTCACACCAAGTTTCATCAATGATTTATTGCATCGAAACAAAAATTTTGACAAGATTTTTCTAAGTCGAGGGCTATAACTCAAAAACCGTTCATGCGATAATTACCATTTTTGAACTTGACCGAGATATCATCAATATATACATGTATACCACGTTTCATTAAGATCGGATAAAAACTGTAGCTTCTATTGTGGATACAACCCGAATTTGACGCGTTTTTACTAAGTCAAGGGCAATTACTCAAAAACCGTTCATGGGATAATTTCCATTTTCGAACTTGACCGAGATATCCTTAATATATACATGTATACCAAGTTTCATTAAGATCGGATAAAAACTGTAGCCTCTATTGTGGATACAACCCAAATTTGACACGTTTTTGCTAAGTCAAGGGCAATAACTCAAAAAACTGCTCATGCGATTATTTCTATTTTCGATCTTGACCGAGATATCATCAATATATACATGTATACCAAGTTTCATTAAGATCAGATAAAAACTGTAGCCTCTATTGTGGATACAACCCAAATTTGACGCGTTTTTACTAAGTCAAGGGCAATAACTCAAAAACCGCTCATGCGATTATTTCTTTTTTCGAACTTGATCGAGATATTATCAATATATACATGTATACCAAGTTTCATTAAGATCGGAAAAAAAACTGTAGCCTCTATTGTGGATACAACCCAAATTTGACGCGTTTTTAATAGGCAAAGGGCGATAACTAAAAAACCGCTCATGTGATTATTTCTATTTTCGAACTTGACCGAGATATCATCAATACATACATGTATACCAAATTTCATTAAGATCGGATAAAAACTGTAGCCTCTATTGTGGATACAACCCAAATTTGACGCCTTTTTACTAAGTCAAGGGCAATAACTCAAAAACCGTTCATGCGATAATTTCTATTTTCGAACTTGACCGAGATGTCATCAATATATACTTGTATACCAAGTTTCATTAAGATCGGATAAAAACTGTAGCCTCTATTGTGGATACAACCCAAATTTGACGCGTTTTTACTAAGTCAAGGGCAATAACTCAAAAACCGTTCATTCGATAATTTCCATTTTTGAACTTGACCGAGATATCATCAATATATACATGTATACCAAGTTTCATTAAGATCGGATAAAAACTGTAGCCTCTATTGTGGATACAAACCAAATTTGACGCGTTTTTACTAAGTCAAGTGCAATAACTCAAAAAACGTTCATGCGATAATTTCTATTTTCGAACTTGACCGAGATGTCATCAATATATACTTGTATACCAAGTTTCATTAAGATCGGATAAAAACTGTAGTCTCTATTGTGGATACAACCCAAATTTGACGCGTTTTTACTAAGTCAAGGGCAATAACTCAAAAACCGTTCATGCGATAATTTCCATTTTCGAACTTGACCGAGATATCATCAATATATACATGTATACCAAGTTTCATTAAGATCGGATAAAAACTGTAGACTCTATTGTGGATACAAACCAAATTTGACGCGTTTTTACTAAGTCAAGTGCAATAACTCAAAAAACGTTCATGCGATAATTTCCATTTTCGAACTTGACCGAGATATCATCAATATATACATGTATACCAAGTTTCATTAAGATCGGATAAAAACTGTAGCCTCTATCGTGGATACAACAAATGTGGACGGACCGACGGACGGACGGACGGACGGGGGCGACGGCAATATACGTCCACATTTCCATGTAGGCGTATAAAAACTCTGAGTAAGCCGACTATCTGTCTATTCTGAATTCCGACACTAATCAGTGGTCCGGACACGCAAAAAATATCCCTATAATCCAACATCTAATCATCTTAATTACTTATCGCCAAATTAGATAATCACACAAAAACAAAAGATCCCTAAAGTAAATTTTGCTGATTATTCCCTTTTCATATACTTCTTTTCTGGGGTGAAAAATGTACAATGATACTTTCATTAGAATGTGTCTAGATTTGTAACAACTGACAATAATTCATGTAGAATAAATTTCTATATTTTTTTTAATAGGGCCCACTTTGGTGATAACCAGAATATTTACAAGCTAAAATTGAGCGCGTTTCTAAAAACAAGTTATGTAAAAATATGTCAAGAATTCTAGAGTGTTTACAAGCATTTGTGGAGGGACTGACATGCGAGATTTATATTTTTTCAATTGTAAATTACTTTTATGAAAAAAGCTGAGTCATGGCTTTGTCTTCACAACCCGAACCATAGAAATAAGAGTTGATATAGTATAAAACAATTGTTTATTATATTATGATACAAACATTGTTTCACATGATGAACTAAATGCAGAAAGGAGAAATAACTGAGTAGGCATTAATGAAAATTCCCTTATAACACTAGGTATATTATATATCATTTAAATGAAATGAGAATACATATTCATTATAGACAAAATGAAATTTAAATGCATTATTGTGAGACCGACACGAATGAATTAGCTTTAGACTAGACTAGACAAAATGGAAGTCAACCTTAGTTCTAGCTCAGACATAGTTATACCTATTTCAATATTGTGGACCTGTAGAAAACCTCCTAATCTAAGGACTTTATGTGACACTCGTACTTAACCTAAACCTTGACTAAACTTTAATTTGACTTTATGGTATGAAAGTCATTTGTTACCTTTGACTTTCAATGTATAAAAGGAAAGTCTTTTATCCCAACTTTGTTAAGTTAGACTTTAGCCAAAATTCAAGGTAAGAGCACTAAATACAGCCCCAAGTCCCAAGTAAGATGTGTTCATGTGTCAAGATTTAGAGAAACTTTTCAAGATGAAAATAAAGAAACACTAAAATGTTTACAAAGCAAAACACTCCCATTCATGTTTTAACACAATATTTCAACTATTTCATTATTTTTGTTAGAACTTATAGTATGCTAAAACAAGATCCACCTGTAAAGCTTTGTTCTATACAATAATCTTGGAACATCATTATTGAAACTGTTCAAAATAACACTTCCAAATAACGTATCATCAGCACTTTTTAATGAAGATATCTTATTTTGTACCTGTAGAACCATATCCACTATCACCTCTCTCTGTTTTGTCTAATGACTACAAAATGTACAAAAAAAAAAATGTTTTTCTAATAAATTTCTTAACTGTAGGTAGACAATATTAGTAACTTATTTCAGAAGCTTTGTAGAATTCTGACTTAGACATTATGTGTAAATAATTATCTCAAATTCAATCTTGGATCGTTTCAAAGCAATAGAGTTCCGTGCTCAGAAGAAAATGTATTTGATTAGTATGAAATGTAACTGAAAATTACTTACATCTTCCTCTTGAAGCTCAGGAATATATATTCTTTCACAAATCAATTGTGCTATTCTACTTCCCTTCTCAACTACAATATAATGAACAACATTAAGATGATCACCAAGTAGTGTCAAATGAGAGACGTTTTGTAAGGATAGTAATCTGCTTCTATATAGACATTCACATTATCTTTAGTATTGATAGGCCTGGATACCATTTATTCCAAATTAGAATAGTATGAACAGAAAAATCTAGAATTGTTTAGTTTGTACTATTTAATTATGGAATCTCCATTTTGATAAACCTTTATGATTATCTACCTTTTACATACAATTATCATGCATCTTTACTTCAAAATGAATGCCTTACCTTTGAAATCTGTCTCAGAAAAATTAAACAAAACAACCCCAACATTGCCTCTGTAATCTTGATCTATTACTCCAGCTGTAACAGATATAACATAAGCTGATTTTGATATCAAAAGAAAATTGAAATGATTAAGACATTCATAAATGTTTTAACTCAAAATAAGGGTTCACTCTACTCACTAGAGGAAACTGATGTGTCACATTACCAACAGAAATTGTTCAGATAAGATATCTTAGCAATTTATATTCATAATAATAAGTATTCGAAGTTAATCATCAATTTTGTCATTTGGACATATCCTTCAGAGCATGCATATGGGCTATAATAAACCTTGTTGAAGAAACATACAATATTCAGACAGGCGAAAACATAAAGATATAAGAGGTTGCCTAGCAAGATACAACCACTTTAAAATATTTTTTCTGTTTTAACACAGACAGAAACTCTAACATTCTTTAAGTCTAATCCAATCCAAGTTCACATCAATATAAATCAGGTGAAAGCTAGTCTCTATTGCATTTACTAGGTAATTTTCATGTGTTTTGACTAAGTCAAGCCGTCAAGATCAATAATTCAAATATAAATCATCGAAAAATAGTTTCTATCGCGTTTACAAGCAATCTTGGATGGATGGACTGACAGACAGGGGTGACGACAATAAACTACTGCATTATAATATGGGCGTATGAAATGGAAAGTTTATAGAACTACATATACAGTATCTGTAGACATTATATATTTGTACAGTTCTATTACTTCTGCCAGCTATTTACATCTATTCAAGGCCCATTGCTTACCTCCAACATCGATAAAATTCTTCACAGCCAAACCTGACCTAGGAGCTGAAAGAAATAAAACATTTTTTTTTATAGATATTACATGCTCTGACTGATGAAGATAGACTTGCAGGCCATGCAGTGTGTAATGATAATGTGCCACCCTCTAACCCAACATGTGCACCAGTACTTTCTATAACCATATCTGAACTTAGGTCCCCACAATCTAGTGATAAAGTGAGCTGAAAAGATACTTTTAACATAATTTCAGTTATCATTTTAATCAGATGAAACTTTTTTGCCAGTAGTCAAAGGGAATAAGTAACTCAAAAACTCTGATTAAATATCTGTGAAATTCCAAATTGACTAAGATTTATAAGTTATAGATAACAAGTGGTTGCCTAGCAAGATACGCCCACTTTAAAATATATTTTCTGTTTTAACACAGGCAAAATTATTTAGGTCTAATCCAAGTTCTCGTCAATATAAATGTTCACACCAAATTTCATTTAAATCAGATGAAAACTGTATTGTCTATCGCAATCACAAGCCGCGTTTTGACTAAGTCAAGTGCAATAACTCAAAAACAGTATATCGAAATGTCAATTTCAAACTTGACCAAGATGACATCAACTTCAATGATCACACCAAATTTCATTCCAATCAGATGAAAACTGTTGTCTCTATTGTGTTCACAAGTCTATTTCGAAGCAATTTGACTTAGTCAAGGACCATAACTTGTCCAAGATTTTATCAATATAAATGATAACACCAAATTTCATTCACATCAAATGGAAATTGTCATCTCTATCACGTTCACAAGCCAATTTTGAGGCGTTTTGACATTATAATGTGGGCGTATAAAAACACAAAAATTCATTTAAAGCAGTGAAAATTGTAGTCTTTTCAGCATTCACAAACTAATTTTGACTCATTTTTATTTTAAAGGTAAGGATAATTAGATGGGTTTGTTATGGATGTCTCTGAAATATTATCTGTGATAGTATCATTTCTTCAACTGAAATAGCTGAAAATAAGAATTAATTTTCTTCAGATATATCAGTAATCATCAGAGAAAAACAAAATATTTTCATATACCTATAATAAATTAAGAAACATTACTATGAAGAGTCAATGTAATAAATTCAAAATCAAAGAAGGCTAGTTGAGAATTGAATATATCGTAATGATGGCCGCTGAAGCCAGTTTGTAGCGGGTTCTTAGTTTCTCCAATATACTGTGTTTCGCATTTTTTCATGAAATTAGGGGGTAAATTAGATTTTGGTTGCCGCATGAAAGTTGGTCAGATATTGGAAAAGTTTTTCCCGTTTTATTGTTTTTGAAAAATGAGAAACAGCTTCATGTTTGCAGGTACGACGTGTAGAATCACCACAGGGTTTAGAGCCAAATCCACTTACAAGCGATGGAGGAGGGTCATTTTGCAAGTTGTAATGACGTGTTCTTTTTAATTTTACGTAGAAATTGTTTGGAGTAACCCCTCTCTTGTAATACTAGGTTGAGTGCAGAATCAAACTCGGTCTGTTGAGTACAAATCCTATGGAACCATAGGATTTGTGATTTGATAATTGCAGAAAACGTATGCTTCAAATGAAACGAGCTTTGTATCAGTTTCTTTAAAAAATACTTTTCAGTGTGTGTGAATCCAAGATCATAGATTGTCAAATTACCATTACTGGAATTTTCTTTATTATCATTCTCATAAAACTATAACTAAGACCTATGCTTACCCACTCTACCATAACAACCATCTGGTAAAGCTATCTGGATATCAGTTTTTACTACTGCTTTATTTTTTGCGGGAACTATCACTTCATATGCACTGCAAATAAACATAGGTGGTATCATGTAATAAAAGTAATAGAGATCAGATAGATTAAAATTTATCTGAATAAAAGGGCAGAAGGAGCTTGGATCAAACCTACTTAAAAACTGTATTAGATATAGTTAGTTAAAATTTAGTCACTGCTGATTTGTTGAATTAGGTTCTAAATATAGATACATGTACAGCCACAAGCATGTATAGTTAGCCTTTTTTAAAATAGGCCTACATGCCTAATAGTCTATCTGTTTTCTACCTACAGTCACACTTATATGATGTTGTAAATTAAAATAATGTAAATTACCAAAAATGACTTTGTTATAATTTTGTAAATCTACACTAATTATTATACCTATACAAATCATAACCTGCTGCAAGTTTGGAACCTCGAGTGGGTGTTAAGGCTTCAGCTGTTATCTTCGCAAACTTTAAAACAACGTTATCTACCGGCATTTTAAATCTTTTAGCTTTTGGTTCAAGTTCTGAAATAGTTTCTGAGTTGAAAACGATATCTGCAGACATGAGTACTACTTTGTTAACGCTGAAATCCCCCGCCAAAAAGTGCGATTTACCCAATAGCCTTTGACTTGCCCAAAATTCTAAAAATAGTTCCTTAGGGAATATCTGGATGTTAGCGGTGTGACTAAATACCGTAAACAAGACTCATTAAATTACAAAAATACTAGACAGTCTCATCAAAGTAAACAGGAAACCACGAAAAACATCAAAACTAAGGTCATGGATAGAAATAAAGACAATTATATATAAGCCTACTGATCAAGTTTAAAATGCGATTCATTTCACTTTATAATGTAACCATAGCTAATTCTTCAATGTAACTCTCCACTCTCAGATGAAGTTCATCCATATGAGTTCATCAAATATACTCGATTGTCAAGCCGGTAAATTTCGGGGTGATAAGTCAAAAATTTTCCCAGACAACAATAATTCCTCAATAATAATCCAGATGTTTTGGTCTACTTGCAAGAATTGAAACGACATATCTTTTGATTTCATGATCAATGGACTAGACAGCAGAAGGTCAAAAAGGTAGGCTATGATTTCGTTGATTATTACAGCAACATCTGCATAGCGTATTATTATTCATTATTATAATGAATGTGAGTGAGCTCCTGGTTCAGTGTCGGTGACACATCAATATCAATCATGACTGCAGACATTCTGTTGTATTGATGTCTAAATTCATAATGGTTATAGATTATTGAAATTCCATTATAGGATTATTTTATACCGGTAATTATTTTTTTTTTTTGGGCTAAACAAGTCATTTATTCATAATCTCTTTTCATACTTGTTTGGAATTTGAAATATTTATGATCAAAGAAGATGAAGTGCAGTGTTTGAAAGACAAGTTGTAAATGGAATGTTATTGTTGATCCCTATGGCTAAAGATCAGGGTTTTTTCAGAGATTGCATTAATAAATAACAGAACACAATTGTATAGTAAATGGTAGGTAGGTAGATAAATGGAAGTGTCATATAAGCACTTGATTAAAAATTAACCAGTAAATTTTGGCTACTGGACTTTGAACAAGGATGTTATATATAGGAAAGTATATTTGGAAATGACCTCAAATACATGTTTTACTTAGCCTTTGTCTTGTTGTGTTAATGATACTCTTTTGATTAGCATTTTATATGGCTTGCTGAGTGTTTGCTCAGGAAAAAAAAGAAGCCAATTCGTTTGCCAAAGTGGTTACCAGTAGACCTAATGATTTTCATATCCTAATATCTCTAAGAGCTGATATTTGTGTATAACAATCTACCCTTTGTATGGGTAAGGTTACTGTGTGAAACTTATTCCAAATAACTTCTTTTTGGTAAATCCATAATAGAGTTTACTTTGTAGGTTCTTTTAATACAGAATACAAAAAATAATGTTAAACAGTTTTGAACTCAACATAATTCCATAATCCTTCTAATGAAAGGTTTTTTATGAAATGGTGAACAAATGTAAGATAAAAATGTACCTGAACTCATACCAATTCAAATTAACCGGTATTTTGTTTCTTTTCAGTATAATGTCACTCCTCATTGCAACTGGGTTATTTTGTGTTATATGTTTATTGGTCAAGTTTTTGAATATAGCACAGCCATGTCATATACCAGAATTATATTTTAAAGATAAAACTTCTAATTTCATACAAACAGTATTTACCATGTGTCCAATTTTATTTGAAAGGTAAGCCAGGTCTTTGTCAGTTTCCAAATGAATTCATACTATGATACTGCTTTGATATTTGCTGATAGAAAACAATAACAGTTATTCAAATCTCTTAAATACAGAAAAATAAATAACAATTTTCGAACTTTTTAAGTAGGAAAATTTTAATTATCAGAAGTTCCCATTATTTGTTATTTGATTGGTCTAGGCTAAGCAGTGTAAGCTGGGAAAATATCAAAAGATTAGTTACTAGGGTTCTAGCCTGAAGTAGAATTGTAGTGGTTTGTTTTTATATTCTTGGTAGTGAAAAAGAATTTGGCTTCATACTTGAATTTCTGTAAGGCATATTGAGAATAAAAATACTTGATTAAATGAGTTATTTCATATTCCAGTTACATACCTCCATTATTATGGGGTAAAAGTGGACATCTACAGACATTGATCTATGCTAAAATGGGTCGCATCATGTCACCATTACCTCATGGTAACCGTATAGAAGTTATCAGACCAGATAATGCTACCATGTCTTTTGATGTCTTCCAACCTCATTATGAACATCCTACTGGAAGTAAGTGACATTTTCGTTTTAAAAGAATTGCAGGAACATTACACAGGATCAGAGTACTTGAAATGAATTATGGAAATCAGTGGAAACAATCTCTATGTGTTTATTTAAATACCAGAATTTTGTTCTGGTGGTTTTAAAATACATTTTACTTTTGCTTACTAAAATCTTAAGATTTTCATCGTAATTTTTCTTTCTTTTCTTTTTTACATCATGATATCCAAATTTATTAAATGAAAATTAACATAGCAAAAATTGTAACTTGGTCATATTCAATATATTTTTCCAATTAAATGCCATAGGTATTTAACTGGGCACTTTAAATGCACATATTTAGTTATTGCTAAAGGTATAAAAGTGATAATTGAAATGTTTTTAATTGTCAGGAGACTATACATTAGCAGTGTGTCCTGGTATAGCTAACAGTAGTGAAAGTATATATATTAGAACTCTGGTAGACCATGCTCAATATAATGGCTTTAGAGTAGCCGTATTAAACCATCTTGGTGCTTTACGTAATGTCAAATTAACATCGCCAAGAATCTTTAACTATGGTAAGTAACTCAAATCATTAATACACTGGATTGACCCAGGGAACTGTCAGTGATGCTGACATAGAATAAGGATCTTGTAATTCAGATTAGGAATTATATGCTGCCTAGAGTACTATGGGCATTACATAAGATCTTTTGACGTTAGAAATTGATAGTCTCCTGGTTAATGTCCCTTCATTGCCACATTGCTTACTACATAGTATTGCTCAAGTCGAGTAATTTACTTGGAGGAATTAAAAATTATGAGTTTCTAGTACAGTTACACTACCTATCTATTGTAGGAGCATGTACTTATCAGTGGTAGATATTTAATATATACTGTGTGTTTGTTGGGGATCAACATAAGGTCAAAGGTACAACCTTTATCTTAAAGTGACTGACTCATTCTAACACAAAAATAGCGCTTGTTGTTCTCTCATGGATCATCCTATCACCTGACACCCTCATATCAAAAATATTAACCTTTTTGCTTGTTTTCTGTATCCATTTCTCTTCATCCTGTTGAAATTGGCAATGAGTATTTGTCATATTTAAAATGCATGGAAGTTTAAAAAATAACAGTGTAGGTAAAAAATCGTTGACCTAATGTATTGGTTCAAATAGGTCATTGTATCAATAAAGAAATCTTTATTAGCTGATGTTTTCAATAATGGTCTGATATGTAATACATTATCAGTTCAAAGAATGTTGATAACTTTGCAATCAGAATCAGTGATAAGATACTGGTAACATCGCATTTAATCCTTTTAACACTAGCTGGAGGGCAGGGAGGGGGGAGTAGAAGGGAGCAGTGGCTGACCTATCTAAAGCATGATTTTACAAAGAGAAAAATTAGCCCCTACTAAACTAATTATCCATAACTCTTCTTGTGGTATCTTGTATCAATAAAATTATTGTCTTCATTTTAAACACGGGTATCAAAAGAGGACAGCAGGCTTTGGAAAAGGACAATGTCATAAGTTCTTGTGCATTAAATTTTTGAATCTTTGAAAGATCTTGCAGAAGTGAAATTGACTAGAGTTTTTCTAATAGTCTCTGTTTCATTTATATTAATAATCCTCATAAAGACAGTATATTGGAAATGAGACTTCACTTTCCAAATTAAGACTTTAGACACGTGACCTAAGGAAGCAAACTCACCTAGTTGCTTGTGTCAACAATAAGTGTAGTTAAGTGTGTAATGCTTTAATTTATTATTCTTGCAGGTGAAACTGGTGAATATAATTGTATGATAGATGAATTAAAAGAAGAATACCCTAATACCAGTATTATAGCTGTAGGTTGTAGTATGGGTGCTAATATAGTTCTTAAATACCTAGGTGAATGTAAACAACAAGAAAATAAAGTTATTGGCGCTCTATCATTTTGTCAAGGTTATGATGTCAATGAGTAAGTTGAAACAAACCAGATTATGTACTTTCTGTGAGCTTGAATTAAAAACCACAGTAATCATTTTAATTGCTTAGTTTTGTTTTAAATTGTGTGCTTCGAATAAATACAGGTATGTGTATTTAAGTCTAATTAAAAGCCACGTAGGCTCTGACTGAGCTTTCCTAATATTCTCACATACCAAAATTTGCTTGAAATTGCAATAATAACATTCTTGATTAGCAAAGGTCAAGGATGAATATGAAGGAAAAATATGTTTGCAACTGTCATTTGTCTTTATTGTTTGAAATTACCAGTATATCAGGTCTTTGTAATTACTATTTTTGAAATTTTTTACTTTTCAGTGCCAAGCCAATTTTATTAGGTTGGGAGTCATGTCGACGTATCTATTGTTATTTTATGGCAGTCAATTTTAGACAATTATTAAAGTACCATCAAGATATATTGTTTAGTAAAGAAGCTCAGTCTGAACATGGAACTGTTGAATTAAACAAACTCTATTCTGCTACTTCATTATTAGCTATAGATGAATTATATAGTGTGTAAGTTTTTCAGTTCTGTCCTGATGTTGTCTCTTGTACATGTAATAGAGATCACATCAGACGTTATAATTTTCTCAAGGATCTTTTTATCCTACTGTTCATCACTAATCCTTATTCATATACAGTATTATCCTTCAAAAAAGGATGAAATTATTATATTATATGATATTTAATGTCACCAGATCCCTCAATACTTATTTTTGAATATTATCATATTGATGTTAAGACGCAATGGCTTTCTAATCAATGTATAGTTTGATCACAATTATTTAATGATCTTTCTTTTATTATAGAAAAGCATATAAATTTAAATGTTGCCAAGAGTATTATCATTGGGCAAGCTGTAAGCAATATATAGATAATGTAAGTTATTAATATATAATAAGGAACATATACATTTAAGAAATAAAAGCTTGGTCTCATTAGCATTATTGGTATGTTAACACAATAGATCACGTTACAAACTGAATAAATGACGAAATCTGTTTTATATGAAATTGTATAAGATTTTAACTGAACCTGTGTTTATGTTTTATAAGAAGACTGAACCTAAAATTATATAAGAAAACTGAACCTATATTTATATTATATAAGAAACTGAACCTATATTTATATGATGTAAGAAAACTGGACCTATATTAAAGGGGCCCAGGCTTTATTTGTTTCGCACAATCATCCGACAGCCTCAAACACATGAAATTTTTTGGTTAGCTAATCAGAAATAGTCTACAGAGCTTACCTTTGAAATTTGAGCCTTCAAATCCATGTGTATCCATAATTATCAGTGTTTGAAAAGTCATAATGTCTTAAGAAATTACGAACGTCCCGCCATATTGGAAAACGGTTCGTCTTGATAATCAAAGAGTTATCCTTCCTGTCGTGCAATACAGTCATCTATATAAAATAGACTACAACGCATTTTCAATTGTAGACTTTGTCAACAGGACACAAAATTTTCAGACTGACTGGAGACCAGCCGTGTACAGCACGGAAAAAAAAATGAAAAGTGAAATTATTTGTTTGAGGTATATTTCAAGGTATTTTGCGATTTTCTTAGAGCTTGAGTATTTCTGAGGACTGTTTAAATGTAACAAAGGCCCAAAACGACCCCTAAAAATCAAGCCTGGGCCCCTTTAATGCTATATAAAAAGACTGAACCTAAAATTATATAAGAAATTTGGACCTTTAAAGGAAACTGGACCTATATTAATATTATATAAGAAACTGAACCTATATTTATATGATGTAAGAAAACTGGACCTATATTTATGCTATATGTTTTATAAGAAGACTGAACCTAAAATTATATGATGTAAGAAAACTGAACCTAATATCATATTATATAAGAAAACTGGACCTATATTAATATTATATAAGAAAATTGGACCTATATTTATATGATGTAAGAAAACTGAACCTATATTTATATTATAAAAGAAATTAAACCTATATTTATATGATTTAAGAAAAATGGACCTATATTTATGCTATATAAGAAGACTGAACCTAAAATTATATAAGATAATTGGACCTTTATTTATATTATATAAGAAAATTGGACCTTTATTTATATTATATAAGAAAATTGGACCTATATTTATATGATGTAAGAAAACTGAACATACATTTATGCTATATAAGAAGACTGAACCTAAAATTATATTATATAAGAAAATTGGACCTTTATTTATATCATATAAGAAAATTGGACCTTTATTTATATGATGTAAGAAAACTGGACCTATATTTATGCTATATAAGAATACTGAACCTATAATTATATTATATAAGAAATTTGGACGTTATTTATATTATATAAGAAAATTGGACCTTTATTTATATTATATAAGAAAATTGGACCTTTATTTATATTATATAAGAAAATTGGACCTTTATTTATATTATAAGAAAAACTGGACCTATAATTATGCTATATAACACTGAACATATAAACAACTTTTCTAATATTTCAGATAACTAAACCTTTATTTATATTAAATGCAGAAGATGATCCAATTGTTCCAAAACAGTTATTTAACACACCTATACAATATCAGAGTAAGTCAATAACTTTATTGTTAGGTGCCATTTCTGAACAAATTCCTGGCAATTTAGGCCTACCCTGTACCAGTTCAATATAGACCTATTTATTTCAAGTACTAGTGTTTGTTATTCATGTTCTTTAAATGATTTTTAGCATTTTAGATGTCACTTTGGATATTAATGTATTTCATTTCTCTGGTGTCGATATAACACCATATATTAATTTAATAATAGTGAATACATATCTATGTTTCTTTCAGAAAACCATGAAAACTGTTTATTTATTGTTACCAAACATGGAGGACATTTAGGATTCTTTGAAGGAGGATTCATTAAACCTAATACTATTACATGGCTAGATAGAGCTGTGGTTCAGTTCTCTAATGTTCTCTGTGAATTACATTGTAAGGAGGAGAAATCTTAGACTTTATTTAAAGGGTATTAACATTTTCATTTAAAGCTGATAAAACTTGATTTTAAATATTTCATTCCATTATCATCTATCAGTTAAATTAACTCCATATGAACAAGATATCATATTATTTTTTCAAAAAAAAGATCCATTTAGCTGTACTTTAGGTCAACAGTTAGTAACGGAATAACTAGATGATTATTTCCTTTTATAGATGTATAATAAGGCTATTTCTACAAATTTAAGCAGGTTAGCATTACTTATAAGATATTTACATTTCTACTATCACTTGCTTCATTAAACCAGTTACGCAAACTGGCATTTAGTTTCCAGTAACTAGTTTGTTATGTGACAATATGACATCAAATTCATCTCCAAGCAAACAATGATACAATCTTTGTGGCAATGACATGCCCTTAGCTTGATTGACAGATACTGGTTGAATGGAAAACACTGAGTGGTTTCAGGCATTTTTACTATTAAATAATTACAAATTTGGGAGTATTTTATCCAAAAGAATAGACCCATGTAAATATGAGGAATGAATGTGGATCTTGTTATAGTTATGGGGAAGTAAATGATCTGCTTTGCCAGGTCATCTGTCTTGTCAAATGATAAATCAGCGTTTATTTCCAAGATCCACATTTATTACTTCAAAAGATATATTTTATTCTAATTTCATACATAATCAGCTTTAAATGATTATGTTTTTACCATGTGCCAACTGATTGTTTGAGATAATGTAAGCCATGTATATTGGAGGTGGAATAAACTACTCAATTTTAACATTAGAATTCTACAATTCTATACAAAAGATTTTAAAAGCTGGAAATGACCCAGTCTGTTTTAAAAAAGGTGTTTTGGTATAAAAGTAAAAACCATAATATATTGTCAATTTATGAAGGCATATAAATATTTATGTAATATTTTGAGAATATGCTCATGGAATTTTCTTTACAACAATTATCAAAATTGTAGGAATTTATAATATTACAGTTCTGGAAAAAGCCTTAGAAATTATATTGAGTAGTTTTTGACATGGCGCTTTAACTCTATTCCATGACAAATTTATTTTTTGTTACTATTTTATTTAATTTTTTTAAGATTGTAGATAGATTTGATGACTATGCAATAAAGCTGATGTGATTTTAGGTAGAAATGTATGGTGTATAACCATAACATAGATTATTTATTGACAATAACTAGTAATTGTTCAGCATTAGATGACGTCCTTATATTTCAATTTATTAATCATCATCCATAAAGGTTTTACAATGTTAGATGACCAATTTTTGACTCATTTTAAACATTAAAGATTCATTACTTTTATATCCATTTTAACACAATATATTTGTCAGTGAATCAGGACCAGTGCAGTGACATCTTGAACAAAGACAATGTTGCTGTTGAGTTTGTTTTCACATTGATTAGATAAGTTTATAATTTTTTATTGTTTGATTTATAAGAAAACAAGGTACTATGTATGTCAAGAGGGGAAACAAACTGTTAATTCTTATAAATAATGTGTTTTACTTGTTTCTGAATGTGTATTAGTAGATATCCAGTTCAACTCAATTCTTTGGTCCATATAATTGCAGAATAATTGGAACAAGCCATTAGTATCTCGTATTAGCTTTTAAGATATATGCATATGTTATGTCATAAAATGGTTATTTTCCAGAAATACAAGAATTGTATGGCTGCTTGTCCCACAGAACCTATAAAAACTAAAGTATTTTTATGATAATGACAAAGTATATTATTTCTGATTGTTTGATCTGGGATTCACCAATCAGATTACCTAAGATTTAAGATATCAGAATTGTAAGATTTTAACCTTACTTACTTGTTATTCTTTTAATTTCAGAATAAAAAAGTGGGAAACCAGTCTCATTAGAAAATTTTAATTAATTGTAGCATAATTTTTTTAGTAATATTAATTGTCTACGCGTTAATTATACTGTGATAATACATTTCATCACCTTTCTTTTGTTATTAGGTTAACATGTAATCATAATTCAAATATTTTATTTTACTCAGGAAGTTTTGAGTTGGAACAAATTGTTTGAAGAACTCATTAAATTTAACCATTTACTACCAGCTGGTATTGGCAGCAATAATTTCTTCTATTATTGTATTACACCATTGCCTTCTGTACCCTGAACATGGTCAACAAGGACATTTTTTCAGATTCAGGCTTATTCAAAACATAAACAGGCATATAGTAAATATTACTATACCACGACCAGCCAATATAGAAATACTGTGGATAGTATCATTATTCAACCATTAAGCATAGAACATGAAAACCAAATATAATGATTTGTTTGTATAATCAAAATATTAGTGAAAATTGATGGACATGGTAGTTAATTTGAATTAAGAATTATTATTATCTGCTTTTTGTTAAAGATCTGTTCATATCTATTGTTAATTAGTGTTTTAATTTATTTTTCTTTAATTGGAAAGATAATAAATTTTTTAATTTCTTATATATTTGTTGTTTGGAAGTTTTATTTATTAAAACAATGTCAGTTGGCAATGATGGATCATACTATACTGGTTTTAAATCTTTAAAGAATCTTTCAGAGATAATTTTAAAATTCAATTTACTTTTGGATAGAAACATATCTCAATTCTCAATTTATTTAATAATAATTATAGCTGGCTGGCTGATTTGCTTCCTCATAATAATAATAATAATAATTTAATTTCATTCATGTATACAAGCCTTTCAGCCAGTGTACAAAATTTCTGAAAATTTTACACAAGTAATTAATAACAACTTAACTAAATATTTGCTGTGTATTTACTATAAAGTTTTATATACAATTTTCCTTTTGTTCCAAGCATAATATATATATTAAGATACATTAATTATAGTGGATATGTTTCTATTTCCTAAGATATTTGCAAAATTTTGCTCTTGTGAAGAACTTTTATACATATACAATTATATATATTGAATCAGATATTGGTCTCTTAAGTTTTGATACAGATTGCATTGTAATAAAAAGTGCACTCCGTTTTCTTCTTTTCCTAATGAAAACAATTTACAAATACTTTCGTTTGGACGATTTGTCCATTTACACTCAACAGACTTGAATAAATAGCTACCACATCTAAATTTTCAATATCATATGATAAATGTCTTTCTGTATTAAATAAAATATTATATTTACAATAATTTTGAAGTCGTGAATTATTTACAACAGACGAATTCCATTCCTGAAAGCTAGTCTTTGAATCGTTGCTGGAATATATTTTTGTCCCTCACATTCTGTCATATCCAAACATAGCCAAAACAGTGTTCTAAGAGCATAGTTTTGACACAGCTTACCCAAGATTTCCTGCCACTTATGTCTAGATTTAACAACATATTGTATGTTTGTTTTGGTGGTCTATATTCTGGCATTTGTATTAGCCTAATCCAATATTTAAGACATTATAGGGAATACTGGAAAAGAGAAGAGATCTGCCGACCTCTCCAATACAGCCATATTACCAGCATTTTTGGAAACTCTTAATAATACAGATTTAAAATTTTTATTTTTGAACATTTTCTGTTTTAGGACATAGCGTATGACCCCACATTTCTGATCCATACAGTAGTATAGGAACTATCATGTTATCAAATATTTGGAATGCAGTCTCCACTGAAATGCCATTACATTTTCTTGAAAAAGCTTTGATCATATTAATAACCTTTTCGGTTTGTGCTGTTTGTGTTTCTTTTGCTTTTGTCCAACTTAACACAGGTGAAAAAACTACACCTAGATATTTGTAATTCAATATTTCTGTACTTCCATTTTTTGTACTTGCGAAGAGGGCCACCATTTCTAAATACAATTACATGTATTTTTGTTTTGGTTGTGTTTACAGACATGCTAAATTTGGAACATGTAGTAATTGGTTAAATTTAGATCCTGTAAATACAATGCAATACTAAAACTGATCTTGGCTGTAGTCCATTGATTAAATGCACCATGGGTAATGCAAGCCATAAACATTAACAACCAACTCTATAGTGGTTTGATTGAGAAAAGTAAAGTAATTTGTATTTATTTATTGATAGAAAATTGTAAGATGTTTGTATGACACATCCCCAGATTAAAATAAAGTCATTTACATAGAAGACAAATGTGACCAATCTAAAACATATAACACTATCACTTATTCTAAAATATTGAAATCAGAACACTTTTTGAAATCACACTTAAAAATAAAAAATGACACAGAAAACTTTACTTTAAAAGAAAAAAAAGGTATTATCACAGAACAAAAGAATAAAACAGAAACACAACTAAAGAATTATGACACAATGAAAGAGGTCTGATAATAAAGATGCTAATATACTGGTTTGAATATATATGTATGAAAATGACTGAGTGATAGATTTGTAAACATAAAAGTAAAATAGATCTATAAAAATTCTTAAATATTGGAATTACTGATTGTTAAATAGTTGGTCTTGTTTGATGATATTAATACTGTCATGTGTATACTAATAAATAGATGTTGGATGTTATTGTTTACATTAGTTACCATTAAGGTCAACTTTCCAATTCTTATTTCTAAAATTATTTGGATGGATAATACTCACAACACTTATAATAATAAAACATAAATACATATTGTAAGTAAATGGGACACAAATCAAGTAACTCTTAAAAGGTATTTCTAAAAATGTACAGCATTTAGACATATTTAAGGTTAATTCATGTTTGTAACCAATATCACTTGTAAATAAACCATAAATCATATAAAAGCTTAAAACAAAAATATGTTTTTAATGTTCAGAGCACATTTGAGTACAATATGACAAAAAATACAGTGAAATGTAGTCAATAGTTGGAGACAACCAATAACAACACATTTAATAAGGTAACATCTGGATTGTGTTGGTGTCATATAATTACTGGTAGATAATTAAACAAGTAAGAAGAAAATATAATAACAATCTCACAACTAAATGATTCAAATTATATATAATGTAATTAATCAGCTACATACTAGCTCCACAATTATCAGAATGAAAAGCTGGTTTAAGGCTTGAATCAAAATGAGGAATATTTCTAGTAGTTGCAGTAATTTGGTCAGAGATCAAATTAACAGTTCTTACTTCAGATTAAGTTCTATTGACACCATTAGTATTACTTTCTAACATCTGTGTTATTATGTAAACAGCTAGATGGTTGAAAACAAATACAATCTGCAATGTTCAACCTTAATGAAGGAGATAATAACTGTAAATAATCTAATAAAAGTAAAAAGAACACAACATTGCACATGTGTATATGAAGAATGGATGTACAAAAACAGTGAAAATTGACAGCAGTTAATATACATGAAAAGCAACAGTATAAAAATCATTGATGACATCATAAGATCTACTTATTCAAATCCTGTGTTCTACAGAAATTAAACAAAATGACTGGAAACAATGTAAAAGTGTTAAAAAAAAGTGTCCATCAGCAAAAAAGGCTATAGACATCTAAAAATATGCTCAATTTCCACTATTTGCATATTTCTCTTTTATTTAAAAAAAACAATGTATCAACATAGTGAGAATATCAGAGAATTTCTAAATACAAATATTATGAATCTCATTGTAGATGAACCTGGAATTCCATTTTTAACTAAAAAAGTGACACAGAGCAATGAATTCACTGACCATATCCTTGTACCCTTAACATCTCATTAAAGATAGAAAACATATTGGAAATTAGCTGGTAAATGTGACCAACAAAAAACGAGAAAAAGGGATTTCAAAGAAGTAAGAAATACAGAGCTAAGACAAAACAATACAATTGATATACAAAAACACAACAAAAATATTATTGAGCATTTTAGCTATGAGCTATATAAGTATAATAAGCAACACACAATTCAGCTATATCTAATGTGGACTTGTAAGCACAGACATTTTTAGATTCAGAAAAATATGCTTTTTGACAAATAAATCTGAAATAATAATGTCACATGAAATTCAGCATAGAGATTTAATTTTTCAATATTTCAACAATTCTCACAAATCCACAAAAGATAAAACAAAAAACTACATTCTATGAAAAAACTATGATCAGTTCTAGCACCATATGATATATCAAAATATAAACAAAAAACATCAATCCATTGATAATGACATAATTTTCATACAGAGAGTCAAATTAACCATAGTAAGGTTTTTGACTTGTTTATTTTATAACTTATTCTAATTAGAAATATAGTGGTAGTATGATTATGTTGTTCTATTATGTTTTTTTTTATCATAATAAAACATAACATTGTCAGAGTCAGAGTAAATTTTGATGTCTTCAATTACAAATATTTTTAATAAATAAAGAAAAGTTGATAAATTATGACTAGAAAGATGTGTGGAATAGAGAATAAAAATAGCGATGGCCATCACATTACGCCCACATTTGTAATGGAAATCAATTCATCCAGGAGGTTGACAAAAGTTATCAAGAACTAAAATATTTTTAGATTTTAATAAGGTTCATTCTTAGATGATTACAGATACTTACAACAAGTTTCTTTAAAATCGATCAAGAAACCAGCTCTCTATTGTGTCTACAAAGAATTCAAGAACAAGGGCAATAACTCATAGTAAATATTTTTAGATTGTTCTGATTTTCAATAGGGTTCATCCTTGGTTGAAAATAAAGTTTCTTAAAATCCATCAAGAAACCAGCTCAACAATAATATTGTGGATTGACGGACAGACAGACAGACAGACAGACAGGAGCGACGGCTATATACGCCCACATTAATGTGTGGGCGTGTAAAAACACAAAGTATATATACAACTATGATACATTTTGTATCCCAATAATAGGGATGTGTATTATACACAGGGAATTATACCCCTTCGTAAATACAGCACAGCAATAAAAAAACAATATCTAAAAATAGAATTTATCTCATTTAAAGGATTTTCACTGGTTTGGTCCTTTATAAACATTAGAAATACAATCACTTTTTTCATGCTCTTTTTCAGTGTAAATTATGCTTCAATATGAACCTGACATTTTTAATTTAATAAAAACCTTTATGATATTTTTCTTTGTATATTATTTGAGATTCTTTTCAATAATTATAAATATACACAGAAATAAGTGACCGTCACTGACAGCAAGTAAAACCTATGTCTATATGAACAGTTAACATTGTATACAATGAAGTTGTTAAAGTTCAAAAATTAACTTGAGAAATACTTTCCATGACTTACTTAAAATAAAGTAAATGTAAGATGAAAATAATGATAGAACAAATCAATAAAACAAACTTCTACCATTAAAGTTGACAATCAAATCAAATGAAATTACCAAAATCAATCATCATGGCAAGCGCCGAGTGCTTTCAGCTAATCCTACAGCGCTTGATTTGAGTAAAAACTTCAATCTGTAATAATCATCTAATGCAATACCATTAGATATACCAGAAATATTCTTAGCAAATCTGGCAACACCTACAGCACGTTCTTTCTCAAGCCAAATACTTAATTCTTGTTCTATACTGTTTTCACTATCATTATTATCATTGAGGAGATCAGATTTATTGGGTCCCCATAATAAATATTCTACCACTGATCGAACTTGAGCTAAACAATCAACACGTTTAGGTTCCAACATTAATCTCATATTCTCTATTGTTAATAAGGTCTCATTCTCTTCTTCAAACTCTAGATAATCACCTGTAACATCTTTAAATAACTTATCAATAAATGTACACATAGCTTCACCTTGATGAGCATCATGAGATCTTTGATGTGGTAAAAATGCTATAATTTTACCACGTAAATCTGCTCTGGTTAATAAAAACACATCACGGAAATCTCGCTCTGTTACTGTATAACCTTGATCTAAACAATGAGACATAGCACTTAATAATTGTAAAGCCAATGTAAGGATGATATGCATTAATGCATCTAAATTATGGGATAATGTTTCTCTTAAAAGTGCAATATGACTGTCTAAAGTTTCAATTATATCAAAACTTCCAACAGCAATAAAACATTTCGCAAGATTGGTATCATAAATAGAATTCTGAGCAACTTGACTTGTTTTGATAAATTCTTCAGATAAGTTAACAAAAGGAATGGTATCAGCAAATACAGCTACTGGTTTTAATAAACTAGGATGACATGTAGAACTCATTTCTGTAGCTGGTCTTGAATGTAGTAACTGAAATGATAAATTAACAAAGTTATAATATAGTAGAATTTAACCACTGTCTGTAAAAATCAAGTCAATATCATTTCATTAACATGGATGCATGCAAAAGGTGCAAATGCAGAAATGTTGCTAAAAATGAAGACTTTCATGTCTTTTGGCGAGAATACATATTTTAATTTTTATCCATACATTTGTGGACACTCTGAGTAACAAATACATGTAAAATCTAATTCAGTATTTTGGATTTGACTTTAAAATACTTACCATCAATTGACATGGTGAATTGTTAGCTTTATATTTAGCATTGTACACAATGCATCTTTCAGATGAATGTAGTGGTTGACCATATACATCAAAATCTACCCATTTTAACATCTGTGGGTTTAATAAGGATAGTTTTTCTGTAGATAATATAGCTTCAGTTTGAGCGTAGATATCTTGTAAAGCTTTTAGATTGATACCAGTTAGTTTACTGTAAACATCACGCAATCTCTCTTCACCTAGAGTAACAGCCACATTAGATCTATTCATAGAAACATATTGATCAGAGCAACCTGTGTCTGGACGTTTTGGTCTACGTCTGGGTATAGGACGTGGTCGTGATAACGTACTACAAGTTGATTGGGTATCTGATTCTGATGATAATGTTTCCTTTGATTGTGATCTAGTTGTATTTTCTGTTACTGCTAATGTATCGACTTCTGGTACATTAGTTAACTGTGTTACTTGTGACACCACAGATCTGACATCTTCTTCTTCTAGTTTATAATACCCATTGATTTCTTCATAGATAGGTTGTGATGCTAACAACAGTCTTCTCTCTTCATCAGCAGTTGTGTTACTCGCTTCATTAGACACTGGTTCTGATTTCTTTTCTTTGACAGGGGGAGGAGGGGGTGGGGGGATATTTATTATACTACCACCAATAGTCTTATTCAATGTATTAGTGTTAGGTTTTTTAGTCTTTTTGGAAGCTCTAGGAAGGGTTGAACTAGCACAGAAACTGGTTGACATGCCAGAGTGGTTGAAAGTTGGAGGAAATTGATGATCTACTATCATACTGGTGGTCATTATATTAGTGGAACTGGTACCAGCTGTCAATGATTCTGTAGATGGTAGACTTACATTCAGGGTACTAACTGAAGTTTTGTTTACTATTGGATTTTGGGTAGCCACAGGCTCTAAATAACCTTCGACTGGAATGGAAGCTATAGGTTTTTTAATAGTATTATCTTCTTTAACTGGATCATACCAATGTGGTCTGCCACCAAATTTTGGAAGAATAGATTCATATAGATTCTCCAGTGAACCAAGGGGTGATATAACTGGTAGATCCTCAAAACTATTATCCATATTACAATCAGATTCCAATGTTACAGCTACAAAAAAAAGATATTAATCAAATAATAAGAAATAAATAATATATTGAATTAAAGGTTTGGGCTATCATAGACAAATTGAGAGCATTTCAAAACATTGAACATATCATATTTCTCTAGACTGGGCTAGTATTTCAGTCATATTTGGAAGTTTATCAAATTTTATTTATTCACTTTAAAGATCATATAAATGACAACTCTCCAAATTGGTTTGACCTTTGAATTGAAATTCAAATTAAAAGTTACCAGACTAATTTACTACCTACTAACTAGATCAAATTTAACAGTGTTGAATACATAGAGTGGTGGGAAACTTCAAGGTTTATAAAATTGTTATCTATTGTATTTTTATAGCAATATTGACTTTTTCTTATCAAATACTTTCAATCAATTCTATGATGTTTGACCTCATTTTTAAAAAAATCAGTCATTTGTCATCAATATTTAGGTCAATAGAAAACATTTAATGCCCTGGTGATCCCTTTGTCATACTTGGTACTATTAATATAACACTTTAATTAACAAACAGTACATGTGATTTTATCAGAAAACAATTAAATGTGAACAATCAGAATTTCAATGATCCAACTACAAGTAGCCTCTGATGTCTGTCAAATGAAGAATTCTACATACCAGTGGTGAAAGCAGGTTCATCACCTAATGATATTGTATTACGTCTATTTTCTAACACCTTATTATTAACAACATCAGTGACCATCTATAAAATAAATAAGAGAGTTAGAGGAGTTAGAGTTAATTTACCATAATATAATGTCAACACAAAATCAATGGATATAAAATATGAAGAATTTAAATGATCTATAAGTATAATGTAACCCTAATGTATAACATGTTGTTAAAGGTTGTTTATGCAAATCAATTTGAGTACGGAGGTGTTACTCTTTCAAAAAATGAATAATCCCCTATGTTTCTGTATCTATAAGCTTCATTCTGACAGTGACTGACCATTAATCCACTAGATCTGGTTTAAATGAATAATTTATCTGACAATCATAAATCTTGGGTTTTTGAGGTCAAGACTGTTTGTAATCCCCTATTTCATGTAATTATTCATAACAGTACCAATAAACTTTAGATATAAAGAAACTTCAACCAAAAAATTAGTCTTGTGCAGAGTATAAGCCTGTAAATCTTTAATTTAAGTTATTAAGATGCCATTCAGATAAAAATACCTACAGCCATGGTATAAGTGTCTATGTAAAGTTTGATCGTTGTTCAATCTACCATTAATCTTAATAACAATGATTTTACATAAAAGATCTTTTCATAGTCAACAATGGGCCATAAAACAAGAAAAACACATTTAAAATGAATAGGGCATAATCAGAACTAAATGAACAGTTACTCAATTGTTCACTGTGACCATACAAAAAGAATTTACAAGTCTCAGAATTAACAAAGATAACATGGACAATACTCACCACTGGGCCAGATATATCAGCAACATTAATTTTCTTTCCTTTATTCTTCTTCTCTACCCTTGGTAATGTAGAATCATTAATTGATTTGGTTCTTTTAACAGATGGTGGTTGTGGAGCTCGTTGTTTAGGTTTGGACAGCTTCCCAAGAAAACTCTTTCTTCCCTGTCTATCAGCAGTAGGCAACTCAATCTTTTCTACTGGTAAAATATCATCATTTGACCTGCTTTCTTCCTGTATCTCTGGGGGAGATGGTGATTCGGACTCTTTTTCCTCTTCAACAGGAGATGCACATGTTTTAGGTGGAGGTGAAGGAGGAGGTCCCATTTTTTCAGTGATTGATCTTCTAGCTTCTATAATAGTATTTAGATCAACGGGTCGACTTAATCGTCTCTCTAACTCTTTAGCAAAATCTGGATTATTAGCATTGGAGGTTTTGTTTGGTATTGATGTTCTTTTAGGAGGAGGTATGGGAGGTGCTGTTCTTTTGGGACTCTTGGCACGTCTTCTTATAACAACATCCTCTCCTGCTTTAGTAGGTTTTACTGATATTTCTGGTTTAGGTGCTGCTATTGGTTTTGAGGCATCTGTTTTCGGTTCCTTTGCTTCTTCTGGTTCTTGATTTGCAAGTGGCTTATGTTGACTGGGTGGAGAAAAAGTGACTCGATCTTTTTTCAGTTTGGGACTAGATGTATTATCATTTTTACGCGAAGGTGATGGACTAGCAGTAGCTGAATCAGTTTGGTTATCTTGACTAGAAGGAGGGGGTAAAACACGAAATTTTGGCTGTGGTGAAAATTTAGAGCTTCTTTTCATTGATGGAGATGCTCTACTTTCTTCCTGTATGTTATCCATTTCAGCAGAGGGTGTAGAATTATTCGATCTAGACTCAGCTTTCACCAGGGTGATATCAGGATTTAGAGGTTCAATTGGTTCTGGTGATTCTTTCCCTCTACGAAAAACACTCCTAAAAAATGAAGTGATTCCTCTCTTTGACTTGCCATTCTCTGCTGACTTTGTGAAAGACCGAGACATGTCTCCATTATCATTAAAGAAGTGTTCTTCTAGACTGGAGGAGGAATCATTACGAGATTTAGATACGGGAATCGGTGATTCTGGTGGTGGTGGTGGTGATACAATAGATTTACCAAGAGGTACCATTTTAAATACTGGTTCTACTTCATCTTTATTAGCCAACTTTCTGGTTGGTGAAACTTGTGGTTCAGGTGGGGGTGAGCTAGGAGGTCTAGGAGCAGGTCGTTTTGACTTAGCCTTCTGAAGATCAAGGGAAGCAGCGACTGTAGCTAAATTATTTTCAAAAGCTGACTTTTTAGCTTTATCTTTCTTGAACATGGATCCATGAAGATCCTCACCTTCACTATAACATGCAAGGACATCATTCAACATTTCTACAGCTTCCATACTAGCAGAATCCATTTCTTCAGCTTTTGGTGTTTCAGAAACACTTTTTTTGAGGATTTTAGGATTGGGAGCTGGTTTTTTAACAGGTTTATCTTCAGAGAAAGACTTAGTCATCACATTAGCAGGCTTTTTAGGGGAAGAATTTTCGTCACCTGTCCCATACAAACATTCAGTTATGTCATCCATTGTATAGGATTCACTTTTATCCTTGGAGTCTTTTGTTTCTGAAAATGAATATTTTTTTGTGATAACACTGACTATCTTATATGGTACAGCTATCTCATCTATACCTGGTGTAAGTTTACTTGATGAGTCTGAATTAAATGATTTATCACTGTCAGATGATAAAGATGAGTTTGTGGAGGGTGTTAAGGATTTCACACGACTGACACTACTGGGTAAATGTCGATAGTGTTCAGAACCAGATGACTCACTATCAGCATTCTCTACAGTATCAGCTATCCTATTGAACTCGATGTCATTAGACATTTTACATTGTGAACTAAAATAGTCATCTAATTTTACTTTGGAATCCACATGTTTCTTTCGTACAGGAAATGTTCCATAATTAACAGAATTTACTGGTATTGCATCACAATCTTTCAAATTACTAAACCTTGTTGGTTCAAAATATGACAGAAGATCTAAATGAACATCTTCAAACTCTCTACACTCTGATTTATTACGCTTTTTATCACTATTAATTTGTAAATTTGTAACTTCAGCATTCCATATTGTGTTCTCAAGTGCTAACATAGCAAACTCCTTCTCTTCATTGGTGAAGGTAAAATCTGGCCTAGAGTCAGATCGATCATCATCATTATTGTCATTATCATCATAAAGATTGCCTAAACCACCATCACATCCTATAATTTTAGCTTTTGAGGTATCAAATACAACTTTTCCACTTTTATTCTTATGATTAGAATTGGATAATGCACTTTTAAGCGATGGTTTATGAGAGTTGTTATCTAATAATCCTTGTTTAAATTTATTGCCATTTGCCAGATCAGCCTGTCCATTTTCAACTGAGCTGCTAACAGATGACTTCAATATCACAGAGGTACGTCTTGTTGGTTTTGGTGATCTTTTGGATGTACATGCCAAATCAACTGGAGAAGAATGTTCACCTCGAGGTCTTTGACAATTTGCACATAACTCCTTCCTCCAAGCATTCTGGGTAAACTCTGGACAAACTGACATTCCTGCACACTAATGGATGATACTTTAGTCTTCATTGCATTACCTGAAATTAGATATGACTAAAGTTTTAAAACAGAATTTATACTAAAATATATATTGAAATATTTTTGGGTTGACAAGACTAGAAAATAAAGACCTTTCGAGTTGTTTTATTTATAATTTCTTCTCGTTTTGAAGGTAATTTACTAGTTCAGATCTTAAAGTTTATGTTGTCTAAAACAGACTGAAATAATTTGTTGTTATCATTGAGAAATAAATTGTGAAAGTCAACAATCACAAGCACTTAACAGAATAGTGATAAGTATGGCGTGATATTGACATTATCCACATTAGTAATTGATAAATCAATAGTCACTACCAATATACAAATTATTGCCCTAACGTACCGTACTGACATAAAAAATATACTTTATTTCTCATTAGACATCGTATTTCTTACAGGGAAAAAAAGATCTATATAAAAGTTCAGTTCAAAGGATGATATAAAACTTTCTCTCCCTTATTATAGAGACCCTATAGGTGTTGAATGTTTATAGAGCTGTTAATTCATAAACTGTCTTTTAACAGAGCCATTCTCTCTACCCTTATCCATTATGGCAGCAGCACTATTCTTATTGGTAACTTAAATTAGTATTGTAAATGTAGCAGTGAGCAGTATTTTATTTTCAATAGTTCAATTTCCTATTCTCATTTGACCTATAAAAGAAATCAAACTGAGCATTAATTCTTTGAATATCCTTTGATTATTTTCCTTATCACCACCATTCACAAGGTCAAATTTGATCTGAAAATAGATGTAATACCGGTAACTAGAAAGAATGGCTTTAAGTCTAAAGAAAAATATTTCGATAAGATCAATTTTTATATGCCCACATTATAATGTGGTCGTATATTGTTGTCACCCCTGTCCGTCCGTTTGTCCATCCACAATTGCTTGTGAACGCTATTGAGACAACAGTTTTCAATGGATTTGAATGAAACTTGCTTTGATTATTTATATTGAAGAGATCTCAGACAAGTTTGAAATTGGCGATTTTTTGATATACAGTTTTTGAGTTATTGCCCTTGACTTAGTCAAAACGCGTTAAAATTGGCTTGTAAACGCTATAGAGACTACATTTTTCATTGGATTTGATTGAAACTTGCTGTGATCATTTATATTGATGAGATCTTGGACAAATTCAAAATAGGCTATTTTTCGATTAATGGTTTTTAGTTAAAACCCATCAAAATTGGCTTATGAACGCGATAGAGATCACAATTTCCATTGGATTTGAATGAAATTTTGTGTCATCATTTATATTGATGAGATCTTAAACAAGTTTGACAATTTTTTGGTGAACGTTCTTTGAGTTATTGCCCTTGACTTAGTAAAAAACGCGTCAAAACAACAGTTTTCATCTGATTTGAATGAAATTTGGTGTGATCATTGAAGTTGATGAGATCTTGGTTAAGTACGAAATTGACAAATTTTTGATAAACTGTTTTTGAGTTATAAGTCTTGACTTAGTCAAAAGACTGCGAAATTGGCTTGTGATTGCAATAGACATTTCGGTTTTCATGAAAATTAGCTAGTAAATACAATAGAGACTAGGTTTCATCTGATTTGAATCAAATTTGGTGTGAACATTTATATTGATGAAAACTTGAATTAGACCTAAATGATGTTAAGTTTCTACCTGTGTTATAACAGAAAAAGTGGGCGTATCTTGCTAGGCAACCACTGGTTCATTATGAAATGTGAAAAGAATTAATTGAATAACTTTTTATATCAAAATAATTCTATCATGTCCAAAAATATAACCTTGACTAATAAGTTAAAATTCAATTTGTTTTAAGTTACATACCAACAATGTAAACAATAACATAGTTCCCAAGACATACTCAAATACCCTCAAGATTAAGTTCTCTACTGGTCTCCAGTTCACTGAATAGTTAATCTACTATATTCAATCAGAATAAAGTCTAGAGTCAAATTTCTACTCAATCCCATGTCTAACAGTTCATTGATTTTAAAGTGACTGTACTATTTATATAAAATATAATATTGTAGTCTATAATCTTCCTAACTTTTATTGTGATAACACCACCACCCTAGGGACTTGTCAAATATTATGATAAAATGTCAACATACTGTTTGAGTAAGGACAAAGAAAATAACTACTTCAGTCTGACAAGGTGAAATTATATAGGATATTTGGTTAGGGCAAAGCTCATATACAAAAAAATAATGCTCTGATTATAAATATCTCATTATTATTTCCTTACATAATGCAAACTTTCTGAAATTTTTGTAAAAAAATATATTATGTGTCCTTAGGTAAATTCAACAACTGTCAAAATTGAATCATTAAATAAATTTCTTACCATGTCCATTGTACAAGTCCGAGTGCACAGGCTTTTTGTTCATTAACAGCAGGTTCTAGTTAAAGTTAATGGGAAATTAATAAAAGCTCACAATGTACATTGAGAAAACAGATATTGAATTGTTCCAAACTGACACAATCTTTATTCTATTACAAATGACTAAAACATAACACAGAGAACACAAGTTAGTCTAATCCACTATGTTGGATCAATCTTCTGCTCTCTGTATTCTCTATGATCACTACTGGGTATTCAAAATGTCAAGGCATAATCAAGGTTAAAGGTCAATGAAAAGGTTAATTAAGAAGAAAATATTTGAATTATCAAGTAGCCTAATTAGCAGTCAATAATTTATCACCATCGTTTTTACTATATCACTTCTATTTAGAAGCTCATGAATAATATAGCGATTTGTACAGTAGGCCCTAATTTTCTGTATAACAATGAACTTAACCAGTTAATCTATAGAACACATGTTGCTTTATTACAAAATGTCATATCAACAACATCATGTATATTATAACAATATCTTCAAGTTTCTTATGTAACACGAACCAAAATTAATTTTTTGAAACTATTGCACTGAAAATCTATCTGGTTAGCCACCCTCACACTGCAATTCTATCTGGATAGCCACTTTTGCACAAAGACACCAGGAATTTTGAATTATTTTTTTGTCAGTGGATTCAAACTTTTCTTCAGAAATGTTTTCAAAACTTATTTTAACCCGCACTTTTAAAATATAATCAGAGAGCTGAATGTGAGGATAGTAGCGATAATTATCAATATACTACTATCAATCTGGTATTAGGAAATCAGACAGATGGTAGTTAGTCTACAGACAGCCATCTTGGTATTATCTATTATCACATAATCAATATCATAGCAAAGTCTGTTACATGAAGCACAATTCTACATGTTGACATAGTTCCAATAATTGGCCCAGGAGAAAGGAAAATTATGCTCAGCAGAATTTAAAACTTGTGCTATGTTGAAAAACTAAATTTTGAAGAGAAAATCAACAGTTTAGTAAAAGCACTTTAAGGCAAATGTCGCTGTAATAAATTAAAAAATGAGTTTGCTTGAGTTAACTATTTAAAAATTGTAATCATCTTAGTGCTCTTTATCATAAACAGTCTTATTTTATTGAGCAATTAAATGATAAACAAGTGGTTGCATAGCAAGATACGCCCACTTTAAAATATATTTTCTGTTTTAACACAGACAGAAACTCCAACATTATTTAGGTCTAATCCTAATGACCATTGACAACAAAAGGACATGTCAAGAAGCACTAAATTCAGATCTGGACAAAATAAGCGAGTGGTCTCAAAAATGGCAAGTTACATTCAACCCACTGAAAACAGAAACGCTTACTTTCTCACATAAGGAAACTCCAACAATCTTCAATCTCAACTTCAACAATAGTGAACTGCACGACTCTTCCGATCGCAAACATCTTGGTCTGCACTTCCACCAATCTCTAAACTGGTCCACACATATAGATTTTGTTTTTCTTAAGGTATCTCAACCCATTAACTGTCTCCGAAGTCTCAAATACCGAATATCTAGAAAATCCATACCATCTACACGACAAATATTCTACCTCTATTCGACTATGCTGATGTTATTTGGAACAATTGTACCCAACAAGATGAAGAGAGGCGTGAAAAGCTCCACCGTGAAACGTTGCGGACTGTAACAGGCCTTCCACGTGGCACCTCCCATAAACTTCTCTATGGTGAATCAGGCATCCCAGAATTAAAGATACAAAGATATCAGCATAGGCTTAGCGTCTTTTTCAAAATGATACACAAATTAACACCTTCCTACCTAAACATTCTTGTCCCGCCTACAGTTGGTGAAATGAACCCTTATCCTGTCCGTAATATGAACAACATCAGAACTATCCATACAAACAACAATTACTACCATGATTCCTTCCTTCCCTTATCAATCCGTAACTGGAACGATCTTCCCCCTACCATCAAGGATACTACTAGCATCTCATACTTCAAATCTAGACTCTCATCTTTCCTACAAATCCCTCGCATTCCAGACTACTTCTACACTAATGACAGAAAACTTGACATACTTCATTGCCAACTTTAAAAAACTCAAAAAGCCAGCTTAACTATCACAAATTTATTAATCACATCGGTGAAGACCCTACAAGTTCATGTGGTCATCAAATGGAAGATTCCTCACATTATCTCTTGATTTGCAGAAAATACTCTCCACAGCGAAATCAGACTATTCACACCCTCTCTCCTGGCCTTAGATGTACTAATATCCTCCTAAATGGATCAAACACTGTAGATAACAAAACAAACAGTCATATTTTTTCTGTGGTTCAGTCATTTATAGCAATAACTAAGCGATTTTGATATAAATAACCAAATAATAATACAGCAACTTCTTGCTCATAGCTTTGGTGATCTTGCAGCCATTATTTTCCAGATATGATTAGCATCTGAACAGTGTCTCTTTCCCCGAACTCAGGCCAACATCACTTTTCTCCTCTTTCCTTTTATGAACTAAATTGACATAATTATTATTATAGAAATTTTACTAAATAATGTTTTGTAATTCTATATTGGATAAATATATTTTTTGGTAACGGATTTATATAAGCTTCGGCTTGTTTCTGAAACCATATATGTAACGTATGTAATGTATTATATAATAATTGAATAAAATATTGTTTAAATCAGGTCTAATCCAAGTTCTCATCAATATAAATGTTCACACTAAATTTGATTCAAATCAGATGAAACCTAGTCTCTATTGTATTTACTAGCTAATTTTTATGAAAACTGTATTGTCTATTGCAATCACAAACCAATTTCGCAGTGTTTTGACTAAGTCAAGACTTATAACTCTAGAACAGTTTATCAAAAAATCGTCAATATCGTACTTCACCAAGATCTCATCCACTTCAATGATCACACCAAATTTCATTCAAATCAGATGAAAACTGTTGTTTTGACCAAGTAAAGGGCAATAACTCAAAGAACGTTCACCAAAAAATTGTCACTATCAAACTTGTTTAATATCTCATCAATAAAATGATGACACAAAATTTCATTCAAATCCAATTGAAATTGTGATCTCTATCGCGTTCACAAGCCAATTTTGACAGGTGTTATTACAAACTTTAGAGTTGGAGATAGGGGTCAAATTCTATTATTAGCCAAGGTAATAATTGATCCTAAAATCAATACCATAACAAAAATTATTATAATGGCTTCTATACACAATGATCATTTTAAACATTCTTTTTACTGACAATAAATCATAATTACTCGCAAAATATTCCTACCATGCCCAAATGAATAAAAAATAGTGATGGCCATCGTAATACGCCCACAAATATGGCTAGCAAATTTGTCTGGGAGGTTGACAAGAATTATCGGTACCAGTAAATGATAGATTTTTCTTGAATATTAATTTAAGTTCATCCTTGGGTGAATAGGAAAACTCACAATAAATTTCATCCAAATCTATCAAAGGGTTTATCCTTGAGTGATTGCAAACACTCATACCAACTTTCATCACAATCTATCCAGAAACCAGCTCTCTATTGTGTCCACAATGAATTCAAGAACACAGGCAGACGAGTTTTTAAGAACAAGGGCAATAACTCATATAAAATATTTTTCGATTGGTCTGATTTTCAATAGGGTTCATTCTTGGGTTATAATAAACACAAGAAACCAGCTCTCTATCATGTCCATAAAGAATTCAGGAAAAAAGGCAAAACAAACAACAGTGAAACCGCTCAAAACCACATCCTTTATAAACCAGCATCCCCTGTAAAATGGTTTGCCCGGTATTTGAAAAGTCCTGGCCTAATCACTCTATAATATAGTTTTATTTTCAATAGGGTTTATCCTTGAGGGATTACAAATAATCAGACCAAATTTCATCAAAATCAAGAATCCAGCTCTCTATCGTGTCCAACAATGATTTCAAGAGCAAGGGAAATAACTCATAATAAATATTGATTCGATTGATTTTCAAGAGTTTATACTTGATTGATAACAAGCACTCACACCAAATTTCATTAAAAATCCATCAAGGAACCAATTCTCTTTTGTTTCAACAAATAACTCAAGACCAAAGGCAGAAGAGTTAAAAGAAAAAGGGCAATAACTCATATTAAATACTTTATCGATTGGTTTGATTTTTAATAGGGTTCAACTTTGGATGAATATAAAGAATTACACCAAGTTTTGTCAAAATCCATCAAGAAAACAGCTCTCTATTGTGTTGACAAGAATTTTGGACAGACAGGGGCGACGACTATATACCCCCACATTAATGTGTGGGCGCATAAAAATAATGGGAGATTTCAGATAGGTCATTGATTAACTAGATACTGCTGTTACATGTTAGTAGTCTGATCTAGAAGACAGCATTCTGAAATCAATCCATAGTCCAACAGACACGCGACACATTTCAATGTCATGACATTGAAAATAATTACATGTCATTTATTCAACATTTTTAACATTTCCGAAATTTCCATCAATTGACACAGAACACTTCACAATAATAATTGATTTTAGTTAGAATTCCATTCATTTCTTGCTAAAATATCATATTTGCAATTGTAGAACAAAAATAAAAATACTATGTTATTTCTATGCATCTCATATTTTTCAAAAAATAAAGTAAATAATTCTTTCTAGAAATTTTCAATAGATGGATTTGATATATCAATACATCAATAATATTTTTCAAAAAATAAAGTAAATAATTCTTTCTAGAAATTTTCAATAGATGGATTTGATATATCAATACATCAATAATATTTTTCAAAAAATAAAGTAAATAATTCTTTCTAGAAATTTTCAATAGATGGATTTGATATATCAATACATCAATAATATGGTGGTATTTAATACATTAACATTAGTTGTATGACCTATAATATAAGCAGTACTTATATTTCAATATGACCTTGAAATATTTTGTTAGAATGTCTTTTTTTAAATGCATCTAGAACTAAGTAAACCATATATATGTAGTGTTGCATCATACAATGACAATAAGAAGAAACTGTCTACAAATAATATAACCAGCAAAGATTACCATTTGCTTGCATGAAAACAACATGTTGAGAATAGAGCATTAAATCTCAAATTCTAAACCTTCAATTCAAAGAAAAAATATAAGGCCTTTCCGGCTAAATTCGGAAGTCAAGTTGTTTAAAAAGACTTTTACATAATCTTACATTGTACCTCTTTAAACAACAAATAATCAGTTTAACAAACATCATTAAACCACAACTAACAACAAGAAATGCTGCTTTACACAAATAAAAGTTTGATAAACATTTGTAACAGAAACAAATTGAAGGAAATTTTAAATGAAGCAAAATCATTCTGACCATTCTGAAGGTACTGACCACAAAACCACAGCAGCCAATCCCATCATCATCCCATTCTACTTTAATTGGTTCCGTAGTAAAAAACTAAAACCATAACGAAATTCTAGGACCAATACTGATTTTTGTGCAATTATTTACTTCCAGGTGGATGGTTTGGATTTAATCAAATGTTTGTTTTAATCCTGTACCTTGAATGCCTGTTTGCTTTCTCTTTTAAATGCCTGATACAACTTATCATTTTGAAATAATGGAACTCACAAAAATTTATTAATATTTTGATAGTACCAGTACTGGTATGCATGGTCAAATTAGTGTCACAATATCAGAATTTTTTTTGTGGTAGATCTTTTAATGAAATGAATGGGGTTTAACATCTTGCTTTTCTGCACCTTATGGGGTAATGAAGACAAGCAACACCATGCAGTGTTCAATGAGGAAAATTTTTGCCGGGACATTGGCATTAGCCTACTCTTTTTGCGATTTTCAACTGTGGAGAGATCTTTAATGACTAGATGCTTTTTCCATGTCAGTCCCTCCAGCCTGCATCATTGACAAGAGAACTGGACTAATAAATAAGATCTTAAATTAATGTCTCGAGGAAACCAAATATTATTAAGTCTTGAGCTTCAGTTATGTTAATTTTTTTGTATACTAGGCAGGAATACTCAACTCAAGATATCCATATGTGTATTAGTAGGCTATATAATTAAATGGGTGATATAAATGGTCTAGGCAGATAATAAAATAATGATATAGATCTAACTGAACTACAAATAAAAGCTTAAAATCCATTTTTCTGATTAAATAGGTTTATATATATTAAAAAGGCACCTTAGATGGTGTGGGAAAGAGCCTAGATTTTCTGTGTCTATGCCAATTGACAACTGTCAAAAGAGCTATCAAATCCTAGCTAGGCTAGGACAGAGACGTAGATGTTTCTGTCTACTATTACTAAGTACTAGGCCTAGGCTAGGTTAGTTAGAATCCCTACAAAATGATTAGGCCTACTTTAAAGATTTACATCTAGGCCTATAATATTATATTTCATATTTGAATCTCATGGTAAATAAAAAAAAAATCCCAATTTTTTTTTTAACTGTAACAACCACGATTACTTCCAATGTCCATTTAATGCCATTCTGATTCTGCATTCCTTCTTCCTGCAAATTCCATATTTCCATTGGCATTGCCATTATTACGGCATTGGTTTCAGTTTTAAGTAATTCAAACTCCCTGTTTAGGATATCAGAATCCCCATTCATATTTAAAATATATCCTACCTACCATATCTTTTTAACAAATAATTAATTTTCTATTTCCATATATATGACATTCATTTCACAATATTCCTGAACATAAAGACTGCCGACTTTGTCATACAGCCAAGTCACATTTGCATAACCTAACAACACCTCTTACAATAAACAACCGCTTTCCGGAAAATAGGTCAGCGTCAAACATTTATTTAGAGGATTTGCAAACTATTTTACACTGACTTCCATTTATTTGAAGCTTATATGTTGTCACTTGAAACAAAAATGTTGTTTGTTATGTGTCAATTTCCAATTCTGATCGAATATGCAAATTGATAAAATTCATTCGCAAGTGAACGAATCGCCATTTTGAGAATATTGTTCATCCCCCCTCTACTGAAAATTGAAATTAATAACAGTAGCACATGGCCTGCATAGTCGGTAAGAAACCTCTCAATCAGACCTCAGACTTCAGAAATCATAATAAGTGCATCTGTAAATATAAACAAAACTTTGAATACTTTCTTGTGTTGAATTTATCATAAGTCATATTATTTGAGTCGGAGTGTAGGCTACCCAGGCAAATCTCAAACTGAACTTCTAAAGTCATTCTTTTGACAGCGTTTCCCGCGGTTTCTATTTTGAAAATTATTTTAATGCCGCTTTACCTTTCTTAAAAAAAACAGTTGGATTAACAATAACATCGACTATGTAAAAATACAATATTAACTTTTGGCTCCTGTGGCTAAGTTTTCAGTAGGCCCACAGTTCTATACTTTATTAATAGCCTACGGTATTATAATCTAGTAGCCTACAATTTCCAATTAGTAGCCCTATACTTACTAGCCTATATAAGTATTATAATATTATTTATACCGGTATGTAAAAAATATAGCTTTATAATTTATAAATTGCCATATTGGAAAAGATGCAAATAATAAAGAATACTCCAGTCTCCATGCAAAAGCTACATTATTCACAAGAACAGCAGAACATTCTTGTCAATGTGGTTTTGGGACCTGGTTGGTAGGCCTATTGGTTGGTAAAACCATTTCATTAGGCTCCTACTAATCAACCCCTGTTTGTAGTAAAACGATTGTAAAGAGGTTTTCTAATTTGTTCGCCCGGGACACTGATAAATACAAATTACACCATTCCAATTTGCAATCAGACGTCTGTGGTTCCTGCAATTCCACCAACACTAAATGTTTGATGATGTATCTAATTTTAAGATATGCTTGTATCACATAAGTCTCTTTGCAATTGGTGAGGTCATCAAACACTTAGTTTTAGTGGAATTGCATGAACCACAGTCTGATTGCAAATTGGAATGGTGTAAATAGATGCTAAGAATGTCCCTGATACACATGAACAACTTAAAAAAACCTCTTTTTTTTATAATCATCAATAAATTAATTTTGTCCTTGTTATTTTTTTTTCAGTTGTTTGGGAGTGTGAAAGATGGATTTAGGGCCAAATGCAAGTTCTAACATGTTATCTGATATGAGAGGATTGAAGATGAATTTTGAAAATTTTGATGATGATGTATCCAAAGAAAGCAATGATCTAACTGTAGATAGCAGGTAACTATCTGATCATATGAATACTCTAGCTGTTTCACTGCAAATTGTTGTCCCTTACCAAGTGATGTCACATTACTTCACGTCATGGCTTTTAATTAATATTACTCAGAATTCAGAGCATATTACCTTTTATTTTATTCATTCACATTCAATGTTCAAAGGGTTTATATCTCTTTTTGTTTCTGAACACATTGTTAAAAGCTGATTTTTGACTCTCTGTAAGAACAGGTTTGATCATAACCTCGACATATATGCTCACTTGTACATATTATATGATAATTAAACTTTGAAACATGCTTCTCTTATGTTTTTTTTCTTAAATTTAGTTTTCCAGAATCTGGATTTTTAGCTCAACAAAAGGCAGGAGATTATGTCATGTCCGAACTGAATTCAGGTTTGTTGATTATAGTTAGATGTTTCATTCTGTTAAAGGTTTAGTATTTTAATTACTAATGATTTATGATGTTTCTTTGGTTATATTGTTATCCTAATGTGTTGCAGTTTACTTTGGGAGCCGCGGTGGCTCAGTGAGTTTTTATTGCTTGCTAACCTCGGGTCCATGGTTAAATTCAGGCAAAGGTCGAGATGAATTTTCAGATATTTCAGCCAGGTTTCCCTCGCAGGTCAGAGGGACTGACATGAAAAAAGCGTCTAGTAGTTCGGATGAGATAATAATAAACTGAAGGCCTGTTTGCCACAGGCTGTGCTTGTTATAGATCCCTCCACAGTTGGAAATTGCCAAAAGAGTAGGCTAATGTCCCTCTCCTGGCAAAATTGCCCTCATTGAACACTGCATGGCATTGCCCGTCTTTATGAACCCATAAAACTCCATTTCATTTTTTGCAGCGTACTTATTGTTATGTGAAAAAAGTTAATTTATTTTAGGATTACAGGCTACTGCTAACCCTGCTGATCTTCATGACACAATAGAGGTTAGATATTTATATTTTTGATCTTTCCATACCAAATGTTTTAGGTTGATTTTATAATTACTGATGATGTTAATTAAAGAATTGGTCTTATAATGTACATCAGCTGCTATTATTATCTTTAACAAATTTGCCAATTTCTAAAACTGACCTGCAAATATCAGATTACTCCATCAATTTAATCAGTCAGAAGCTTCACAAGGTATTTATCATTTTCTAGACAAAGAAGAAAAGTGGTTGGCCCAAGGGCAGAAAGAGAAAGAAAAGTTTAAAAGATGTAAACGCTCCAAAACAACCACTCACTGGTTATGTTAGATTTCTAAATAACCGTAGAGAACAGTTAAGAAGGGAAAATCCAAACTTGTCTTTCAGTGAAATAACTAAAGTTTTAGGAGCTGAATGGTCTAATTTACAACTGAGAGAAAAACAGGTAACATGGTTTTTCCTATTAGGTTTTTAAAATGATGGTAATGACTTGTAGTATAATTACTTTATTAATAAGCTAATATAAAAAATAGGATGCAAGCTTTGTGTCATTTTATGGTCAGAAAATGGTAAAACTGGATGATCAATACTGGTGTTTCTTTTAAACACTAAAAATCAAACATTGACATCAGTATGAATTATCATATGGAGCCAATATTATAAAGTAACAAAATAAAGATGCTCTTTAATGTTGATATTATATCCAATGTTAAATTCACATTTTTTTATTTTGAATTTGATTTTTCCAGCGATTTTTAGATGATGCTGAAAAAGATAAAGAACGATATCAAACTGAAATGGAAGCATATCAAAAAACAGATGCCTATAAACAGTTTAAATCACAACAGGAAAAGAGATTGAAAGGTATTGAGATACTTTTATTCTGAGTTATTGTCCTTGATCTAAGAGTTACATGGATTACTGAAGATCATATCTATGAAGAAAATGTGATGGATAATTTGAAGATGATTTATTTGTTGTTAAAGGTGATATTGAAGAAGATATGAATATTAATGGTGATACGTTAGAAGAAGAGAATGATACTACAACATCAACCAATGGAAATTTTGATATTCCTATTTTTACTGAGGATTTCTTAGATCATAATAAAGGTAGGTGTGTTTTCATAAATAGAATTTCTTTGAGAAGGACTTGTTACCCTAAACTAAATAGTTTTTTTTTTTTTTCGGTAGAACTTTTTGTGGAAATTTTATGCTTTTGTTAGAAATTTTTTTTGTCATGTCTCCCGAATCTTAATTGATATTTCATCTAATCCGAAGACATAACCCACTAATCAATAAAGATCCTGGAGAATTTATCCACAGAGAATATGATCACCTTATCCGTTAATTAACTGTTATAACTCATAATCTTAATCATTTGTTTTGTCTTTACATATACATATACTTGTAAACCTTTATATAATATTTTTCATTGCTTAATCAAGAACAGAGAACCCAGGTTGAAACATTACTTAAATTAATAAAAGGAAATGAATGTATGTTGGTTTGTCATATGCTTTCTGTGATCAAAGGGAGGTAATTTGCAAAAACCTGTCACTACAATGGAGTTTTTTCCCTTGAATGAGATTCTCTAATTTATGTGTTTTCTGTTTTACAGCAAGAGAGTCTGAATTACGTCAGTTAAGAAAACAAACAACAGAATTAGAAGAACAGAATGCTATATTAAGTAAACATATAGAGAATATGAAACAAGCTATAGATAAACTAGAAGTTGATTCTGTTCAACAGCGTAATAGTAATTTAGCTCTACAAAATCATCTAGATAATTTACGGTCTACTTTAACGTCTCATTTCTCTACTATTCCATTACCAGGTAATATAACTATCTTTTATACATCTACTAAGGTTTGATAAACAATTGACTGCATTATGGGATGCTTGTGTGTAGCCTAGTTGATATAGGAGTTACGATGACTGCAATCTGCTAATGTATTACCTGTAACCTGTACTACATATTGTTTTCTCAACTTGTGTTATGAACCCATTAACAGTACTTTTGATAAGAATTATATCATGTATGCAATGGAAATATGAATTTTTTAAACTTGTCTTTAGGTAGTGACATACCAGTATGTACACAACATAAACAGACAAAAAGGATTTTAGATTTTGTTATTAGAATAATTTAACCACATGTTCAATGAATGGTATATTACTATTTTCAGGAACCAATGAAATACCTTCATTGGATACAATAGATACATATATGGGTAAACTTCATACCTTAATACTGGATTCTCCCCAAGAAAATGAAAGTTTGATAGCCACTGTGAGAGAAATAGTGGGACGTTTTAATAGTGACAGGTTAGAACAATAGGTAATTTTAAATATCTGTAGACCGATGTCTAATAGACATGTTTTTTGTATGATTCATTTTCTATGATTCATTTTCTATGTAGATTAGTCGTCCTTTTTATCTATTCAATCTGGATTAAATCTCAAATTTGGCATAAAAACTGACTGAAAGATTTTAATTCCTGTTAGTTGGTAATAAGTTGATAATCACAAATAATGAAAGAGAAATTAAAATGTTAACAGTCTATCATCAGAATACTCATCAGAATGATGAAAGAATTTATCAATGAAAAACCGATTTGTTTCAGCAAATTGATCATATAATGTGTTTATTTCAGTGATAAATAAAATATGTATAAAGAGGAATAAAAAGTTTAAAGATTATTGTGATAAAGAATGAAGACAGTTGTACAACTTACTCACTGTGAATTACTGTACATGATAGTTTGTCTAAGACAGGAAATGTGCTTTGACTTAATGTGTTGTTTTTGTATGCCTTTTGTCCTCATATTGTCACTTGTGTTGTGCTTAATTGTTAATACATGGCATGTTGTCAGGCCTAAATTAGGATGCTTGAGATCGTATCGGCTTGAATTCCCTCATTACCCCGTCACCCTGTTGTCTGTGTGCAGGGAAAGACTGTATTGAATTGAAAGAAAAGTTGTATTAATGCGTGTAATAATTTGAATGTTTTGTGATTTTGTTAAGAATAGTGATGTAAGATTATTAAATTATTTCTCAATTTTAAAGTCTTAATCACATTTTTTCCATAACAAACATTTCATTGATTTGACATATCCCATCATGAAGTTACTTTATATCAACCACTCGAATTGATAAGATGAATTAAATATTTTTTAGAAAAAGAAAGAAAGAAACTCCTAGTTGTTTACAAGGATAACTTAGGTTCTCAAGTCCGCCGTGACAGGGACCCTTCATACCAGCCTTAGGCTATAGGCCTACCCTTTGGCCAAACTTCTTGGCATTGATCTTTCCCGGATTATCCGTACCCATTTACAGCTGGGTGGACTGGAGTTATGAGTCAAGATGACTTATTCAAGGTTATCGAACTTTCACACACCTGTCGAGATTAGAACTCAGTCCGACAATTTCAACGTATCCAAGCAAATGACGTCATGACCAACTCTCTAATCGCGAAAGCAATATCTCATTGAGAGTCTTCAGAAAACCATAGCAAGTAGCTCTATTTAGAAACATGTCTATTCCAGTCTTTGATAGCAATTATTTACTGCTGCTTGCTGCCGGTGCGGATTATCCACCAAAAACAGAGTAATGCGCCCTTATCTATTCCTTATGCATTTTTTACCATAAAGACAAGCCTTGATATAGCCTACACAGAACAAAATATAATCTTGCGCAAACAGGATGTTATACTTGAACTTATAAGATTAAACATGAGTAAGAAGTCCCGTTTTTTGCGCTGCCAAGCACTATATTCTAGTACCCTTAGTTGTAATTTGATTTTATTACGTGATCAAGATTGGCCCAATTACAATTTCTAGTGTGGAAATTGTCACGAAGTGGGTTAGCCTACTTTGAGAATGCATAAAAAATAATACTACAATTAAGGACATTAACAGAAGGGGAGATGCTGTATTCGAAATAAATAATAGTCTATGAACGAATAATTATTGCTTATATAAAAGGATATTAGTAAAGATACTTGAATTGGCTTGGTATTTACCCTCTACGATTAAAATGTGCGTACAACTTAGTTATCTAGTAAAAATCAGACCACCATAATATATTAAAATGTCTTTTGTTTTCCTTTCGCAATAATTTATTATCTTGAACTGCCCTAGCCTATCATGCCACCATTATATCAATAAAGCCATTCACCACCAAACAATAAACACACACTTGTATGATAAATATTATGGACGTTGCTAGACGCAAAATAACGACAAACATTGATTTTTACTGTTGTCAACCTAGATTAGGGGAACTAACTCTATGGATTCAGAAAGACTTTTAATATGAATTGACCATTTCGAACAGTGGATTAATGGATTTTGATTATAGTGGGTAAAACTTCACCAATATTAGGTATGGGTATAATATATTTTAGGAAATCATTCCTACTGGTTATTAAAAGGTATTCTTTTAACAGTGTTATAACGTCTTCTATACATGTATCAATTGGCTATATATAGATATTGAAAGCTATGTGAAGATCTCTATAGTCATGTATATACCGGCTAATGATTTAATTTTCTCTTATATATAATGTTAAGGAAAGTTATGTATCGTATGTTATTGGATGGCCCTTTCACATTGATGAACAAAATATAACCTAATCACAGGTAGGCCCATCTTGTTGACAGGATAGTCTATGGGAGTTGACAATGAGTTCCCCGAATGATACCCATTAAAAAATATAAATTTGGTTTCATTTCCTTAATAAACGTTTATTCAAATCGTTTTCACTTGGATAAAAATGTCCAAGGACCAGCTGGTAGAATGGATCCCTGTTATGGCGGACTTGTGAACCTAAGCTGTTATCCTTGTAAAATATAGTTGTTTCCCAACCACTTTCAGAATCAGCTTAAATTATCAGTAACAACTATTCTGCGCCGTGTCTTTGACTTCTTTCCGTTCAGTAATAATGTACTCCATCGGGATATATAAATTGGAGCTCATCTAGTCTAGTTATTGGTTGTGTTTCCCTCCCCATTTCCTTTTTATCTTTATAATATATATCAGTCATACAATTTCGACATTTTTCCCAAATAGATATTTTTTACGGGGGATCATTTAGGGAACTCATCTATTGTAGACTATCATGTCCACGTCGTTAAGAGGCTTTGGATTTTTTATAACTAAGCCATATTCCTGGGGCATAAGTGAGGCTACCTCTCTCTGATCTTTCATTAATTGCATTTATATTACCTTTTCATTTCATGCTCTTATTTCACTATTTTCTGTAGATTCTCACTATCTGTCAAGACCTGTATCTATTATGACTTCCAATTTCCCTAGAAAGGTACCGGTAACATATATTGGTTGAGTAATTACGGACATTTGTAGTTTTGAATTAATGTTACTTCGCACGTTCACAAGTTTTCTATTATTGGCAATCTGATTAAGATGCATCTCATGCAGGTTATAGTCTACGTGCTGATCCGAAATTATGAACAGCAGCGTCCAAGATTATCAAATTATTAACGGGGTTGGTATAGTGGGCAAACATAAGAGCCCTACGATAATTTTTCTATAGTCATCTTAATCAGATTGTGTTATTGCCTAGAGCACAAACCACACAATTTAAGAATATAACAATCAAATTTAGTACAAACGTAAGGTCTAATATTTTTTATGTTTAATTTTTTGCAAAATAAGTAAAGAGAATTTTCCTTTTAAAAGAGTATTTCAATAAATAAATGGATTTCTTTTCTTTTTAAATTATAGAATTGTAATTTAATAAAGAAATGAATTCCCTTTTTTATTATAGAATTGTATTTTTGCTAATAACTTTTTTAAAAATTTTAATTACTATCATATCAGGTCTAAGTTGCCTCGTACAATGTGTCTGTTGCCAATTAAATGTTTGTCTACAACGTATGATATACATCTAACAATTTAAATCACCATTGAATGACTTATCAAAGACATTTTTTGTTTGTTCCAGTTTGATAATCCATTATAGATCTTACCTTAATAAACTTATATATTCTTAGTGCTCTTTAACATTCATATTATATTTCTAAAAAATGTTAATACTTCGTGATTTTGTAATGAATACAGCTAATACGAATTATCATAATCGGTTTAATACGCAGTAGACTGAATGTACTCCTTTTAATGGTTAAAGGTAAAATTGCTTATGTGTGTCATGTTCGCGATACTTAAGGCTCCAGCATGTATAGGGTTGTCATCAAAATGATAAAACTCAGATGATATCATTATGCTACGAATTTTATTTGTCTGAATTTGTCTTGGTACACATTTGTCTTGGTACAAAATTTTTGTTGTTATTGTTGTTCGGACTGCACCTTTAATATAATATTCGTTATTTATTTATATGTAGTATTAAATTATTCTTTCTGGATTGTTCCTGATTTAGCTTTATTATATCGAATGGTAAGGTGATTATTGTCACAAGTTCCTTACCATTTATATCGAGATTGCTGTTAGATTTTTAACAATAAATATGGTAAATCAATGGTAACGTAAACAGGAATATAGGAATTTCGTTTTTTATTCAGGATTTAATTACTTCATTATAATTACTTGTACATGTATTAACTAACATTTTGGATTTGTTTAATACAAGTATCACGATGAATGTACGTACCATTAGTAGGTCTACTTGACTTACAATTTTTACACATTCTTTTAAATGAAGGGAATCAAAAGTATAACATTATACAACACGATACAATACATTCAATAATTTGATTTTTGTTTTAGTTATTAAACTTAGTACCCCTGACAATGCCTACCAACTATAGGAATCAAAGTTATTCTAAAATCAAGAAGGATTGTATCAGTAAAGGTGTGCTATTTGAAGATCCCGAGTTCCCAGCAAATAATAAATCATTATTCAATTCTAAGATCGATAATGAAATAGAATGGAAACGGCCAAAGGTAGGTTTTCAATAGATCAAATAAGAGACAGTGTATTGATTATTTCATAAAAATACCTGACTGTATGAATGGACAGTTTCTTTATATTTTCTCTCTGCTAAACTCAAATAATGATAAATACTCTACCAAAAGAAACAAATTCATAGAAAATGAAAGAAAGATTTGACTTTTTCTTTCTTATGTGTAAGCAGACAAGATATTCCATTTTCATAAAATTGAAAGTGTTGAGCAGTATGCAAAAATGTTTTTTGTCAAAATATTGATACCATAATCTTATACAATTGGGCGTTTATTTTGCTGAAATTGTATTTGAATCTATAGTTTGGGCGTTAAACATTTTTTCAGTTAATTTTAAAGTGACATCGTTCTCTGGATTTAGTTGTAAAGTTTTCACAAATTTGAAGAAAACATATTAAAAAAACTATTGTATAAGATTATTTTTCTTCAAAATTTCATCTATATAGAAAGCAACTTGCAGAATTAAATTGACTATTTGCATTAGACTATATTATTTACATGAGGCATTTTGACTATTTATAGCGTAATTTTGACTATCTACAGAGCATAGAGTATTTAGTATTTATGTACTGTTGAATATTTACTGAGGTTTTTCAAACTATATTTTTGTTTACTGTTTACAGGAATTATGTCGTGTTCCCAAATTAGTTGTAGAAGGAGTTAGCTGTGATGATTTAAATCAAGGAGATCTGGGTAATACTTGGTTTGTTACGGCCTGTTCTAGTCTTGCACAGGAACCAAAATTGTGGCAAAAGGTATGATTTATATAAAAGTGTCGTTCAACAACCTCGATTTAGACATGTGTCCAACAGTTGCGGTCCCCGCATCCAGAGACTGGGTATGCAAACAGGGGACAGACTGACTGACTTAAATAGAGCTGTCTTGGTTGAAATTTACAATTGTATGCAATGCCTTTTCATATCGTATGGATTGCCCTACATATCATTTGGATAATCCTCACGTATCGTATGAATTGCCCTAAAACATAATTTAGATATACATGTATTGCGTGGGCTGCCATTACATTGTATCCATTTTTTCCAGGTTGTTACTAACCATAAAGATCAGGAATGGGATGATAAAAATTTATATGCGGGAATATTCAAATTTTTATTTTGGAGATTTGGTGATTGGATTGAAGTGGTTATTGATGATCGATTACCAATTAAAAATGGCGAACTTGTATTCTGTCATTCGAAGTCCAGAAATGAATTCTGGAGTGCCTTATTGGAGAAAGCTTATGCCAAGTAAGTACGTTCATAGTTACTAACCACAAGTCAAAACACACTCCTTGGTAGATTAAATAGGCTAATCTAATGATATGCATGTGAGGTAAATCTTAAAATGAAAGAAATGATACCACGTCATCACGGTGAGATATTTAATCCAAAGAGACGTGAATATGCCAATGAGCGAATGTTGTTGTTTTTTTTTTTCTTCTTGCAATTGTATTGTATTGTATTGTATTAACGAAAAAGGAAATTGAAGGAAAAAGGCCTATGTTGTCTTGACGTTATAAAGAAATCAATAAATTACTAAAAATAAGATCAAGCCACATTAATTGATATGTTTATAGCAAATATTTTATATTGTTCTTATTGTTGATACGCTGCTACGTTACCATCGTTTTTGAATCAGTAAGCCTGAAGATTATTACATTTCGTTACAACTCGATTTAGCTGTTCATAAATATTTTACTGCAAGGAAACTTCAGGAACAAAACAAAAATTTTAAGCCCAATGGACGAATTTTTTTTTTTTAATTTGAAGAAAATTTTCTAGAACTCATTGAGATCTGGTCAGTTAACATCATGCTCGGTTTGAGATATATGCTCGGTATATAGATTGGTATCGCCCAGAAACCTCTCTGGAATCCAGTCTCCTGGTGAAGTCTACTGGTTAATAAATTTTGTACCTTTCCGATTCAGATTTATCTTTATTAAAATAAGCCTACAATACTCATTCATTATACGAAATCTATTTGATCAACTGGCTAGCAGGGTGTGACGCGATAGAATATTGACCATTGATTTACAGTCATTTGTAACACATAAAATACTTTTATTACTGTAATATCTATAACTAAGTGTATTAAAAGAGTGATGGACTATATATTCCCCGATACTGTTTACCAAAAAACAGAAAAAAAGAATGTTCCAGATACTTAATCGATTCACAAACTAATCCAGTAGAAATTTTCATGACTTCTTGGTCTTGGTCAGACAATATATTACATTATGCCTCTAAAATTCCCAAATGCTAAATTTGTGAAGTTGACAGTTTTTATCATAAAAGTCTCGTTACCCGACCCATAGAAAATAAAACATGATATACTTTAAACATGTATCATGATTTTCATTTGTATAGGATGTATGGTGACTATGAATCGTTAGAATCAGGCACAGTTGCCGACTCGCTTGTTGATTTTACCAGTGGAGTATCAGAGAAGTTAGATACCACCAAACTAAAGGCAACATTGTCAGATCCCGAATCCAGTTCAGCACTGTTTACTAAATTGAGTGATGCTAAAGAGAACAGAGCCTTGATGGCATGTAACATCCAGGTACTGATTGTTCTTCTCTTACTGCTAATCTTTAAAACTCTCTCCTCCACAGATTACACTTGGGAACACTTTTGCTTTTAAAGAATATTTGTTTTTAGTCAATTTCAGTGTGCTGAATTCAAACCTGAAGTTGCTCTTTCTGCAAGCTACATATGTTATGGAATTTCAGATTTTTAATAAAAATAAAAATAAAAAAATCGAGTATTTTTAAAGAACAATGCAGCCACAAAACAATATTATGTTTTAGATAAAAAAAAGGGAACATTCAAATGTGATTTAAGATCTAAGTACACAATTGTTGGCATTGTCGTATTTTTTCAGGAAGTATTTCTCATAAATAGTCCATATCCAAAAGATAAATAAGTCATCAAACATCCTTGCTTTGATCTTCAAAATTAATAAATTTATAGCTAAACAATAGCTGTGATGATGTGTTGGAAACATTCACCTTCGGTGTTTAGTGCCTTCACTAATTGTTTCATCAAACCTAATTTGATGTGAAGATGAGGTAAGATGAACCTATCCCCGTTTACAATTGTGTTATGTGTAATGTTTGACATGCCTGCTTTAAGCGTTTCACGAGCAAGCCAGTCCTTCTGAACCCACTGTCTGTCTCTTATTCGGCTGTCCCGCGTCTAAACAAGTGACCCAGTTGTGCACACGATATTTCAAGAACTCTATGACCATTCTGATGACAAAATAGTCTTCTCGCAATGTACTGAATGACCAATAGACACTGTCCCTTAAACATTGCCATTATGTAAGTAAACACACTTTAGACTGCGTTTACAACTGATCTAAAAAGAGTCTCCATTCATTTGCACAATTTTAAGGAACATCCAGTTCTTTAAGAAGCCCTTGGATATCATGGCAGTAAACAAATTGTCTGTCTTCTTAAAAGAATGTCACAAAAAGCTGGTCAGGTTTTCTGAAATAACAGTGTGATCAACAAAATTTCTGCCTTTTAATCTTGATGCCAAAAGCTCAGCTGCTTTCTTGGAAGCCCCACACTAAGTCGTTCAGTTCTGTCTGGTTAAGGGGCCTGAGGACTGGTCGAAGTTCAGTCTCTGAGGAACAGTCCTCGATGGTGCCTAATTTTCCGGCAATTCACTGTCACAACTGTCTTCTTTTCTTATATCATGTCCAATGTCTTCATCTTCTAATTAGGATCATCTATATATAAATATACAAAATCTCTTATATATGGTTTATGTACGTTCACAATTCATAAACCTCAAATTGCATGAAAACTAGAGCTTGTTTAGAAAAACTAATTTCAGATTTGTAATCAGTGCCTAAAACTTCTTATAATCAGTCAAAACATACAATGAAACAGATTGTTCTGTTATCTATACTATTTTGACGAATGCAGTGAACAGGGCGGAATGTGATAACATTTTGTGCCATTTATTTTCATCTTATATAGTCTGGGGTGGCTTCTCTTATTTATCGTCTGCGGGTATTTTGTCGACACTTACTAGTAATCCTTGCCATATAGATTGTGGATTGAATAGATACATGTCAAATTATAGATCTGGTGTAAGGCTTCTTATGATGCCTTTCATTAATATAACTATGGCATCTTTCTTTCACAACAATTGTTTCACATTGAATTGGTATGGCTGATTGTGAATATGGATAATCGCATCCCAGTTTCATCCGAACTGCATGGAAAAAAGCAGATAAAGAGGCATTGAAATTTAGTTGAGAAAAAAAAAAATAAATACTACACATTATCTGGTTCCTTCTAAAAATTCACCACCAAAATCTATGATTGAGAGAATGATTTTACAATGATTTCAGTGTATCGATTGATTATAGATTGTCAATTTATTTTGCCAGTGTAATAAAGAGAACGTTGGTACATATACAGATAAAGGTTTGGTACTTGGACATGGTTACAATATAACAGATGTAAAAAGTATCGCAGTCAGTAGAAGTTTACAAGGAACAATAGGATCTAGTATGTTATATCTGGTTCGCTTGTTCAATCCTTGGGGATCACGAGAATGGAATGGTGCCTGGTCAGATTCGTAAGTATTAACCTTGTAAATAAGATATTGTTGAAATGGCTGATGAAAGGGTATTGGTAAGTTTTGGGTCGATAACAGATTTCATCGACTGCAGATGAAGACATTGAAAGGTGATAATTTTCTTTTTCTGTGCTGGCCCAATCACCTCCCTTCACATATTGGTTTAATCGCCCCTGAATATTTTGACATTTTAAGACAATTTTGGGAATACAATAGTTGAACCAACTTTAAGTCCTCGAAATTGTTATACAACAGATCAGAAGAATGGAAAAGAGTTGCACCTCAACAGTGGGAAAAGATGGGAGTTAAATTTCAACAAGAAGGCGAATTCTGGTAGGCTTTCGTTTATTTCATCCGACAGTTTGTCTTGTTTTATCTTGATTTTGCCATAATTTATGCCATGCTCGAAAGACTTAAATGCAGTTCAAAGTTATTGCAACACCACCCAATCTGTCTTTTTCATTCATTCATCTCCTGTTCCTTAAGTTTGCGTCCTCAGCTCATGTTTGTGTCAAATTATTGGCATTTAACCCTATAAAATTTACGACAAGTTTTTCTTAAAAAATCAAGAAAATGTATAATATGTGGGAAATATACTCTTTTGACGGGTAGGATGGCCTATATTACCTAGCCCGACAAATATGGCTATACCCGTTCCTCAGATGTCACGATTGCTCCGACTTACTTTTGGGTACTCGACCCATATTTAAAGCCAACTTTCACTAAAATAAATACATTGTTGTATTTGTACTTTGTCCAGGTAAACGTTGCTTTCGGAACTTGAGATTACATGTACGATATTGCAAATTAGTACCAGTAGGATAAAATTGTCCTTCCACTGTTTTTTTAGTAACGTGTGGGGCCAAAGGATATTGTAGAATATCCGATAATATCCGAGAACTAGGATAGAAAATGATAGCCTTCATAGGATACAAAATATTCCTTTTCATTTTAAGGATGTCGTTTGAAGATTTATTAAACCAATTCACAGCTATTGATATCTGTCATTTCGTCAATACTTCGTTTTTCTCAATTAAAAAGACATGGGCAGAAGCTATTTTACATTCAGAATGGCATCATAACGGCAGAAATGGAGGTGGAGTCGTAAATGCTCCATCTTTCTTAGGAAATCCACAGGTTGGTTAGGTTTCACCATTGAATTATTTACAAAAAAGACTTACAAGGGATTTTTTTATTAGTAATAATCATATATCTTTCGCATAAAAAATTCAACCATTTTGAGATCACGTCCATTAGTAATATAAATTACTTTTTAAAATACATCTAAAAGAGCAAAGTGCCATATTTACGATTAAAAAAGAGAAATGAATTGATATCATTTTTGTTATTTTTAGTTTTTATTTGATATAAATGGTATAAGTGATAAAGTGATGATATCACTAGAACAACATGATATACATCCAGATAGACAAACATTTGGTCAGAATTTAAATACAATTGGATTTCACATTATGAAGGTAATACATCTACTTCACAAGACTCCAGCGGTTGTACATATATTGACAGTTTTACTTTAATCACATAAAAAACATGGTCAAAGTTGAAATCGAGTTAAAAAACGGGATTACATATCTCAAAGTAGGCTACTATCAGATCAATGTTGTGGTCTTATTCCACATCTATAGGTTATCCCTGCCCCGAAAACTAATACAGATTAATATTATTTTCACATAGGTGGAGGAAAATCGAAAATATCGAGTACATATCCTTGGTCTGATGATGTTTTCTTCTGAATATTGTAAAACTAGAAGTGTATTTGGTGAAACTACTTTACCTAAAGGAAGATATGTTATCATACCAACAACAGCTGAACAAGGATGCACTGGTAGATTCATGTTAAGATTGTACACCGGTAGCAGTGCTAGTGCTGGGTAAGAAGCGATTTTCATTTTACGGACCTTTTAAAACTTATAATGATTCCATATACATTCTGAATTTTTTTTTCTTTAATATCACAAACAAACGCTTTGAGGTCGCACAACCATGATAGTACTATGTCAGGGTTAGATACTAAAACATCAGATACCTTAAAGAACACACTACCATACGCTACCTAATCTGAATCAGTGATGGCATTAATTGCGCCGTTAGAATTTTCAATCAGGCAATGGTTCCTGCAATTCCTCTAAAACTAAGTGTTTAGATGAAGTCACCAAGTTGTAAAATATTCTTAAGGCATTCGCGATTGGTGACGTCGCCAAGCACTTCAAATAGCTTAATTGAATTAAATGAAGCTTCATAGTGGTCACCTTTTAGAAGGTCTTGGACGTCAAATATTTCATGTGTTTCCATTCAATGTTATTTTAATTTTTATTTAATGCGGCCAGAGTGATTTCAACTGCAAGGTAAAGTATCGCTGACATGTCTTTGGTATTTGATTTATTAATTTGTTACCTTAATTGGGCCTATTCTATTGTCATGACTGTAGATTTTAAGTATGAGACATTTACCAGGACCCTTTCTGTTACTATGCTGTGTCCTGTACTCGGGTTGACAAACTTAAAATGACGAAAAATGTAAACTGTATATAAATAGTGCGCATTTAGGGAAGTTTTCGTTTTTGCATTAGTTTTTTTTGAAAATAATACAAGTGTCTGGTTGGTAAAATTTTAATTTTTTTCATTCGAAATGCAACAGACTACACTCGTACATGTTTTGAAATGGACAGGACAAACACAAAAATTGTCCACGAAATTAAGTCAAGTTTGACTTATATTTGCAGAGAATTAACAAAGGAAGGACCTACACAAGGTTGTCCCTGTGTAAAGAAACATGTGATGGTAACAACTATGACTGTTATATCAGTAGATGGTCTAGAACTACCATCAACAGCTAAAGCTAAGGAATGTAAGTAGTTATCAACAAAGGCATTTACATTAAAAGCAGCTATCCTTATTCCTTTTCATAAGAAAGAAACCGATTTAACCATTTAAATGCACATGCACATTATCGATCGTATCATCATGTGTGAATACACTAGCGTATAATTTGGTGGGGCATTGGGTGTTCTGAAATCATCGATTGACTGAACTTTGCACGTTTAAATATTTTTCTTTATCATTCAAATATAATTATGTTTTATGATAATTTTATTTATGTATTACAGCTTTAGATCCAATGATTACAATCAAGTGTGAAGGCGAATCTATCAAGTCTAATCATCTTAGTAATACAACATCAGCTACCTTTAATATAACTGGTACATTTTACAGAAAGAAACCTGAATTACCTATTATAGTAGAGGTTCGTTTTGCGTGTTTTTTATATGCCCACATAATGTGGTCGCATATTGTCGTCACCCCTTTTCGTCCGTCCGTCCGTCCGTCGGTCTGTCGGTCCCGGGGCCCGACCTCTACAATTACTTGTGAACGCGATAAAGACTACAGTTTTTATCGGATTTGAATGAAACTTGTTGTGATCATTTATATTGATGAGATCTCGGACAAGTTCGAAATTGGCGATTTTTCGACAAACGGTTATTGAGTTATTGCACTTGACTTAGTTAAAATGCGTCAAAATTGGCTTTTTGAACGCGATAAAGACAACAGCTTTTAATGGATTTGAATGAAACGTTTCCGTGATCATCTATATTGAAGAGATCTTTAGGGCAAGTTAGGGAAAATTTGGGGAAAATTTTTCGGAAACAAATTGGTTTTTAAATTGAGTTATTGCCCTTACTTAGTCAAAAAGCGTAAAAAATTTGGGTTTGGGGGGAAAAAAAGCTATTTAAGAAACTGCCATTTTTATTGGGATTTGAAAAAGAAAATTGGCGATTCTTTTATTGACGAGATCTTGGAAAATTGGAATATGAGATTTTTCGATAAACGGTATTCCCCTTTACTTAATCAAAACGCGTTAAAAATTTGGGTTATAAACGCTATAGAGACTACATTTTTTTTTGAAATTTTCTGTGATCATTTATATTGATGAGATCTTGGACAAGCTCAAAATTGACGATATTTTTGATGAACGAAATTTCTTGACTTAATCAAAACGCGTTTAAAATTGACTTGTTTAACACAAAGCGACTAGGGTTTTTTTTTATGAAATTTTGTGTGATATTTATATTGATGAGATCTTGGACAAGCTCAATATTGACGATATTTCGATGAACGTTTTTTTAATTTATTGCTCTTGACTTTGTCAAAACGCGTCGAAATTGACTTTTGAACACAACAGCGACTAGGGTTTTCATCTGATTCGAATGAATCTTCTGTAATTATTTATATTGACGAGATCTTGGAAAAGCTTGTTATTGACGATTTTCTATGAATGGTATTTGAGTTATTTCCTTTGATTTAGTTAAAACGTGTCAAAGTCGACACTATATATATCGTTATCATTTGATAACATAGAATTTGGTGTGATAATCTCCATATTTAAGGATTTTGCAATCGACATAACCTATACAATAGGTTTCTTCTCTCACTGCTTCAACTTCAAGTAACATGTAGAGCCGAGTGTTTGTCTTGATTAACGTTGGGACTCGTGATGTTCATGCAACCCGTTGTTCTTTTTTTGCAGATTGACAATCACAACGTGTTAGTGAATGATTTCCTAGCAGAAGGTCGAGTTGACGAACATGGTAATGAAGATGGAAAAGAAATTAAATGTAAATTATATGGAAGAAAGAAAGAAGCTGATCAAGTAAAGCCGGGAACATTAACAGTATTTATCAGATCTAGTTTTGATTTGACTAGTTTATAAACTTACATTTGTATCATTGTTCCCCCGTCCACTCGAAATACATTGTCTGCCTTTTTGTTTGCTCGTCAATCCAACCTTTACCATTATTCAAATGTGATTTCGAATGTAGCGTCAAAAGAAGTAATAGATTATCTGTGCGTTGACAAAAACGGCAAATGAAGCGTCCAGTTTGATTCAATTCAGTGGACATTTTTGAAGGGGAGTTTAATTATAAACAACACGTTTCTATCAGTGCACAATTATTCTAAGACTATCAGTATATGATTGAATATGACATTCTAATATATATGACATATGGCAAATTAATTGGTAAAATTTTGATTTAGACGAAAGAAGACAATAATTTACTATAATTAAACCCCGGTAATTCTCATTCGGGCTTATTCCTTTGCACTCATATAATTATATCATGTAAAGGTAACTGATTTTATGGTAGATTGTTTATAATATTATTTTACTATGTTACCGTCATATCCTACTAGAAGCCTCTAGTAAACTCCGTCCTATTATGTTGAATGTTGTTTATAACCTGGTCATTAAATTATATCAAATTTGGAAATATGAGCGATTGTGTTTATTTATGATTATGAATCAAAAGCGGTCTTGAATTTACATTTGACTCGATGATAATATGTTTGTGGACTTAGAAGGTAATATTGATCTCAAAATTGTAAAAGTGCAGCTCTAGATGCCTGTATTGGTGGCTTATGCTTGTAAAGTACTAGAATAATTTGTTTTGCCGAACATCATGATAATCTATCATTATAGGGAATTTACCAACATGAGGAAAATGGATAAGATCGGATCAAACTCCTCCAAAACAATCCATCCTATATCGCTGAGATATAAGTAAGTGAAAGTATGTCACGTACAAATCGAAAGCATTACATTTTCAATTCAATAAGATAAAATGATAAAAGTGAAGTGTCTTGCTTTATTCAGTTTCGTAAGTGATTTGGAACGAAGTATAAAGTTCTTTCGCTTAATCGAGAATTAAATAGATGGTTTTTTTTTTAGCTTTTATATATATTTGACGAATTTCTGTTTCGACTCTTTCGTTCAGTACTCGTCTTGATTAATTAATTTATTTAAAGAAACTGTGATATGTTTATTATTATTATCTTATATATTATAGACTGACTCTTACTGAACTACAAAATGTTGATATGATATTGTTAATTCTTGTTTTCATTCAATAAAAACTAAAAATAAAGAATATGATTGTTAAAATCAATATAAGACCATTTTATTAATGCACATAATATATTAAATATTTATTCCAAGATGATTTGCACCAACACAAAGTTTATTTTAGTTAGAGAATTAATTAAATAGCACCCATCATCAACTTGCATACATTCACTAAGGGGGATAATAAGGAAGGTATCAGATGGAATTTCAAAAAGATAATTCAGTCCTTTAGATAATCTTTACAAGCAATATAGTACCTTATATTTTGGAGTGAAAGAGCCATTGAAACAATTGGTGACCTCTACAATATCACTGACGAGAAAGATTTAATTTTAACAAAGTGTTCTAATGACTGGGAAAAATACCAGATGGTCCCACATGTCATTAATTAACTCGTAATTAGGCTAATTATGACCGGAATTCCCACGGTAGGGTACTAACATAGGTATGGTACGTCAAGTCTCAAATGTCGTTCAAATGTCGTTGATATTTTTTTTGATCATCCAGTCTGTCAATTCGGTACATAAGTCATGACGTAACCGGACGCTGTTGTTATTGCCCACATTCCTTAATATTTTCCACAACAACAATGGCATTTTGGTATTCCATTTATTATCTCTAGCAAAAGGCAATAAAATGTTTAAATATCATTTTGTCAAAACATTATGAATTAATCTCAATAAGTTTTAACTCACTATTAATAAAATACAAAATCAATTTTAGACGCCTTCATTCATATGACGTCATTTGGTCACGTGAACAAACATGGAGTCATGGCGTTTCAAACCAGATCAGTCAAATGGATTCGACAAGCATTTCTACGTCCACATAGGCCTAGGTCTTTTGAACTTGAGAATGCATGGATTATTCATTAGAAACCCCAATTAATCAATTAGTAAGCTTACTTTGGCCCTAATTAATGAGGCAACCCATCTTTAAACCTTCGAGTATTGCCAACTTTGAGGGAATCAGGTTGACGTTACGACTAGCCGGACCTTGATGTTTAAGGACTGTTATATTGTTACTAGGAGCATCAGTGATGATTTAGTTGACCTAAACGCAGTTGGTGCTCTTGTTTCTAATAAATTTAAGGAGCCGTGTGGCTCAGTGGGTTAGACGCTTGCCCTCTAACCCGAAGGTCCCGGATTCAATCCCGGCAAAAGGTCGAGATTAACCTTCGAATTTTTCAGCACGGTTTCCCCTTGTCAGTGATGCAGGTCGGAGGGACTGACATGGAAAAAGCGTCTAGTCGTTAGAATGGGACAATAAACCGAGGCCCTGTGTGCTACAGGCTGTGCACGTTAAAGATCCCTCGAAATCGAACAAGAGCAGGCTAATGCCGCTGCCCTGGCAAAATTTCCCTCATAGCACACTGCTAGCGTTGCCCGTCTTCATTAGCCCATAAGGTGCAGAAAAGTAGGACGTAAAACTCCATTCATTTAATTTCTAATAAATCTCAAGTGACGGTCGCCCAAATCGTTTACGACTAGACATTTGATGGCAGTAGCACACTGCTAGCGTTGCCCGTCTTCATTAGCCCATAAGGTGCAGAAAAGTAGGACGTAAAACTCCATTCATTTAATTTCTAATAAATCTCAAGTGACGGTCGCCCAAATCGTTTACGACTAGACATTTGATGGCAGTGACACCATTCGATTGGTTTTTAAAAAATAACTTTTAAACCCCGTTATCAAAGTAGGGTTGATACGGGTAAATATACTAAACAAATGGTATATACAAAATGATAATTTAAGTATAATACATTGTAATATGATGATCTTACGTCCGACGTCTTACTAACCTATCAGGATACGAATCAATTAAACGACCCTTCCTTTCATACAGTATTTCATACAACTCAAATAATTAGCCACTGTGTTACTTATAAAATATCGGATGATTATTAGACATTAAAAATATATCATGATAATATTCTTATAACTTAAATACATAAATATATCTTCCAAATGTAGTTGTAAAATCTTTGGAATTTTGTATGGTACTGAATAATTTAAGGACTCAAGGCACATACAAAATAAGCAGATAAATAATAATACCTCAACTGGCACAATGAATCCGAGCCAAACGACGATGTTATCGTGTATTGTAATATTGTTGAATTTGTCCTCTCCGACTTTCACCGGTAGTAAACACAGGGGCAACTCTGTTGGTACTTGGACCTAACCTTCGTTGTTGGGGCCGTTGCATTCTAAACCCATCCTGTACTTGACGTTGTCGTTGATGTTCTTCCCATTTCTCTCGTCTTTCTTTGGATGGAGATTTACTGCAAAACTTAACAAACATTCCCTAAAAAGAAAATGGATAGTGCTTAAATAACCATGTACTATATAAGATACTCAAAGTTACACATATTGGTACCAAGTTAGACATGGAAATACAATGGCAACGTGTATGGTTCCAGTAGAGGAAGCTTTATAGTTTGGTGACACCAATGCTTCACTATTACCAATATAAAATTTATTTTCAAACTTTATGATACTCAAATATCATGGATCATTGGAACAAAGGAGAGTTACCAGAAGAAGAACCAAGCCCAAGGCTATTAAAGCAGCTGCCCACCAATTGGTACTTATCCATGATTCAATTTCTTTACTTGATGATATTAACCATTTTGATAAGTCATTATAGAAACCACTTGGATCTACCTTTAAAAAAATATTAAAGCTTTTCCATCTAAGATGTTAAGACTGACAATAATACCTGAATATTTTAAAGTAGTATGTCTCATAGCATTTTGAATTTTCTGATATTGCTGGTGCTTATGACCAACTCAACTTAATGCTCGATTTCAATTGAAACTCACTAAAACTCAAAGTATATCTCTTTATGAACATTCCTTACCTCCCTACATCTACTAAATACATCACAATATCCCTCATTTTCATAGCATGGACTTCCAGGAACCATTGTAAGATTAGGCATAAAACTGACTTCAAATGAACTTCTGTAATAAGTCAAAATGGTTAATGACAAAAAAGATAACGGGACACAATCAAACATAGGATTTAAGGGGAATAAAAGACATTTCACGCAACTTAAAAAAATACACGTAAAATAATTGTTTTGGGGAATATAAATCAAACATTTCTTGTACATTTACTTACAAGCACTTATCATTAACGATACAACAAACAGCACAAAGTACTTCATCTTTCCAATCGCCGCTTTCTTTTGGACTGCATTGGCAAGGTTTATAATCGTAAGCTAAGCATATAGATCCTGTACATTCCTATGAATAAATAGATATAATAAAGTATTCAATATTATGAGTCATTTATCTGTGAATTCAATAATCAAAGTAGCCTCTAAGCTTGTGGATCAATAAGATTTTTATTGAATTCTCTCTAATGAATTTAATGAATCGAGCCCTCGTCATTTACAAGCTATGCTTATTGAAAATCCCTTGACAGCCCAAACAAGAGCAAAAAAGTGGAAGTTACACTGCTTTTATTTCATTTCAGGTTTCCCTTTACCCCAAATTCGTGTAGAGTACTTACACCATTCATACAAACTCGACTACCATCACAAACTGTTTTATTTGGTAAACTCTTTGGTTCGGGACATTGAGCATTGTAATTAGCACTAGTTCTACTGGTTAAGAAAAAATTAGGAGCATGGACTACAAGTTTTATAATGAACATTATTCCCTAACATGTTCATTCATCGTTAAACCAATTCCACTATTCAATTTGACAAATCAATAAGCGAAATCCACTGAATCTGCTGTTAAGGCGAAAAACATTTCTATTTGATGGAAATTTCTAGAGACAGGTGAAGATACAAGGTTTGTACAACAAGTGGTAATCATTATTTTAGTGTTTACTCAGTTAAGAATTACCTACCAGGACATATAAATGTTTAATATACAACCAAACTGTAGTTTAACGTTTACCATGGAAGGAACAAGCTCAGTTATTCCTGGTTTGATTTCTAAAAAAGGATATTCACAGTATGCTTCCATATGACAAGAAGAATTAGACTGACAAACTTGATTATTTTCTACTGGTATTAATTGACAATTCTCATCACAACATGAACCATGACTAGGACTAAAATAATAAAAAATCAAATCAAATCAGGGTGTTGTTTCTTGAGAGCAAAGTGACCAAAATGATAAATGAGTAAAATCTCGATAGGAAGGGAGAGATACATCCACAGAATAATATACATGTGTATATCAGACAACATTATTGGCTACAATAAGATAAAAATAACTTCGATGAATCGCGTAACATATCCCCTATAATAATTTGTACCGATCCCTTTAGAGAAGGATTATTCCAAGGATATGGCAATTTCCTCCTAGGTTGAACACATTATTGCATTTCCGTACATCTTACCTACAAGTGGCATTAGATTTCAGGGTACAGGGAGTACCACTTCCACCACGAGCATTACAACAATATTCTTGACATTCATCTTCCCATCCACAATCACATTCTTCGCCTTCATCTATTACTTTATTGCCACATATGGAACCATTGTCAGCTAGAAAATATAGACCCATTGTTAGCAAGAAGACATGAAATCGTTTTTAGCAAGAAATAATAATTTATTACCATAGACAAGGTTAAAACAAATATTTATTGTCGTCTAGAAGATACATATTCATTGACAATGAGAAATTATCAGCTAAAATGTATGAAACCACTGTCAGATAGAAATTATAAGAAATTATGGAACCTTTGTCAGCTTCAAATCAAAGAACCACCATCATATTTAAATTATAGAATCACTTTCAGCCTCAATTTTTTAGGCTATTGTTAGCTAACTAAAAAATTGGCTACTTTAAGGTAAACAATACCCACATGCAAAACCATTTTCAGAATAAAACCCAAAGAACAATGATGTAAACATCTTGCCGCTTATCTAAGGAACCCCTTACACCCACTCCCTTACACCCACTCCCAATACTTTTTGTTAGTATTTCGGTTAAACGAATTTATTATTTCGATCAAACGAAATAGTGACGTCATTATTTATTTCGTTTATACGCATAAGTGACGTCTCTATCACTATTTCTCAAAATAATTTATTTCTATAATTCGAAAGAGTGACTTCACTATTTCGTTTAAACGAAATAATTAATTCGTTTAAACGAAATACTAATAATTGGGAGTGCATGTAAGGGACTCCGTACTTATCACATTTTCTTTAAACAGTAAGAATAAAAAAATCATCTAATCCCATATGATCCGATTACACGTTCAATGACTAAACCCATTGTTTGCTTAAATCTTAACACATATATCGTATAGAATTTACCTGTAAAACAGCCATTTATACCAGTACCTCTACTGGTGATTATCGGTGACATATAATTTATACTACAAGTACTAAAAACCTGGTTATTAGTCTGTTTACCACTAGTTGCTTTAGGGTACATGATATAATTACCGCCAGCCCCACCCGGCGTACATGTAACATTATTCGGATCGTGCTGAAATACGAGGAGGTAATTATTCAAAAATAAAAAATGATATGCAATAAAACGTGATTTGGCTTGGGGCTTAAAAAAATAGTGTGATACCTCACAGGAAATAATATAACAATTCCAAATGTGCCGCTAATAAGAAAAGCTACACGTAAATAGAGACAATGGAAAAAATGAGACTGTTAGAAAGATTAGGAGAGAAAGGGGAAGAGACATATAAGAAATAGAACAAGGAAAATGATACAGGAAATATCAAATGACTCTGTACAATACTTCGAATCTAACGTTTCAAAAATACGATTAAAAGAAGTAGTCTCAGTGGTCAAATGAAATTGCAGATACTTTCTTCCCATTTCTCAAAACGTATACATAACATATTTTGATTCGCATTTCAAAATAGTTGTAACCAGATCGATCTTACTAATGACATGTACAATAATAATACAAATACAATGGATCCGGCTATATCTAAACTAAACGGCCTGTAATTCCTTCCTCAATGTTTAAAGAGACCACACAAGCACGACTTATCATGAAAGATATACTATTTAATTTTATACTCAGAATGTGGTGAATAGTTGTTATTTTGGCAAATCATTGGAATTATTGGATCCCAAAAGGGTTATTTGGATTGCGATACGTTACCGCTATCTTTTTTTTTAGAATCGTAAGTTATGTTCTGGCTAACCCGAGGATGCCATTCTTCTTTTAATATGAAATGAAGAATTCACAAACATACGTCTGAGCCCATATTATGCCCTATTTCGTGCGCCAGCGTCAAATGACTAACTAAAGATGGTACAGTTTGACCATAATTTAAAGTTGTTACAATTCCCGTGTTTAAACTTTGACTTTTACCATTGACAACCTACAAAATATCAATTAAAAAACTTTAAGATAGATTTTTGTTACTTCACATCAATTATATATATCAGCTGGCGTTCAAGATGTAAAGTTGGGCCTGTTCAAAATGACACCTGATCAATCTACTATAGAGTTTATCCCGTTTGTCAAATAGTTATCTCTATCTGAATTCAACCTCTAGAACCTTTTCTTCACATGAAAATAGAATGTTTTACGAAATGCAGCATAATGAAGCGTAATATCATGAACTCTTTCATTGGATCAATGCTCTATGTGTTTAATGGGAAAAAATAAAAACATTTCAGTACTTTATATTTTTCACACACACCACCGACTTGATTTTCATCTTGCGAGGCAGTCCATGCCAAACCTAAAACCCCTTCACCAAAATCTCTATGCGTTAAAATATATGATAAACAATAGTCATCATAATTTTCTTCAGAATGACTTTCAAGAAATTTGACGACATCCATATTTCCAACATAACGAGAATAATCAGGATCTGAAGCATTGGTATATAGTTTAATCTTTTTAATAGTAAATTTTATGTTGTCACTAGATCCATCTTTGTCAAAATCTGAAAAATGAAAATTTATAAGATTTATCGAGTGTACTTGTAATTTATTAAGGATGTCCCGTTAATATAGATGGCCATTCGAATGTAGGCCATAGAGACGAGAGATAAACCTACTACGAAAGTGTATTAAATATAATATCAGTCAACCTTATCATAAAATGAGTCCTACTATTCCTTCAACCAAAACAATACAAATTTCTGAATGCCCGCTTTACTATATAATATGATATGTTTACTGTGCATACCCACCTATTGGCGAAAATATCGTGTTAATTGTTTGTACAAATTGCACTATTTCATTTATAACTAAATCGGGACTATTTCCATGAGCATTGTAAAAATAATTATCAGCTTTAACATAAAGTTCACAGGTTATTTTAGGTTGAAGAACTGCACGACGTCGACGTGTATGTTGGTGAAAATATTGTTCATTATTATTATGACTATCTTCAATGGTAGATACTACATTCATATCATTCCCATTGAGTCTAGCTTTGAATTTCAAAAGATCTCGGATGGATTTATTATCTATGTCTGTTGGATTAAAGTTTATATCAGATAGTCTATATATCACAGAGTGAAAATGTGGTTTGCTTTCAAAATATTTTACAGATGGTTCAATAATAAAATGTTCAAAAGGAGTCCATATTTTCCCATCAAAATGTCCCTGTCTGTTGATACTACCATACACTAAAGAATGATCTGAAATAGAATTACATAATACTTATGAATTTCTGTCATATTCGATTTGCCTTTGATCAATGCTAATTACAAATTCGATCATATGGCAAGAACCGGTCCATATTCCGTGTGCTTAACAATGCATTTATGCAGTGTGCCGAACATCCTAACCCAACTCCGTACCTTGAGATCTAGAAGCTGCCCGTCTGTGTAGAGTTTTGGCATTAAAACACGGTAATAAATTGTTAAAGGCACAGAACCATTAAGGCAACAATTTGCTTACCCACATCTGCTATATAGCCTTTATAAAGACTAGAGCCTTCATACTGGTACACTTCATTATTAGTATATAATTCTATATCATCAGACAATACATCTTTGTTGGGTTTTATTGTTAGGTTGAAAGACCTGAATAATAGAGAACAATGAGTAACCATAAAACACATATAGGTTTATTTGGTATTAATATTTTAAATACATTCTTTTTCTTGTGTCTAAGGAATTGGCGTGCAGGGTGGAGCTGTAGCATTGTTTGCCGTTCTTCAGTGGGTTACAAAATCCAGCATAAAATCAATCCACTGATTTTAATTAAACAAAGCAGTAACACCAAAGGAAATGAACGATATTCCAATGATCGTTTCCATTTAATATCTTATGAAACACAACAAATTGATATTTTATGTTAACATTACCTGCCAAAGGCATTGATATTGAAGCGAACAGTATGGAATAAGTCTCGTTTAGCTCTATTGTGATCGTTTAGAATATCAGCAGGGTAATAACTCAGTGGTTCATAATAACGTATATACTCATTCAGACCGTTTCCTACCAATAATATAAAGGATATTAATTAGAAAAAAATTTTTTTTTTTTTTTTAGTATATATTGTAATTTCATAAATAAAAGTTAATAAAGGGACTATGTGATGTTTACTCCGAGCTCAATTTATTTACCAATTGTTGTAGCGACCATATTATTACCATAATAATCAAAGAAAAATATCCTGAATTAATGATTTTTCGAATTTTCAATTTGAACACTCTCCAAGTGATGGTTTGTAAAATTCAATTCTTGCTCTTTAATACTTTCAGGTATAAAAACATCCGATCTTTATGAAGATTTACTAATGGATGCCACGGTTAATTTCAGTCTTTTAAAAATAGTTATTGAGTATTGAAATACAGCACTACAATTATTGTCTGATACGATTCCCAATGCCGATGTTGCATGAATTTATTGGTCTATATATGCTTATTCAAAATCAAAAATTCAAAATATATATTTTACTTTTTGAAAACTCTACAAGAGTTCTTCGTCATAAAGTGGCTCCATGTGTAAATTATTTCGCTAACCCGGTTTAATGATCTGTAAATGCTGCCAAATGAGTTTAAAATTTCATGTGTTGTCTTTCTAAGCATTTAATTCCTTACCTTTAATGCCAATAAACATGAAGTGCACCAGTAAGATGAAACATTCCCAGTTGTACCGTATTGCCATCTTTCTCATCTGTCATACTGCACATCAGTTTGTTAGATGTAGATATTTCTTGCTGTTTGTCGGTCACGCTATATTTAATTATTAAGTAGACGTCTCCATTGATAAACAAATGGTAATGGTAGTTCTACTTCCTCATGCTTCAATACCCACTTATTGATCTCTACTGAGGGAGCAAAACAATAGACATTCTGAATAATGGTAAGTTTAAATTCCATATTGTTTAAAATTGTCTAACATTGGAAGGATGTTCTACCAGTGAACCACATAGATACGAATCATACCATGTCAGTGTGGGGGGGGGGGGGATTTTTGATACCAAAAAGATTTATCGGTTTTTAATAAACATAACTAGATAGGACTGGTGAGTGAAAAAGGAAAAGTAGGTATTAAAAATAAAGAAGTACAACAGAAGCTGTATAGTTTAAGATTTGTTCGATTTTCTATATCTTAAGTTGTTACATAGAAAATCACAGAGGAAGCCACGATCAATTTATACAGTAGAAACCGTATATGGAAACACGATTAATTTTACGGGAGTGGATGGTAATTTGAGAATCTGGTCTTTTGGGACGATGTCATGCGAAAAACGAATAATTTTGTGCTTGTATTAGATGTATTTCATTATCAATAATTTCTGAATATTAAGTTTGATTTTACGTCACTTCGAAAGATCAAAAGATTCTTGTCTCCTCAGATCTTAACTTTCTAGTGCTAATTTTATGAACTTTATACAGCCTCGCACATAATGTTGTGATAATTAGAGTTTAAAACACAAATACAAAAACAATACAGAAATTGAATACAACTTACCTCTAATAGTTGTAGAACTACAAAACAGATACATGTACTAGTTCTCGACGTTAAAACGATATCGACAAATGATTGTCACATCTACATAGTATTTTATATAAAATGATGTCTTGGTCTCTATAGTTATACAAGACAAAATCAATAATTAGTTGTACTACTTTCAATGTACTCAAATCGTCATTTAAATGATGTGCTTCGATGTCACATAACAAGTCTCAGGTAGTGATTGTTGGAAATAGCCGGGCTACTTATGCAGATAGCACAGCTTTGTAACCCAATTTCATATATTTCCTGTGTGAGGAGAGACTTTATTTTTTCGAACACAAGGGGAAGAATTTTATATCCGACAATTATAATTGAAAGATGCCATAAATCTGAACAAAAACCATAGAAGGTGGTGTCAGTTTTGAATATAGACATGTGCCTGGTTACAGTAGCAGTTGAATAAAATTATAGTCAACCATTGGCAAATTTCTTGCCAAATTTTTAGTCGACCAATCTCAAGAGAGACACTGGTCGACTTAATTTATAATCAAAATTTACAATAGAATGGAACAAAACAAACAGTTGAAATGGTAAACGTTGCCAGGTGAATTATTCAATAAAAGTAACATAAAATATCTCCCTGGTAGTCTTCTTTTATCATACAATAACTAATACTTTTTGCATTAATAATTAATATATTATTCCCCCATTAGCCCACTTCTACGTAGGGATAATTTGACGTACAGACTTATTCAATAGTGTTTTTCTAATCTGTAAAGCTCCTCTTTTGTAGTTCTTCTGTAAAATTCTTCTTCTGTGCCTGTTTTGAAGAATTCGTCTTCTTATACAGCTCATTAATAATTAATATACATGTATTATTCCCCCATTAGCCCACTTCTACGTAGGGATAATTTGACGTACAGACTTATTCAATAGTGTTTTTCTAATCTGTAAAGTTCTTCTTTTGTAGTTCTTCTGTAAAATTCTTCTTCTGTGCTTGTTTTGAAGAATTCGTCTTCTTCTTCTTCCCTTTCTTCTTTTTTTTTTTTTTTTTTTTTTTTTTTTTTTTTGGGAATGGAAAAAACAAATATTCTGTTGAGTCAGCTTCACTAAAGGGACATAGCCTGCAGTTCGTTCCTGTGATTTCCAGTCGACCTCAATGGGATAATGACTGATATCCATGATCTGGCCGTAAAGAGGGGATTTTAAGTATTGACCTAATTACTCATTGTAATACACGAACAATGGGGTTAAAAGTGTAAATGTGGTGACCTGTCAATCTTTTCCATTTTTATTTTCATTATTCATTTATACCCTGTATAAAATGATCTTTGTAAAAACGAAAAACTGAGAAATGGATTTTGTATGTGTGTTAACTCATGGAGCCTTACTTGATTTGTGTATGAGGTAAAATCAAATAAAAAAGTATACTGACAATGTAAACGGGTCTATAGTCTATTTATAAGAAAGTGTAATCCAGAGTGTAATCCAGAGTGTAATTGGGAAACCCCGATAATAATGTAAGAATACACGAGCAAATGTTTTTATTTCCTGTAAACAAGTATATAATATAGGTTTATATAACTAAGACAAGTTGATGTCACTGTGATATGTTTATAATTTCTATTTTTATGTGACGATTAATAGCAGTTGTCTGTAATATGTTCACCAAGCTGTACATATCATTATTTCTTACTTAAAATATCATATAATTATCTGCGTCACACGAATTTGATTTTCCGTAAACCGATAGTGATATTCAGAATATGCAAGGACCATAACCATCGGGAATTTATTTATTAAATCATTTGCATTTTCGGTGTTCAACGAAGTTTGTAAGTATACTTTCAGTAATTCTCCCCTTTTAGTGTAACGAACATTGTTTCCAAACAGAAAGGATTGATTCCACTATTTCAGAAAAAGATTTGAAAACGACCAATATTGAAATGAACGATATCCCGGAGTCCTTGATAACGAGGGAAAAGGTAACCAACAGTTTAGGGCTAACTCTTTCGACAATGAAATTAAAATAATAATATAAAAGAAAGTTTATATATTGATGTGGTCGAATAGAGTAATTCACAATTATTTAGATATAGATATTTAAATTCACCTTAAAACGTTTATAATCAGATTCCTTGTGAATTTCTGATTGGTTTGATCCCATTTTTTGTTTTGTTATTTTCTATTTCGCATTGTTTTGATCCCATTTTCAGTGTTTTATTTTGTATTTTGTATTATTTGGATCCCATTTTCAGTGTGTTCTTTTAAATTAATTTTGGATTGATTTGATTTGTTCAAATTACGTATTTGTTTAGTTTTTTCAATTATCGATATTTTTCACTTGGTTATCAGACAAATTAGAATATTATTGAAGGTGCTTTATAAATAGTTTATATTAGCTGATATAGTTAGCTCACCACTTAAGGCAAATTCAGTCAATTCAGTTTTGAGTTAGTAGACTTGTAGATTTTGTACCTTGAACCAGCTTATTATTGGTTTCAAGCTGGCAATATATCAATACTTTATCATTGTAAATAAATAACATGGTGGTTGTTTTCACATTTTCAATAGTTGGGAATTCATTGTAATGAAAATAAACTTCAAACATGATGGTTATATATAGAAAACCTAATTCTAAAAATTTAAATAAGACGGGGATGTGTCAATGAAGTATATAATGAACCTCAAGGAGGCCACTATAATAGTCCAGAAATTTGAGCTTTATATTAAAAAAATCAAATCGTTGTGGAAAAAAAGTGGAAAAAGCAATATCAAGCATTATTCGATAAGACATCAAAGGAAATTGAATTGAGACAAAGCTTTCTTTCGCCTGTAGAATGGATTGTCTTATTATTATGCATGGCAGTGTGGTTTTGACAAGATAGTGTAATCCAGGTACTTTTGTGTTTGTTATGTGGTGTTAAATTACCAGTTATATAATTGGGCGTCATGTGATTTGGGTTATTTGCAGAAATAACCTATTGCGGTGATGAAAATTGATCGAAGCTACTAACAAAAACCAGTTAAACTGTTGGAGTCGACAAGGGTGTCTCGATTAACCGCATACTTCAAAATCAACAAAAGCTGTTTTATTGTACGAGGAAATTGAAATAGCTTATACATAGTGGATTTGGGAATGCGCGAACTACTAGCTTTCTCGGTAATACGCCCCTGAATATAAACTTCGTTCCCTTCAACTAAACACATCTCTCTCAACTTTATTTATTAACGTGGTTGAATACATCGACCTTGAATCTCACAAATATATAATTTAGATAACAATAAGCCGATTGACAACTATCATATTGGATCCTTTAATAATACTTATATAAAAAGTGTTAAGCCTATTTCTTTGCACCCTATATATATAATGCGTGTAATAATGACGATCATGTCAAGTTGATTGTGTATATAAAATAGTCTTATGCCGTAATAAAAATTATCATATATAGGCCTAATCACTACTATTCTTAAACTTATTATATATAGTAGGACGTAGTAATATTTAAAATTTTGCATATTAATTAGAAGCTTATAGATAAATAAGACAATTATTATGAATGAATACTTAGAATATTTATTACTTTCAACAATTCAATGTTCAGACACCGTCATCAGATTTCCTACCATACCTACCAAGAAGAATAAGATCTCGGATCACACTGCTAACCGGCAACGACAACAATTTCATTCGGGGTATATTATGGGACATCACAAACTATAGGTAGTGTTTGGTAGTCTATAGTCCAACGGTTAGATTGACAATTATCTTAATGTTGTTCTTTAATGCTTTAATAAACCGATTTGTGTCACAGTTTATGGGAGGAAAAGTAATAAACGATTTCGGCCAATAGCCTGAACATGAAATAGCCAAATGAACTGTGTCTGTCGGGAGACTATAAAGCTATTTGGTTAATTTTATTACAAAAAGTGTCAAACTTATATAAAAGTGTCATACATGTAATATATTACTTATATGATAAATAGAGTTTCAACACAGTGGTTTTTTTTTTTAAAGTTAGATTAATATATGTCTTCGTAAATTTGTTACGCTTTTTAAAGCTTGTTTTAAGTTTTTGAACTTTAAAATGTAATAAACTAGGTGACAGGAATTTAAAAGAGAACTTTTGAATTATTGTTTGCAAATAGTAACAAGTTTATTGTGATCCATCATACAGATAAATTCTACAAGAGCATATATATGCTAGAGCTTAACTATAGGAAGAACTATACTCCAAGTTCCTAATTCCATTTTTATAATGCTTCTATTAAATACAGAGGGATTAATTCCTGCAGTATGTTATCCAGTCTACCAACAAAATTTTAAAGGGAACCTATTCATTAGATGTCTGGCTAATTGAAGGATCATTCCACGGGGTAAAATTGTTTCTTTTTATTCATAGAAGAAGAATCATACAAAGCCTGATTGTTATTGAAAATATTCTTTACATTTTACCGTCGTCTTCCCGGGTATAGGGTTTCCGATGTCATGACTGCTCGACTCTATGCATAAATATGTTGTGATGATTAGTCATCTCGTTTCGTTTGAGTCACTAACTATATTTACAGGTTCGCTTCATGTCATCATTAATTTTCAAAATGGCAAATTTTGATGCAGACAAACATCATACATGATATTCTACTTAGATAAAAAAAAATAATGTGACACGTACACTTCTTCTACATGTTACTTACGAGTTTTTCATGTTATGATACACACGAAACACTGATCCTGGGATTAAGAGTAAAGATTTTTAAATATTTAAAACGCATACGAAATTGAAAGAGTACATTACAATTACTAAAATTTTCAGTTTTGAAAAATGATAAAAAATTGACAACTTGGATTGGTGTTATAATCATAACTGTCGTATTGTGTGAACGTAAGGTTCATTATTATTCAGTAATAAATGCCAAATAAAATGTTGGGATGGGATTGTAATAGGACGTTAATTTGTGAGTTATTTATATAAGAAAGTTATAAGAAGGCAGTATATAATTTTCACAAAAAACAACAGCTTGGTTAGTAAGCGAATCAGTCCATTACAATGCGCCACAGCTCTATAATCCGCAACAGTTCACCATAACACCAACACCACTTACACCGCATCAAATTTCAATATCCACATTTCAGTTCATAACTATCCAATTCGTCACCACATATTCATACAGGACACTGCCAAATAGGCCTCTGTGATTGTGAAACGCTTTCATAAAGTACTCCAGGTTGAATTCCCTAATATCTATACCAAACGTTTGGTGACTGCTTACAAAGGAATAAAAATCTGAGTAATGTTCTTGTACATTTAGATCCCATTTAATTACCCCCCTGAAGTAATCACTTAGCATTTTTATACCCCCACATTATAATGAAAAATATACTTTAAAAGTGGTGTATCTTGCTAGGCAGCCGCTTGTTTATCATTGCTTTATCTTGTAAATTTCTCCAGAAGAAAACAATTTCTTATCAAAATGATGTTTACAGAAAATCACAGGATATTCTTATACTTGTAACCTTGACCCTATAGAAGAGTAGCTCCTATAACAATCTAAACCATCACTTCTATCACTACATGTTCATATCATATCCACATTTCAGTTTACTACAATCCTATTCAACAGGAGCCACATTTTCAGTACATGCTTCAGTAGAGTCATTATTTATATGGTCATTGGTAGAGTTTAACACCACCGCATCTTTCAGTACATGTTCATATCATATCCACATTTCAGTTGACTACAATTCATGTCACCAAATCTTCATATCATTGTTTAGCTAACGATTAAATTGAAACAACTAAAATTTCAATTCTTACATATATTATTCATCTTTTTCAGTAATATGCTTGGGAAAATCCTGTTGGTTGTATTTCTGTGTCTTGTATATTCGATCCAAGTTTCAACATTTGAAAGTCTGTGTTATAAATTACAAAGGTAATAATGTTTAGCATAAAGCAACCTATTGTGTTGTTGTTGAAAAACAAAGTCATAGGACATCCTCAATTATTGTGACATCCTTTTTTTTCTCCTTTTTCATCTGTTTCTTGTTGTGGGAGAATTATATTTGAATGACAATAATATGGACAATTATATAGATAACCGTTCGTTGTTGTTCTTGTTTAACATCACTTTTTAGTAGGTTTTCTGAAAAACTATTTTATATTATAGTAAAATAATCACCAAGCGTATTACAGTAGCCATACCAGATAAAAGTTGTACACATTATTGGTGTTGGGAGAGTCTAAGATGTGAACGTTGCTAGTAAGTTCGATTTTTAGTCATGAACGAAATCCTTACAGGCCATGTGATGTTTATTACGTGGGGCAAATCCAAAAATAAATTAATAATTGGTTTACCATATATTTTAGGGCACAGTACACTTTCTATAATAATGCGCTAAGTCAGACAAATTGTAATCCTTAATTGACAAAACCTCTGCTCATACTTCAGTTTCGGAAACACAAACCTGCACCGATGTAGATGTATATATTGGCCTTAATTCAATAGTTAAGTGTCAAGCAGAACACCTTCAAAGACCAAACTAGATCTTAGAAATGTAATTATTATATATTTCATTGCAGTACAACCTATAGTAAACAATATAGACAAATATATGACACAACAATAGTAAAAATACCAGAATGTTGTCCAGGATACATTGATTCTACAAATGGTTGTATTCGTAAGTATGGTCTAAGGTGAAATTGTGTTTATTTGCAGATAAAGTTGAACTAAAGCATTTGAAGAGTAATGTAGGACCTATTTTTTATTTTGCTTGCATGTCAATAATCAGAGTATTATACACATTTTCCTGCAAATTATTTCCCGCTACTATATGAAAAACACACATTTTAACTTGCAGCATATTGTGTTGATAGTTGTTCACATGGTAAATGTGTAGCACCAAATCTATGTCATTGTGATGCTGGTTGGAGAGGCGACAGGTGTAACTCAAGTAAGTGTCACGATTTATATACGTCAACATGAATATGTGGACGTCTATTGCCGCCCCTGTCCATCTTTCCGTCCGTCAACACAATACAAGCTATAATTTATAACGGATTTGAATGAAACTTGGTGTGAGCATTGGAATTGAAAATTCGGTGGTCAAGTTCGAATTTAACATTTTTGATGAACAGTTTTTGAGTTAATGCCCTTGAGTTTGTGAAATCGCATCAAAATTTGACTGTGGGTGCAATAGAAGCTGCAATTTTCAATAGATTTTGACAAACTGGGTGTGAGCATTGGCATTGATAACAATTTTGAGTTATTGGCACATATTTTATTCCAATTCAATGTTTCCAGTGGGCGTATTTTTATAACCTTGTCTGGCAAGCTATCTTTATATACCGGCATGCCTTTATTATCAAATGTCTCACGTTGCCTTTTCGCAAGGTAATTGCCAGATAGAATAGCTTATTGTTTATAGTTGAGATTTAGGAAAAGGTATGAAAATCACTATAATCTATTTTAATATTGCAGATTGTCCACAAGGAAAATGGGGTGAAAACTGTAATAATATATGTGATTGTAATGGACACGGTGTATGCGATATTATAACAGGATATTGTGTTTGTTCGCCTGGTAAGTTAATCAATATCTTTACATATTACACAAGATACAGACGAGTACCAAATGGGTTGTAAGTCAAAAAGTGCAACGACTCCTGATTTGATGGAATTGAAATGATTAGATTGTTAACGCACTAAAACGGCTAACAACTGGATTGTTGTAGTTGAGACAGCTCATGTCGACAAGATACAGAAACAAGACCAGGAGCACCCGATGATAACTACTGAGAGCAACTGCAATCAGGTCGACTATATCCAACAATTGTTCATACTCTAGATGTAGGTTAGTGCATCAAGTACACCCATACGTTTCGCCAGTCGCTAGATTTCGTTTGAAAGAACATTTTTAGATTTGTTAACGCGTATATATTACCACAGGTCATACAGGGGAGAAATGTCAGACAGTTTGCCCTGCCGGTACCTATGGTAGAAACTGTCAGTATCATTGTGGGTGTCAGAATAGTGCTACCTGTGATCCTGTCAATGGAGCCTGTAATTGTAAAAATGGTTTTACGGGAGCATTGTAAGTAATACTGAGTTATCAGATACTTACTTGAAAATGATTCAATCTGAAAACAAACAGTTATTGGGAAGAGAATGAATTAGTCAGGACTAGAGGAATAAACTGCTCAACGAGACTGACGATGACAACGCTCGCTAAGGCAAGAACATGTTCGATCCATCTTTGGTATCTGGTGCAGATATTACCCTATTAACAACCATATTTTAGTATTAACGGAAAATACATTTTGGTAAACTTGAATTTTTTTTTAATCTTAACATCACAAGCTGTTCCGTTTCAACCTCCTATTTCATGCTTTTTGTTTCTGTAGATGTGAATTGAGCTGTCCACCAGGTACACACGGCTCAGGATGCTCTCAGGTTTGCCAATGCCAGAATGATGCGACTTGCGATTCTGAAACTGGTCAATGTACATGTCAGGCTGGATGGAAGGTGAGTATCATATTTGAATGATCTAGTGCGGGTAGGGTATTTGTTCCCTGTTATAAATATTTGAGACAATCTACCGTTCTATAAGAGCGACAATACAATAGGATTGGATTGCCTTAGTAGGACCACTGATTTGACCGCTTTCGGTATATACGAACCAAAATTAAGTTTATTCGTCCTTTACAACAATTATGATTTAATACCAAAATTATTGACTACTTTATCTGGATTCCAGCTTGACTATATACTTCATTCGTGTCCATTTTAACTATTTCTTAAAAAAAAAATTTGATTGTAATTATTGGACATAAGATAGTTTAACTCAATATGTTTTTGGATGAATGTGGATATGAATTCTTAAATGTTGTTTTATTAATAATAATTACATGGCTTTGTCCAGTACTGACATAAAACTTCTGTTTGTAGGGTAAATTCTGTAATCTACCGTGTGATAAAGGATATTTTGGTTACAATTGTACAACTAAATGTCCTTGCAGTAGAAATATAGTTAGTTGTGATAGATATAATGGTCAATGTCACTGTTCTACGGGGTTTATGGGATCTAGGTAAGATTGGTAGTGTTTAATGTCGTCATCCATCAGATTATTAAAAGTTCTGTCACAAGAACATTAACCGTTCAAAGCAGTAGGCTACATGAGAAGAAACAATCTTTTCTACCTACGGATGGACTATACAAAATCACCATTCAATCACCATGTATAGGTTAATGGTTCTTGGCATAAGTGACGTTTTCATATTGTGTCTAATTCTTGTGAACTTAAAATGGATTGTGGAAACTTTTAGATTCAATTACCTTCTAAAAATAATTCAATTTCAACATAAATCTTAAATTGGACAAAATATCTAACGCAAGATTTTGAAGCCCTGGATTAATTTCTCCGAAAAAAGCATGAGGGTATTTAATGTGAGTATATGTCAGTCTAATCCCCATTTCGCAGAACTAATGTTATTGACAACAAGCCAAATGTCAAATAATTGGAGTCCATTATAGATCTCAATATTGGATTCATGGTCGTTTGCCAGTACCAATCAGTTGGATATTGGTCCGCAAAGATTAAAGTGTGACGTCAAACTTTGTATTTTAAATAAGATATCGCTATTTCTTTAACAAATCCAAGGAAATGACGTTGTGATACAACTCGTCCCTAGCAGTGATCCACATGTTAATCAAGGGTCAAAGACATTATAACAATATTACTAGAAATATTACAAGGAACACACTTCTTTAATAACATGGTACATAAGTTGAGGGTAAATATAAGAAGGAACAATTTTATTCCCTCGTACTCCTTGTTATATTTGCCCAACTTTTAAATGTCGTTCAAATCATATTACTAGAAATGTAATGAAACAGATAAATCTTGTAGGTATGTGTTCATTTGTTGATATGTACATATGCACTTCATCGAGCAGCTAAGGCAATTAAATTTCTGGATCGTGGCACCAAATGCTGGTACTTTTCACGAAGCTAATGGGTAACTTTAATTATTTGAGATAACTTTAATCTGTTTACAGGTGTGATGTACAATGTTCTCAGGGACGATATGGGGTAAATTGTACTGAATATTGTGATTGTAATGGTGCAAATTGTTCGCCTATTGATGGTGCTTGTATATGTCCATTAGGTTATACTGGTGACAAATGTCAAGTTAGAAGTAAGAGCTTTAGAATCATTAATTTAGAGGATAATTTTTAACTCGGTACTTTTTTTTGCCATGGTCATTTTATCCAACTTCATCAAACCTACCATATAACAGTGGCTGATCGGGACTCGTTCAACCAAGTCCACGGCTCCCAGCCCATCTCAAGAAATGAAATACAAAGTATTTTATTATAATCAAGCAACTAACTAGCAATGTAAAATAATGTTATTTGTAGAATGTCCGAGGAACTTATTTGGTTCTAAATGCCAGTATGTTTGTGATTGTAACTGGAATACTACAGATTCATGTCACGCTACAAACGGCGAATGCCAATGTATGCCAGGCTGGACTGGAGTAAACTGCCAGAATCAGTGCCCTTTGCCATACTATGGACCAAGATGTTCCAAAACATGCAACTGTGCAGGTGCCGTCTGTGATCACGTAACTGGTATATGTCGATGTACGGCTGGAAGAACTGGAGTAACGTATGTATCATTTTATGCCTATTTTATTCCTACTTCAAGAACATAAACGTTCCAGTCTGGTGCCCATTGACCTTATTGCAAGAGAGTATGCCTGTACTCTTCCTCACCATAACGATTTTCTGGCGATGATAAAAGATGAGCAAGCACAAACTTGAGATTTATCTAGATTTATAATTCAAGGGAAGTAACTTTACTATAATTTTTAATTTGGTCTGTTTATTTAAAAATAATGGTGGACAACACGATATCATTGACAAAAAATGTTTACAATTTTTTGTTTGTGTATCTTCCGTCATATCATTGTTCAACTATAAGATGTCTCAATGGAAATAAAAACAGTTTTGTACTTCTTAAACGATATCGATTATTAACATAGATTATTATTTTAAGATATGAACTTTGTGTTTTATACTTCCGAAAATCCCACGAAAATAAAACTCCAGTAGTATAGTTACTCTATTCTCCAAAGTTTCTTTCACGTCTGATACATTTCCCATGTAATTCTTACAGCTGTGCTGATACTTGTCCTTCTGGTTCATATGGTATTCAATGTAAACAGAGATGTGAATGTAGAAATGATGGAATCTGTAATCCTGTAAACGGCGCTTGTGCTTGCAAGCCAGGTAACGCAACCCATCACTATCATCTACAATGGCGTGTATATTTTTTCATCATTCTGATGGACTTATTCTTATAATGCTTTGCTCCATAATATGTTTTCTATCGAAACTGTGACATACCTTACTATGATGCCTCCAGAGTACGAAATGAAATCAATATATATCAATAACGTATCATAAACATTATTTTAAGGATGGCAAGGGATCTTCTGTGATCAACATTGTCCAGCTAATAAATATGGTCAAGGATGTAGCGGCAATTGTACTTGTGCTAACAATGCTGAATGTCACCCCAAAGATGGTTTCTGTATTTGTCCTAGAGGTTTCCATGGTACAAACTGTGAACAAAAATGTTCTGTAAGTGATTTGAATTTTGAATCCACAGGAGTGTGGTCGTTAAAGATCTATTAAAGTAGGCATTCCCCAAGGCAAGTCAGTAAGGTAGATATGAAATTTTCAAAGATGAAAAATTCAAGATGAAAACAACGGCATTGTCATTTGTCTGATAAATGTAGCGTTTTCTACTCAGAGCATAAAAACACCAGGATGGTATATCTGGCTACTGAGACCAATAAATTTGATAATGACATCCTGTTTTGTTGTAGAATAACACATTTGGTTTTGGATGTAGACAAAAATGTAACTGTAATGTAGACAACACAGAGAAATGTGACCACATAACAGGGCAGTGCCATTGTAAAAGTGGCATACAAGGTAAATCAAAAAACTAATTAATGGCTTTACCAAGCAATTGAGGTCAAGTTAATCCATAAGACTGTCTCAAAAAGAAAACAAAGAAAACTGTTTAAGTTTCAAGCAGATATCGTATAGTACTTTCTAACTTGTCTGGCCATTCTGCAGGTGCCACCTGTGATGGCGGATGTCCTGATGGTTTTTGGGGTGAAGACTGTTTATCTACTTGTCAATGTAATAATAGAGGTACTTGTGATTCTACGGGAGTTTGTGATTGTCGAGCTGGTTGGACTCATTTAGATTGCTCAATGGGTTAGTATTTTTGAACGTTAACTTTTGATATTGGAAATGAATATCTGATAATGCAATCTCCAATTCTTCTAGCGATTTTCTCATTCTCTCCTCAATTTATTGATTGAACGTACAATTATAGTATTTATTCCTTTCCTTTATATACTTACTTTTTTTCTCATTCTCAATTATTTAACCCAAAATAATGTACTTAAAGTTTCTTTGCGAATTCGATGTAGTACTTAAATAACCACTATATTTTCAAAACTAATTATTATCCAATGCAGCTTGTCCCAATGGGACGTTTGGAATAAAATGTTCACAGAAGTGTCAGTGTGAAAAAGCTACATCCTGTAGTTCCGTTAGTGGTCAGTGTATTTGTAAACCAGGATACCGTGGTATATATTGCGATGAAGGTATGCGAATGTCTGATAATCTTAATATTTTGTATTAAGAACATTTTAAGATTTGAATTTGAAACATTTCTGGTCAATAAGTGTACAATGTAATGTACTTCATGCTAATAAAATAGTATTATGCACTTACACGTTCTTGTCCTTGATCAGATTTTAAATCTTCAAGCAACCTATACTGTCTTCATCATAGTGGGCAAGATAACCTCCAAAATCTTACTGTATTGTTTGTTTAAAAGGCAATTTTAGTTTCAGTTTGTTTGAACCTATTTTTTTTCCAGTTTGTCCACTGGGTACCTATGGTAAAGATTGTAAAAATACCTGTCCAAGATGTGATCGCGGTTCATGTGATCATGAAACTGGAAAGTGTATTTGCTATCCGGGTCATACTGGACGGTTATGTAATATACGTAAGTATTACTTAATACATTATGGATATGAGTGTACATGTATATGGATTTATATATAGTTAGTTTAGTTTCGAATGCCGAATTTGAAGGAAAATAAAACTAAAACTATTAAAACATATTATCTAACAGGTAAAACATAATGTACCTAAGCAACCTTGGCTTAAATGTGTTAAAATCATACAAATTGTCCTTCACTTAATGAGGATCATCGAGCCTTTGCTTAAATTCGGACAATCTCAACTTTCACGATAGTTCAAAAATCCCTCTTTTTGACACGTCATGATGATCAACATTGTTATTTTGAACACAGAATGTCAAGTTGGAACATATGGTAAAGATTGTAGCTTCAGATGTGATTGTCAGAATAATGGTCAGTGTCGACCTACGGATGGTATTTGTGATTGTCCCAGTGGTTATAATGGTGTGCAATGTGAACGACGTAAGTTCGTCAATTCGTTTCTGCGAATATCTAGATAGTGTTTTATCACCCCTTGATAACCTATACCATTCTAATTATAATACCGTAATTGTTTTTTATTACCTTAATTATTCATTTGAAATGTTTCAAGGTGACATCCCTGAAAAAAAATCTTAACGCACTTATTTTAAATGAAAACCACCAATTAGTTCCATTACGATATGTATTATTGGAGAATGAAATAGCTTTTAATTTTTATAGCGGTATATACAAAGTTAGTAGGTTATGCTCATGTTGCATATTGTGTTTATTTCTGTGTAGGGTGTTATGCCGGATATTTCGGAAAGAACTGTGCTGTGAAATGTGAGTGTAAAACATCCGAATACTGTGATGTTATTTCTGGATGCCTCGGTAAGTGTGACTTACCTAATCCTTTATTGAGATATTTATGCTGTAAGATAGTGATTTTAACATAATCACATAAAAGCACTAGCCAAAACAAGTCAATGGTTAGTTAGTAAGTTAGTTAGCGTTAGTTATGGATGTCTCTGAAATATTATCTGTGATAGTATCATTTCTTCAACTGAAATAGTTGAAAATATAATGTACTTCTGATATATCAATAATCATCTCAAAATAAAAACAAAATATTTTTCATGTACCTACTAGAAATTAAGAGCCATTAATAAAGAGTCAATATAGTTAATTCAAATTAAAAGAAGTGATTATATACAGGGTACCTATCACTCTTCGAGAATTGCAGGGAATATAAGCTTATATAATTAGAAATATGACCTTTTATGACATAGAAGTTTCAATCAGATTGAACCAAGAACCATGAAGACAGAATTTGTGGTGTTTACGGTAGTACATCGTATTGGTATTCATCTGATCTCGATGCTAATGTGAAAGAAACTTTGCATAAATCCTTTTCGGTGGAGCTTTAGTCTTCTAAATCTCAACTGAATGAGAGTAAAAGCTGATCAGTCTGAAGATAACCTATTCTCAAATGGTATTTTTGTTGTTTCCCCTGATTTGAACTTAAAATGGAAAGACAATAGGCATTATTGTGTCAAGACAAAGAACTGACTTGTTGTGATATTTTAGAGAAGAGTGTAAAGGAGAATCAAGCTGCACCGTCACCAACAGTAAAAGATAATGACAATAAGGTACCAACATCAGATGCTGCAACATTTGATCCAATGATTGGAGCTGTTATTGGTGTGGTAATATTATTAGTTTTGGTGGTTATCATAGTAGTTGCGATATTTCTCAGAAAGATGAAAAGAATGAAAAGAGATACTATGATGGCTATTTATGAATCTAATAGTCAAAATATAGTCACATCACCAACCATTGGCAATATACGACAAGGTAGTTACCAAATCTTTAAAATTTCGTTTTGTTTTGTTAAAGCTCAATTTTAGTTATTTCTGTTACTTATATGGTATCCTGACATTTCCTCATAAAATTTGATAGAGAGTGACGACAATATAACTTTTATTAACTTCCCCTGTAAATGTCAGTTCCATTCCATTGCTTTGCACATACCATTATGTAACCCTTATGTGAAATTTTATTTCGACGAAAGAAGCTTTAACGTAAAATATTTATAAACCAACCTGACATAATGACATGTGCAATTTTCAGGTGCAATTGGTGTAGACAACCCTGTGTATTCCAATCCTCCCACAACATCCGGTGGAAGCAGAACTCTGTCTCAGCCGGCTTACCAAACGACATTAAACTCTTTGGCAAAACTAAATAACACTGACGCCAATACTCGTCTATATGAAAATAATACAACGCCAACTAGGGGTGCTGCTAATAAAAGCAACAGTGATGATGAAGATGATAGTGATGGTTAGTATCTATAATTGATAAGTATGACGGTGATTACCCTTAGAAAAGCCCGTTGATTAACAAAATATAACAATATACTTTTTCTCTATCTTTATTATATTTTATGCTCAACATATAAAACCCTTTTCAACGACAAACCGCTTGTAAATACTGTCGCAAAAACGTTAAAATCTAATCTAACTAATTGAAATAAATACTGTGCTCAGCTGTACGAGATATTTTTGCGTTGACTATAAATCGTTTGGATGTTACTGAAGTCGAGACTCCATATTATAAAGAAGGTTCACGAAGGAATATAAATGTGAAAATAAAAAAAAGTCATCAGTGATCAAAGTAACGGCGGAAATGCAAAAACTACATTACCTCTATTAGAAAAAGCAAAATGAGTGCATTTGAGTACAGTATTATATCGTTTATTATTCTCATTTATTTGCACATTTAACATTCATTAAATATTGTACGAATCATTTGCACTGCTTTACATTAATGTGAACGTATATGGTCATCGCCTCTGTCTGTCTGTCCTTTTACGCAATAGGTAGCTGGTTTCTTTTTGGATTTTGACGAATTTTGGTTCTTGAAAACGCGTTCGATTTATAGTGGAAATTATAGCTAGTTTCTTGGTGGATTGAGACAAGTCACAATGAAAGCACTGCCCTAGGTCACAGGATAATAGATGACACACTCCAACAGATACTCCGACAAACATAATGTGGCATGAGTGTTCGTAATTACCAAAGAATGAATCGATTTAACAACTTTCAATTACCGGTACCTCTTGTCCACTGCCATAATAATGTGGACATATTACATTGTCCATTGCAATTTTTGATATTTCTCTGCTTATAGAAGAAAATCTGAAGGTGGGGAACAAGCAGCTATATTTTTCTGATTTAAAACCAAATCAGGGTCCCATGGTGTCATTGTATGAAGATATATCTGAACATCAATCTCCCAATCATTATGAGTCCATACCAAATAGTAAGTTCTTCTATGGAAATCGTCTTTACTCTTACTGCTTTGGTAATCGTATTGAGGTTAACACTTACCTTACTCATCATTTTTCATGATTTTACACCCATTCAATAACAAACATGAAAACACATATGATATAAATTATGAAACAGTATATACCCCAGTGGTACAACTTCCTAACAGAAACCATAAAATTAGTAATTAGCCTTTAAACTATGTTTTTAGAATTTATCGGATTATACGGGAATTCTGATAATATGTACATCCACAGGTCAATGTATAGCACTTTTCACAATAACGCTATACATGTATTCATATATACATAATATTGGCATATCCATATAACACATTAACTCATCAAAAATGTTACCATATCAACGCATGGTGGAAATTCTGATTTATTTTAAGATTGTTTAATGTTTATGGAAGACATTGTTTTTAAATGTTTAAAAATATTTTTTAAATTCTTTTTTGGCATTTTTTCGATTTCCTCAAATTCTCACCATATCGCATCTCTAAAAATGTAGATTCCACTTCTCTGAACTTCATACAAGTTAAACCTTTCTTTGCATCTGTTAATATTGTCCTTAAGATGTCGGGCTATACTATATGGTTGATAATTGATGTTTTGAAAAGAAATGAAAGCGAACGTTCTTTTTCATAAAAGAAATATCCATGAATTTCTGTCCAATTTAATTCAATATCCTTTGTACTGGTACCAAAGCTTTCTTTGGTCTTTTAATTATATAAGTTTTATATCAAGGAGCTTTAATTTTTTTTCATGTATACAGAATGAGAATAATTTGAAGCCTATTATTCCACAATAACTTCTGATATGTTATTGGAAACATAACTAAGCATTTTGTTAAATATTAGGGGCTCTACAAAAGATAAGATGGACATGTCATATAGAAGTTTTTTTGGTTTTTTTCAGACAACCCTGAACCAGTAGTTGAAAGCCATCCAGAATAATCAAACATAATGCTGTACATTGGTTACATCTGTAAAAATAAATCAAGTGCTATTTAAAGAGCGATTCAAATAATAAACTAATTCTGGTTAAATAAAATGCTTTTTGTAGTATTGTATATAGGGATTTTTTCACTGTTTTTTTTTTTATATAAATCAGTATAACTAAATAATTGTTTTTTTTTTAATCTCTAGTAAAGTTGAGTTATCCCAATTATTTCACAAGATGTGAAATAGTATTATTCACCTGCATATATAATTAGGGTGATGCCAGCTTACAAACGTTGGTGACCCATTTGTAATATGTAAAAGTAATAGATCACGGACAAGGGCTGTTAAGATAGTTAAAACTGTTACCCCATGAGATATTATCTATAGGGTAAAACCAAAGAGGGATTTTATTGTTGTTGTTTAATTAAATTAAGACCAAATTAGAGAAAAATTATTTATTAGCTTTTATTTTTAATTCAACCCGTTTTTAGTCTTAAAAAAACTATGCCGTTGAAATTTGGTTCCAGATATTCATTTTTGATTCCAGTCCATATAAAACGGTTGTCCTTTGACAAAATCCCAATTCACTTTGTCAAGTGAACCTTACATCCAAGGAAGTTAAAGACATAATATCCGGTATAGATGTAACGAAAGCTTCAGGACCTGACCACGTCAATGTTAAACTATTAAAATCTATCAAAACTGAAATTTATACACCTCTCTGCACAATTCAACTTATCTCTATCATTTAAACAGGTACCGATTGTATGGAAGACAGCAAATGTTACAGCAATTTAAAAACATAACTGTAGCAATCACAGACCTGTCTCTGTCCTAAGTATTATCTCTAAATTATTTGAAAAATGTATCTATAAGCATGTCTTTAACTTGCTCAGAGAAAACTCTCTTATTACTTACTTGCAAAGCGTCTCCATACACGGCGAATCCACTACTTTTCAACTAATCGATCTTAATCACTTCTTTTGTCAAGCCATAGATCTAGAGCAGTATACTAGGGCAGTGTTCTTTGACATCATCAAAGCTTTTGACAGAGTGTGGCATGATGCTCTCTGCCATAAGCTTCAGGCTTCAGGCATCAGAGGAAATTTGCTCCAGTGGTTTCAAAAAATACTTAAGTAACAGAAATCAAAGTGTTGTTGTCACGTCAGCTTCCTCTAGGCCTAAAGCTTTCTCTGCTGGTGTTCCACAGGGCTCTGTCCCGGGTCAATTATATTTCCCATTTATATCAATGCTGTTATAAAAAAATTTATTCAAACATTTGACACTTTGCAGATGACACCAGCTTATATCTAAAAATCGATGACCCAAATGGCTAAGCAGAAGTATTTAACCAGAGACATGGAAACAATCAACAATTGAAATAAGACTTGTTTTCTTCAACCCGCTTAAAACCGAATCACTTGCACTTAAAACTATGCGAAATTCAAGATATCACTGTCCATAAGTACTTTTAACATTTTGTTAAATCAAACTGTCAGTGGGATACATATATTGCTACGATTTATCAAAAACAAGTAGATGCACAATATGGTCTGCGTATATCGAGAGGTTATAGGAGACGGCACTAACTCATTGTGGTGTATAAACTTATAACCAATATTACTCCACCTTACCTTTGCAACTTAATCAAAATAAAATCAATTTCATATAATCTTCGAAATAGTAACCTTCTTGAAAAATGTAAATGTCGAAGTATAATTCTTTTATTCTGCCAGCAATTAGAGATTGGAACATTTTACCATCACCATACAAAATTTCGCCAACAATACAAACTTTTAAAACAATTTCTAAAATCTACTGATATCACTATTCCTAACTTTTATTATTTTGGCCAACAGAATCAAATTATTCACTGTGGCCTCCGCCTCGCCTGTAGGCCAGTATCACCTCACAAGATAAATCATAAATCTTATTGCAAGATACAAAATTAGGAAAAATTATTGCACAGTATGTAAAAGCTCACTTTCGGTTTAGTGAAAATGTGGTTTCAGAAATTCCTTTTTCATTCCGTCCAATTTAAAACTGTTTGGTCCAAAAAAAAAAAAAATGCTCTATATATGTCATTTTTTTCTAGAGAAAATCGATACAAAAACGAAGCATGGAAAATATCGATTGCCACGCATTAAGTTAAAACGGTAACAACTCTATCAAAACGGTAACAGAAGTTTTCGGTCAAAAAAAAAAAAAAAAAGAAAAGAAATTTAGTATAAATTCTTTAATAATATATAAGGGAAAATGACGAATAAGAATGTGGTTTGAGCACGATGCTAGTAAACACGTCAGCCAGTTGGCCTGCTTGAGATCTTACGAAATCAAAGATGTTAAAATTAAGATATGACTGGAAACTTTCCAGTGAAAAGATATAACTACGTTCAGACGAATCATTCCGTTTTTTATTTATTTTTTTTAAAATTTGTTGAACTAGGTACAACAAGGTGTTTAGTCAATTAGATATATAGTTGTCTCCCTTACCGTCTACTTTTAGTTTGTTTATGTCATGCTTCTAAGAGGTTTAATAACTTATTTCTACAATAAATCATACCACATCACTCTCTAAATGTCAAAAATTTTTCTGCTACAGTAAGTATACTTGAACCTGAAACATTATTGTTAGCCTATCACGTTATTGTCTTACAACAATAAGTCCCGACGAAATAGATTTTATCCTACCAGTAGCAGTACCCATTTAAACATATTAATTACTTGGACTTTACCCTTTAAAGATGGCTTGCCTCCTTAAAGACACCTCTATTTCTACTTTATAGACCTGTCATTCTGCAGATAAAATAAGTGAGAAGGTTAACAATTGATAAGAATATAATAGGCCTAGCTAACAACTATTCCACATACATCGAATTTTCTGATATAGGCCTATTTATTTACAAGCATTTCTATTTCAAATGAAAAATCCACAAACTTTATATTTCCATAGACTGGAGAAAAATACTTTGGAATTGAAAGTATTATTTTAATTTTGGGAAATAATTTTAAAATTTACGACTTCATGAACAGGTGATACAGTATATAAATTTTAATGGAATCAAAATATATTTGGAAATACTATTATATATTAATATAAACTGTCATGCTAATAAAGAAGGAAACTTATTTAATAAATTTTCCTCTGTTACAGAAAATATCTGAACAAATACTTGTACAATGGCTCTCCAACTAGTCAAATTACTAGAAACTTATAGAGGACGAGATAGAGTGATGAGATTAGGTACATATATAGCTATGTTAATTGGTGGATCAGGCAATTCTCCATTCAATACTAAATTTAACATTATTGCTCAAGAATTAAATGGTTGTCGAACTGTTTTACGTCTATTTGATGATTTGGGTATGGCTGCAGTTAATCTCAAGTTTTACTATAGTCAAAAGGTAAGATTTAACATATTTATAAAGGCATGAATATTTTTTATTCAATTCAGGTCTCTAGCAACTCAGGGTAAAAGAAAAATGTTCTGATATTGAAGGAAGCTTATTGATGAACTGCTGAATATAATCAATACGTAATTTATGACCCTTTTGTATTTCAGGACAAGAATCCTATTTTACGTATTTTGGATATAATAACTAACACAATGTATCAGTGCTATTTTATAGTAGAACATATAGCTTGGTTTGCAGATAAAAAGATTATTAATAGAAGCTCGGCTGTATGGTGGGTTATATGTATTGCAATATGGGCTATTTCATTGATTCTGGAGATTAGCAAGTGAGTAAATATTTGCCATCTTAGTACTATTATTATATTAGAGATCTGGAAAAGTAGAAAATGTATCTCGTACTTATGATCTCTTTTCATACATGTGTACAGGTCATGAGATTTGACCTTGAAAAACCGAGAGATTGGGCTGTTTATTTTAGTGTCTAAATTGTAAATTTAATTCCAAAGTTCATCAGGAGTATATGAAAATTCACTAAAGATTTTGGAGCTTCTTTTGACTTTCAAATGAGCATTCTGACAGAAAAAGAAAATTCTGGGCACTTTTGAATTCTTCAAAGATTTCTTTGTCAGACTTTCTTCTCAGCATCGAGGATTGAAAATAAGTTATTTAAAATGTATCAAAATGTGTTTTCAGAGCTGTTATAAAATTGATGAATAATAAAAGATCACAAGCTCAATTGAAAAAACAAAAATATTTAGATAAAGATGAAAGAGGGTAAGGTTTAATTTCAGTCTTCTGGTGATGTAATTGGTCATTTTTAAAGTCAATTTTTTAAGCACATGGCCGTTTTGGGTTTGAATATTCTCTAATGTATGTGAGTACATAGTAATACATAGCAATCCTTAAGAGACTGATAATAATACACAATTGGATCTTACTTATAGGCCTCTGCTGATCGAATCTATTCTGGATAATTAATGAATCGTGAAGGAATAACTGTTTGACTAACATTTAATTAAATAATAGAGAATACCAAGAAATTTTATTCTGTGTATAGATTTTTTGACTCATTTACAGAGTTGAAAATCATTATGACCTTATTTCACAATATTTTAGGACAGTTTCAGAACAGAATCAAGAAATAAATGACAAATTAAAAGCTTTAAAAGCAGAAGAATATGGATATGTTTTATTGATTATACAATCTGCTGCCGATTTGCTCAACGCTATTAACTGGTTACCACCTGGTATATTGTGGGCAGGAAAATTGTCCAGATTCAAATCAGGAATATTTGGAATCATTTCCAGCTCTTTATTACTGTATAGAAACTGGCAGTAAATTCACATTAGAAATCAGATCATATACTATAAGGATCATGTTCGTTCAGTAACAGTGTACAATGTTTTTCTATCTATTTTTTAATTAGTTTTGTCATGTTTTATGAAAGGAGAGGAAACAGTTTTTTTATATGTTAATAATTTTATTATCTCCACATGCTGTTTATTATATCTTATTGAAAACCATCCTCACGGATACAAAATCGAAAAAGACAATAGTGGATTGTCATCAAGACTTTCAATGGGACCAGAAATGTCTTAATACATTTAGCTTATGCCTGTTCACCATTATTCAAACTTGTCTGAAACTTGCTGATCCTTTCTTAATAATTATATTTTTCTAATATTATATTACAAATATTTTTTTCCTTTAAAAACTTTGATGGTAGTAAGAATCAGCAGGATTTGAACTATTTCTATCTTGTTTTAAGCTAAAATTTAGAGGAATATTATAGATACCTTTATAGAATATTTGTGTTTTTATCATTGTATTTTTATTCAAGTGCCTTCATGTGATATATTAACAAGTGATATTTTTTGTAAACAATGTCATCTGACAACAAGAAAAGCTTTGATGAAATTCTTAATGCGAATTAAAAACAAAATTGATATAATTTGAGTTTTTATAATTAAACCCTTTATAATTAATGATAGTGGTCTTTATTAAGAGTTACCTCCCATTGTCATGTCAGCCATATTGTAATTCTTGCCGGTAGTAAACTGCAACGTATCTTAACATGTCAATTTCGAAGAGTTCTGTGTTGATGTATGAAGATTTGATTACACCAAAGAAGCTAACGGGTTGATGAATCTTTTAAATCAAGGTAGGGGAATGCATTATTTGCATAGATATCAATGTGCAATGTTTTCTTTTTCTATATTCGTACTGGTTTTCTTATATTATAGGACTAATCTATAAAACATGATAATGAAGGCCTTTATTTGGTTCATTATAATATAAGGTTGTACTATCTCACCAGTTGAAAGGGAAAATGTTTAACTTAGTAGCCTTGAAACTGAGTTGAAAGTAGTATTGTGACGATGTATTCAAAACTGTGATTGCTATAATTTGTGCAGGCTTGTATGAAACTGTAGGTCTATGTCTTGAGAATGAGAGTGGAAAAGGAAGTAAAACCTATTAATATCAGTAACATCCAACAATGTTGTAAATGACATTGATAACCCACATTGTACAATGCTGATATAACTCTAATTAATGTTATTTCATTATTTTTTTTTTTCAGAGAAAGCACATTTTATAGTAAAACAACTGGCTAAATAGATATGGGTACCTGTATTACTAATAGGCTTTGTTTCTTTGTACACAGAACTTCATACTTAACTGTGTAATAATATTGAATCATGTAGTGAAGAGAACATCAATATATAATCAATCTATTACATACTGTATAAATGTTGCATTTATTTATTGATTGAACCATATATTTATTCCAATCACGTTTAATATTCCTGCAAGTGCAATAAAAGAACTTGTTAATAATTTGTTAATTCTAGTCATAGTTTGTTCTTAGACCAAAAAGATTTTGATTTTATCAAATTTTGTTACAGCATTTTATTTTATTTCATATCAAAAGCTCATTTTTGTTATATTTTGTGATATTTTTTATATATAATATTTTTGTTTTGTAAGTTATTGCATTTTATTTGTTGTTATTTTTTGCTTTTTAAAAATATTGATTATCATCTTTCCAAGCATTTGATTATTTTCAATCTGGTCTTTAAGTAAATTTTATCAATTGTTTTAAGGTTCTGTATTATTACTGCTTTTATATACTGTTACTAAGATATATTTAGTCGTGTGTGAAGATTATTAATATTTAAGATGGTTAAGTTGAAATCGCCACTGCCAAATAAAGAGGAGTTATTGAGTATGCAAAAAATATTTAAGGATTATTTCGTGTCTGAATCATTAAAGAAGAAACGAAAGTATGAAACTAGGATGGAAACAGTTTTTTCCAGTAGTGGTTATTCAGATAGTGTAGATTTTCTAGCTTTAGGTCAATCTAGAAGGGAAGTTACTCTAGCAGCATTGAAAAAATTTCGATTTTCCAATTTTCAACGAAATTTGCCACAAATCTTTCGATATGTTTATGATATTGTAAAGTGTTATAAGGCAGCAAATATTTTACATAAACTGGAAGGGATAGAAGAAAGTGAAATTGAAAACACTTTGTTTGAGGTTGCCAAAGAACTGTCCATAGCCTATGAATATCAGATTAGCATGTTAGCTCATTCTACAGATATACTGCATCTGGCCAAATATGCAGTGGTGTGTATGATATATTATTTAAAAAGTAAAGATAGTATATTTAGTTATTCCGATATTATCAAAGGAATTGTAGATCATACCACCTGTTTTAAAGAACAAGATGTAGATGTGTCAACACGAATGATTTCTAGTGGTATAACTGTCAAATGGAAGATATCAGATATTTTCCTTTTGCCTGGTTTAAGAGTACCAGTACAAGATACTAGACCACCAGAAAACCTAACAGGAAGTAGCGAAGTTGATCCCTTGTTACCCTACTATAAACTTTCTGTTAAAGATGCTCAACATTATCACAGTCTCATATCATATCATTTCCCTTGTGGACCAACTAACAAAGAGCTCAAAAAGTCCAAGAAGAATAAGAACACATGTAAAGAAGATTTTCCAGTGAAAGAGATAGTTATTGTAGAAGATCAGCGTACGCCAGGTGCCAGTGAAGTTGGTGAAGAGGTTAATATGATAAATGTGACATTTCGATTTTTCTGTTGTTTCTCACCGTATGGGTGTGCGTGTGATTTTCAGTTATATGGATACAGAGCCCCAATTCATGTGTGGAATTCAACAGAAAATCGCTATGAAATGATATCTCGCGATTCCATCACTACGCAACATCCAGATAAATGTGAGATTCCGCTTGATGTTGGTTTACATCAGAGTTATATGCCGAAATCTGGTTGCCAACATCTATTACAAATATCAAATCCTGCCATCTAGTAATTGCAGATGTGCTAGATAAAGATAACCATCCAAAAGGTATTCTCTTTTATTCAGACTAATTAAATGGTGTTTAATTCAGTAATTAAGGATATTCATGTTTATCCGGGTTCTGTTACCTTCGTTTAATCTATTTTCAATGGTATACAGGGTAAAGTAAAAGAGGGTTATACCAGTCCCTCACCCGAAGGTTAAAATCTATAATGGGATAATTATATAGGCAAATTAGATTATTCACATTAAGGTACAGATTAATCCTATTGAAAATCAGATAAATCTGAAAATATTTAGTATTAGTTATTGGCCTTGATTTTGAAAACGTGTTCAATTTTTGACTCAAAAACACTTTAGAGGGCACAATTCTTGACCAATTTTGAAGAAACTCGTGAAAATTGATATCACCCAAAAATTAAAAATATAGTAATATATGTATATTTAATATGAATTATGGCCCTTTTTTCTTTAAAAAAAAGCGTTCGATTTTTAGCTAGTAAACACTCTACAATGCACAATTTTTTACTGATGTTGATGAATAGGCTGAAATTTGCTATTTTCACCCAAGAATGAACCCAAATGATAATTAAAAATGCTGAAATTCTCCACATAACCGATTGACTTTATTGCGAATAGACCAAATTGCGAACAATTTTATCTCATTTTTGCTTCAGGCTTATATAAAGAATTGACGGATTAGTCCAGCCATCGTGGTGGTAGGTGGTGGTAATTGACGAGTTAACGTTTGCTTCCAGCAATTGCTGATATTGCTAACTAGGTAGTTGCACTTTGGTGGTCGTTGGTAGTGGATTTTGTCCAGCCATCAAAATGTGTAACCTTTTATACCTATTTTTGAAGGAATCTGGATGAGCAAACGTGTTTGACTTTACATATCATCTGTAACTCATGATTATGTATTTGAATATAAAAAATATTGGTTTTCACATAGTGTTTTCATTGGTCTTCAATATGCACACATTAAGTGTATATTACTCTGGGCTAAATTCTATTGCAAGTGAGTTGGCGTCGACAATGTATGTCCGCCCGTCCGTGCTCGTAAATAAGTAAAAGACACACTCCTGGTGGATTTCGATGCACATGGGAGTGCTTGGAAAATCATATATGACCTATATTCGAAAAATATTTAATGAGTAATTGCCCGGGTTTTTTTTGCCTTTTTTATGAAACCTAGTGTGAGTATTTGTAATCACCTATTGCAAGATCTTAAATATCGAGAAACATGATATTAGACATTGCCCTTGTAAGTGAACACTCTAGAAGGCAGAAGGTAGAATCTCAACCAAAGGGTGCCTTCAGGCCTATGAACACTCCAAAATTACAATATAACGGTATTTCTATGACAACTTCGAAACTGTCCAGTCCGAGAAAAATAATCTCCATGGCCAATTTTTTAACAGTATACAGTGATGGTGGTGGGGCAGACCTATGAATATATCAAAAATTCCAATAGAATGGTATTTTCATGCCAAACTAAGTTACTGGCCGGTCAGAGATGAAGACGCTTCATAGGTAATGTTTGATGATGGCGGGGCATGATTTTTGACGAAATTGACAGAATCTAAATCACAGGGTGCCTTTAAGCCTGGGATTATCCAAATAATTAAAATATTATAAAGACTCTTCACGGCCAATTTTTGAACAGTCCACAGTGAATGTGGTGCGGCATAAGTTTTGATGGAATTGGCAAAATTTCGATCACATAGTGCCTTCGGCCTGTGAATATCCCACAAATTCCAATATAATGATATTTTCATGCAAAACTTAATTACTGGCCAAACAGATATGAAGACCCATCTTGGCCAATTTTTAAAAAATGGCCAATTTCACATTTAGCGGAATCCCTATCACATGAACCACTTCAGACCTTTGAATATATCAAAACTGACAAAATAATGGTATTTTCATGCCAAACTTAGTTACTGGCCAATCAGAGATGAAGACTTTTCATGGCTAATGTTTGAAAAATGGCCATATTTTCCAGTCCACTAAGATGGTTGCGGGGCAGATACTTTGAAGGAATTGACAGAATCCCAACCACGTACATGATGCCTTCGAATTTGACGATTTTTTTCGATGAACTGGTTTTTAGTTATTGCCCTTGACTTAGTCAAATCAGGTCAAAATTTTATGGTGAATGCAATAGAAGCTACAATTTTCAATGTTGTTTGACGAAACTTTTTTTTTTTTAGTTATTGTCCTTGACTTAAATTGTGGGTGCAATAGCAATTTTCACTGGATTTTGATGAAACATATTTTGACCATTGGAATTTATAAGGCGGCAATTTCGATAAACGTTTTTTTAGTTATTACCTTTGACTTTGTAAGAACGCATCAAAATTTGTGTGGTGGGTGCAATAGAAGCCACAATTGTCAATGGATTTTGATGAAACTTGGTGTGAGCTGACTCGTTGATAATTGATAACAATTTTCAATGAAAGGTTCTGCCAGTTGGTGTATACAAGGTATCAATGAGCAAACACTCTGTTTTCGAATCATTTAGTTTCAGCATATCATGTCATCCATGATTTATTGCCATCGAAGCATAGCTGCATTTGAGTGAAATCTACAGGTATTCAGATTTTGTGTCATCGTTATATACCAGTGTCTAGAAATCCTATGCTTATCAATCAACTGACCCAACTGTTTTGTGCATATGTGATACAAACAAAACTGGACCCAGAACTGAACCCCGTGGAAATCCACAATAAAGGCTGACATTTCCGTGTATAACTGCTGATTGGAAACTGAGAATCATCCATTCCTATAGTCCAAATTGATTTTGAAGTGTGTGAAGAAGCTTATCATGGTCTTTAGTGTCTAATGCCAAAGGAGAGGCCCAGGAGTACTAATTACACATTACCCCTGTTTACTGAGCACCGAAAATCATTCGCCGCTCGCGAAAGTGGCATTTCCATATAATACTCTAAGATGGTTGATAGGCCTTTTGAAAATTGTCCATGAGACTATTTTCGTCGAGATAATCTACAATACATGTTAACACTGCATTTTCGAGGATCTTTGACTAAAAGGGTAGAGTGCACAGTCCACCGTTCTAAGCAGCGTTTCGAACAACATGCTGAAACGAGTAACCCTTAGGAGTGATCGCTGCAGTATTTGAGTGTAACATAGGTCATCGACTGGTGATAACTTTAATTGGAGAAAACGGGAACAATTTTTTTGCGGGTACCAGTCCTAGTTCAGCGTTCTCTTCGAAATATAATAAGATTCTGTATGAATGTATTTCCAAATTGTCATTTGTCTTGTTGCCAAAGTTTTTTTTATGAAGCAAAGTTGTTCGTTTGAATATTTAATCATGTTGGGATTAGTGACTATTGAATGTGATTTGCAGAAGTTCGACCACTGGGTTAAAACATGGAATGCGTTTTTATTTGTCCAGAAAGCAAAAAGATCAATCTATCCTACTTCATCGACTACATCATTTTTAAAATATGAAAATCCATCGACTGCTTACCTTCACTGAAATATCGGCTCTCTAGGCAATCCTTAGAAAGTTATTTATTCTACCTCTCTTTAACTTTAATGACACCGTTTGGACAATTACTCATTTCGGGATGCTGAACGCCTCGAAAATCCAATGTACTTGACACATTTAGAAACTATTTCAGGCCTACACATTTTACAAGATTCTATATATATGAAACTGGTAAACTCTCATCTAAAAAAATGATACACAACCCAGCATCGCCATATCTGAATATATTTGTTCCCCGCTCAACTGGTGCCATTCATACTTACCAAACCCGTGTACTACAACCAACTTTCTGCCACCATACCCTTTTTCAAGAATCCTGCGGTCTTCCCTCCACGATTGGAATAATCTCCCTGAGAATATCAAAGGGGCTACATCTACACCAGCCGCTTTTAACTTGGTGATCGAGCATAAAGGATAACTCATGGAATTAGAAACAATATGAGTGAACTCCACTCACACGTTTGCTTGACACCTAACTGATGATCCATCATGTCCATGTGGCCCCTCTTTCGAAAATGCTGAGCACTTTCTTTAATATCCTCGTAACCACACTCAACAGTCTAAGACTCTTGATACTCTGCCCCATTCATCTTCAAGTTACTACCCGGGTCATTGTTCATGAATATATCAAACTAACACATCGTTTTTAACTATAGTAGTTTCATCAATGCCTTTGTTTTTTCACAGTTTTGAATTTTGAAGGACCTGACAGCTTGATGTCGGTTTGATTTACTGTGACTCTCAAAATTAATTCGTGTTTTCAGTAGATTCAGAGCAGTTTCTTAATTATTAATATTTATGCTATTTCAGTTCTATTGAAGCTAACATGATCTATTGTTGTTATATAGAGGCTAACCGGATCTATTGATCGTTATATTGAGGCTTAACTGATCCATTGCTCTTTTTTTAGACTTAACTGATGGTTCGTTTTATTCAGGCTTTCTGGATCCATTGAAACTTAAATCGTGTATTACTCGTTTTGTTGGGGCTAAACCGATCCATTGTTCGTCTTGAGGCTGAAATATTGTTCGTTTTATTGAGGCTAAACTGATCAATTGTTCGATCTATAGTTGTCCTATTGAAACATACCTGATCTGTTGTCCGTCCTATTGAAACTTACCTGATCTATAGTTGTCCTATTGAAACATACTTGATCTATTGTTCGTCCTATTGAAACATACCTGATCTATAGTTGTCCTTCTGAAACATACTTGATCTTTTGTTCGTCCTATTGAAACTTACCAGATCTACAGTTCGTCCCAAGAAGGTTCTATGTGTGTATTTACTATTTGCAAATTTTGAATAAATATTGTTAAATGAATTAGTATGGGGTGGGGTCTGACATTAGCCTCTATCGTTTACTGAAGGCTATTTGCCCATGTTCGATTTGAAAAAAAAGGGAATTGATAGGTTGCCTTTTCTAAAACTGGAATATAATATCAAAATTGGGAGCACATGTTGGTCACAGATCTAAAGAACTTCTACTCCAGGACACTGCAATGGGTTTTACTAAAAATAGGGATAATACTTCAAAATCGATTTTCTCGAATGATTGATAGAAATTCGAATTCCTGTTCCTGAAATTAGTCGCAGGAAATGACTTCGTTTGCAACAAAGATAATATATTTCTAGTGTCAAAATTAGCCGACTTATGGGTATTTTAGTTGGGGTGTGGTCAGAAATCAGCCTAGATACGGATATATAGGGTTTAGCTGCACAGGATGAGGTGAAAAAAAACTTGGACAGACTGTCGTTCGTAAAGTATCAGAGTTTACTTCCATTACCATTTGAAATCTCATAACACAGCTTCCAGAGACGAAATAATTGCCTGCAATAGCTACCAGAGATTTTTTGTGAAAGTTTATTCGTAAAAATATTAAATTGTATACACCACGCTAAAGCGTCGGATAAAGTCGAACAGAAGCGTTATAAAAACATGTAGTTCCAATTATTGTTTATTTTATCTCGAGTGTACTGCGCGCTCTTGTATGATTGTACCCATAATATCAAACAAGTTTCTTTGATCGAATGCAAACTAATATAGCAGTAACCACATTATTCTGCTACTGGTTTTGTTAACTCTGCTACATATATTTATCTGGTACTTGTTATCAGCCACCATGAGAGTAAAGATAACTTCACTTGTCATTAAGCTTATCGCAATTTATGGGTTTTAACGTTAATATTTTATTGGAACGGGAAAGATGTCAATGGTAGCTAAGATAAGCACGAAGATAAAGTAATGACTGTCGAATACGAAGGTGCGGAATTGAATATAAAATATTGAATAAAAAGATGGAATTAAGAATAGAAACTATAATTGAGAAAGTTGAAGATTGTCAAGATGTGGCTGGAATAATCGAATAGAAAAGATAATGTAATAAACTAGAAAGTAATATAATTATACACTATGTAATCTGGTTCCTATCACTCTTACTACGACCACGCAATCTATTAATCCTTCTATTCCAACCCCAGTAATTGGAATCTTTACACTCTCCTCAAACCGAAATAGATCGAAGAAAATTAATTCCCCAGAATTTAAATCTAGACTCTAAATTCTTCGCACATCTTGTATTTTATTCCGCCGTCTGTTCCACTGATTATTGTTTTTCCAAAGGATGGTAAAGATAAAATACCAATAAGAAAATCAGGAAATGAACCTTTGGCCGTTTATAGCTTCAAGGGTATTTTTTATATTATTTTTCTTGGAGGGAGGGGCATTAATTAGGCACTTTGTAGTTTTATTCAGTTACTGTAGTCAATATTCTCTGACATGAAAAAATTAAAACGAAACCGTAAATAAATCACAAGTATGAGCATTTACAAGGGGAAGGGAGGTAATGATATCCATCAAGGATCCTAAAAGGGTTAACAAAAGATTGAAAAATGGCCATTCAGTAAGTGTGAACCAAACGGAAATGTTGAAAGTAATACGTCATATGTCATATTCTAGAAGTATCCATCCATAATATTGTCACAGTTGCCGCAAAATTTGGCTGCTATTCATAACTGTGATATTTTGCTAGCTGAACTTAAGTTAATTACACACTTGCACTCTACGTTAAAGGTCCGCGGTTCGATCTCGGTACAGGTCAAGATAACAATTTTCAGTGCAAGTCTGAAAAGCTGACCTGGGAAAAAGCGTCTAGTCGTTCCGACGGGACAATAAGCCTAGGCCCCGCGTGCTTCAGGCTGTAGTATTGGAAAAGAGTATGCTATTGTCGATGTATTGGAAACCAAGCCCCTCCAACCCCATCACACATTCCCACTTCGCCCCCAAATTATTCCCATTTTGACCCCTCTCATTCTGTCCCTTCCCAATTCGCCACTTTCGATTTTCCCACCTCATTTCACCCTTTTTATTTTGTCCCTAATTCCCATTTTGCCATTTCCAAATTTACCCCCTTCCCACTTCGCGCCTTGTTCTCACTTTGCCACTCTTCTATTTGGCCCCTTCCAAATTTGACCTTTCCCCAGATAGCCCCCTCCCCTTAATTCCTATTTCAAGCCTAAAACTAATATTTAATACACAAAAGTATTAGACACAAATTAGTTGACTTTTGAATGATATTCAATATATTGTCTAGATGTAGGTCATTGCAAATTTAGCCTACATAATATTTTAAGGCTCTCGAAATACGTTCATAATTGTAAGCAATTCTAGTTGACTTTGTTATCCATAAATATGCATTTGATAATTGAAAAACGCTTAATAAGTTGATTAACAGTATCTCGAAAATGGCTTAGTTTTATGAGTTTTCCAGATTTTAAGGGATTCTGTTACTTTATTACACCAGGTAAGTTCCCTGAAGAATATACACTCATATTGACCATTCTTGAGAACTAAAATTGTATGTTCATGCTAAGACGCAGTATCCCATTAATACTAGTATTGTAATGAGCGCTTCCAATGCACCAGAGAAGTCACATTTCATTTTCGTTCCCCAGTTCCATTGCAAGGAAACAGGTGACAGAACTTGGTCAGATACTCAGAACAAGCATAATTCCGTAATCTGCGAAGGGTGCGAAATCTGTAAGGAGCGAACTGGTAAGGGGCGAAATGGCAACAGGCAAAGTCGAAAAGGGAAATATAGGTAAGGGGCGAACTGAAAGAAAGATGAAATGGGAAAGGGGCAGAACGTGAAAGGGGCGAACAGGGAAAGGGGTGACATTAAGAATTAGGGGCGAGATGGGAATAATTAGGAGCTAATTGGAAGGGGCGAACTGGGGAAAATATCATTTATCGACAATTTTTTCTTCCTGACTTGTTTTGTACAGTATACTGTTGAAGTTAAAGTTATCGATTTATTATAAAATCTTAATGCACATCTAAAAACAAATTTGTGAAAGATTGTTGACATAATGTTTTTACTAAAACAAGTCGTGCTCTTTGCTTATAAACTAATTCAAACGGTCTACTGTTTAAGTTGCGCTAGTGCTTCTGCAAGATATCACGTTCATGACAATATGGTTAATTTGGCATAACATTTTATGCATAAGTAAGTGTCGGAATTATCCCCCAAAGGTTGTAGATTTAAGGACTATGTTTCGGTCACAATATTACTCACTTTGACAATGTCCTGTCAATTACGGACAGAAAGTTGTGGTCGGGACTATAAGCGTTTGTGAACAAAATAAAATACGCTTTAAGATATATAAAACGATCATAAAATAATGAGTATCGATAATTCAATAATCAGTATATAGCATTTCATGAATATTTAGTGCAAGAACTATCCGCTAAAGGATCTAAGGTTTAAGAACTATACCCAGGTCGCTATGTAACTATAACTTTGCTTGTTACATTTTAAGGAAGTAAAGGACACATGATATATATTTTTTTGATATTTGTTTTTATGTTAATACTGGGTATAATCCTCGTTTTGAACACCTGACTTTCCGGTTTCGCATATTCCAGTCAACATTAATTTTTTTTTAGATTGCTTTAAGCTAGATATAGTTAAAAAAAAATAGTTATAGTCAAGAACATGAATTTTGCTTATCAGTGTACCATCAAAATATACACACAATCGGTCCCTTTTATTGTTATTTTCAAAGGTATACAAAGTGACACATTTCTCAAGTATTCGTATTCTAAAATTCCCTAGGATAGAATAAATGGTTTTTGACTGTACCTAAATAAGCAAAATATATATTTCCGGACTATAATAGCAGTATACCCCTACTTCAATTCATAAATAAATACAAAAATAAAGAGTATCAGCGTAATCATAACATTCCAACCCAATGTGACGGATAATAGTCGGATTTCTTATATTGCTTATCAAGCCACGAATCATTTTTAGGAAAATTTTTAAAATAAACTGTCTTTCCTCCAGCTAGCCAGGCACCCCACCATCCAAACGTACCACTAGTCACTATATTATGATCACACAATGACAATACAGCCAGATCCACGACGTGCGATCCCCGTACAATTTTTACATCTGGCTTTTGCAAATATTTCTTACACCAATTCAAATCATCAGACACAACAACAAATCTCACAGAGCCAAGGTTTTGTCTAAAATACTCCATAGAGCGGTTTATATATCCTATATCAGCTACGTTATAGCCTCGTTTTTTTTGACGTATAGAATTCATGTCTCCTCGTCTTACGTGAACACCTACCAATGGTTTATCTCTAGGAGGAAGTAGCTGTTGTGCCTCTTTTATAATGTGTGGAAGGAATCGAAACTCTTTTTTCAAAGTCTGCGTGGCATTTACAAAGTATTTCCATGACTGAAAATAGCCATTTAAGGTCCAATTGTAATGAGTTGAAATATTTAAAATTCGTGTATCATAGATTCCTGCAGCCTTTTCTGAAAATTTTCCGGAATTGTTAAGCTTTTTAAGAACTCGTATTGAGCTATTGAAAATAGAGGTTATACTAGCAATGTGGCGGTCAGCTACTGGCGTGAAGTGATGCGTGTCTGCTATTCCTATTAGTGATGCTAGACGGAACAGTTCATTTCCAAGACGACCGGAGTCGAAATTTGCAAGAATATAATGTTCTTTTAAGAAAGGATGGGGTGTTGGCGGCAAATTCGTTGGTTTGGACGAGGGTGGCTGAACAAAAAGTTTAGCACTATCGAAACGTGGAAAACTAAAATTATCTTCCATTCTTAAAAATATTGTTAACCAGAAAATAAACCATAAGAGAATAAAGAGCTTTCCTCTCAACTTTCTATAATGACGATACATAGCAATTGTAAAACACACATTCTGTCTCGCAGCATCGTTGATTTTTATACCGGAGGTAGCAACATCCTGAAAAAGGCAAATACGAAGACATAAATAAATAACAACATTATTGCTACACGTATTTATCATTTTTGGATAATAGTAAACAAAAAGAAGATTATGTTTAAAACAATGTTGTAGATAATGTCAGAAAAATAATAATCCAAAAACATCAACAAGATGGTGTTTAAAAAATAATAATCCAAAAACATCAACAAGATGGTGTTTAAAAAAAGAATAAGCCAAAAACATCAACAAGATGGTGTTTAAAAAAAGAATAATCCAAAAACATCAACAAGATGGTGTTTAAAAAAGAATAATCCAAAAACATCAACAAGATGGTGTTTAAAAAAAGAATAAGCCAAAAACATCAACAAGATGGTGTTTAAAAAAAGAATAAGCCAAAAACATCAACAAGATGGTGTTTAAAAAAAAAGAATAATCCAAAAACATCAACAAGATGGTGTTTAAAAAAAGAATAAGCCAAAAACATCAACAAGATGGTGTTTAAAAAAAGAATAATCCAAAAACATCAACAAGATGGTGTTTAAAAAAAGAATAAGCCAAAAACATCAACAAGATGGTGTTTAAAAAAAGAATAAGCCAAAAAATGAACAAGATGGTGTTTAAAAAAAGAATAAGCCAAAAACATCAACAAGATGGTGTTTAAAAAAAGAATAATCCAAAAACATCAACAAGATGGTGTTTAAAAAAAGAATAATCCAAAAACATCAACAAGATGGTGTTTAAAAAAAGAATAATCCAAAAACATCAACAAGATGGTGTTTAAAAAAAGAATAACCAAAAACATCAACAAGATGGTGTTTAGAATAACAAAAAATCACAAATGATATTTAAAATCAAAACCAAACATCAACAAGATGGTGTTTAAAAAAAGAATAATCCAAAAACATCAACAAGATGGTGTTTAAAAAAAGAATAATCCAAAAACATTAACAAGATGGTGTTTAAAAAAAGAATAATCCAAAAAACGTCAACAAAGTAGTGTTTAAAATAACAACCCGAAAACATTATAAAGATGATGTTTAGAATAATAACCCAAATTATCAACAATATGATATTTAAAATAATAACCACAATGCATCAACACGATGGTATTTAAAAAAAAATAACCCCAATGCATGGTGATGTTTTAAAAAAATACCCTGAAAACATTAACACTTTAGTTTTGAAAGCAATAACCCCAAATGCATCACAAAGGTGGTATTTAAAATAATAACCCAAAAACATCAACAAGATGGTATTTAAAATCATAACCCAAACGCATTAACAGGATAGTTTTTAAAATAATAACCCCAAAACATCAACAAGATGGTTTTTAAAATAATAATATAACTAAACCTAACATATTGTAATTTCAAATAAATGATTTTGTTTCATTTTCAGATACATTCACATATTTGTCTTTATTTTATATCAAATGTCACCATCATGAATAGTATTTTATTACTATTAATCATATATCATTTTACATCTGAGATGGTAAACAATAATCAGTATCTTTCGAGTATTATAATCCAGAAGAAGTATATTATACCATAGTTTCAAGTCTAGTATATTTGAATCTGAGAAAACGCATTTAAAAGTCTGTTTGAAACCCTGTAAGTGGGCTATGTAAAAAAATATATATATTATTGTAAGGTAATTCGTCAGTTGCTAAATTTCAGATTGTACAATTTAAAACTTGAGGGTTGTTCCAAAGATTTTTTTTCTTGTCTGGTTTATTGGATCCTTATACATGAAAAACCTATGATATTAACCTAATCACTAACTATGATTAAAAATGGAATAGTTCTTTTAAATAATTAAAACTCATAGGATGAAAAATGGAAAACAACCCAAGATTAAAAAGAATAAAACACTTCACTAATAAATATGACAATTTCTACCTATAATGAAAATCATCGTAAACTTCGCAGTATACAAAAGAAGTTCTCAAACCATACAATAATTATAAAACATTTCATTTAATCATAAGAACACCGATAGGACGACACAGAAAGAAATTCAAGCCTAAATATTGATTCGAATAGAAGAACATTTGTTTAAGAAGAAAATCTACCTAAGGTCACGTTATGTAAACAAACCTGATGTTTCTAATCAAACAGATTATTTAAAAGAATAATTCATGTGAAACACTATAGGACTGGAATATGTCTATGTAAACTTGTTTTGTTCTTTCAAAATTTCTTAGATGATGAGAAATTTAATTGGCGGAAGGTTATTTCTAAAACTAGTGGTTTTGTGTGCAGTCAAGCGGATGTTGATAAAATGTAGTGGTTTACTTTCATTTTGTTTAGTTCAAAATTTTCATGATCATGCTATATTAACATTTTGTACAAAAATGTTGGTCAGGCTTTCATGTGACATATAGAAAAGTTTTCAACGAGATTTCTGGAAAAAGTTATGGAAAGTTGAATTTCGTGATTTATCATTGAAACAGATGGCAAATGAATTGGTGGACCGAGTCCATATCATATGATATCAAACTGTTTTTTTGAGGTATATGAGGCACTATTTATGGGGTGTTTTTTTTTTTGATTTAATAAAATTTTGTTTCTTTTTTATCTAACAACATCGGCCACACTCCATTCGGATTCCAAAGCATGTCCCAATTTCTGTTCATTTGATAATAAAGGATTATCTCCCTTGATAATAAAGCCATCAGCTGTCCAATGCATTGAATTAAAATGTTCCTTCACGAGAGTAACCAAATTCCCCTTTTTAACCATAAAATCACAACTAATTTAAGAAAACCTCCACTGACATCACTGATTTCCCATCGTGAGGCATTACATCACGAGAATTAAGTTTAACTCTTAATATATCAATAGTATTCGAACCCCAAAATTATGCAAAGGGTCAAGTTCTAAAGCTATACCTTCGAAGAGAAACTATATGCCCTAACCGCACCTGGGATAGTTAAAACAAGACTTACTAACTGAAATCGCATCTTATTTATTCGTATATGGGAGAAGAATTATAATTATATCACTACTAAATCTTCGAAACCTTTTAGGAATATATAACATCATTTCCTATTAAAGTAGTCAAGGTTATATATCAATTCCAAAATCAATGATACACGATACTCGAAAATGATATTTTGGTGCAATTGTTATCTTCTAGTCAGGCTAGTTTGTTCTAATGGTTGTCTGGAAGAGGAATATCTTTGACAGTAAGAAATCAAGACGAAAGCCAAGACGCAACAATGTCCAATTAAAATGTCACGATATACACACAGTATGGCGCTATTTGTATACATCAGATGCAGAAGAGCACAATTAGAAACTCCATTCCCCATTCCAGTTTTTTTTTTCAAAACCACCATAATTTGATGCCAGAGATTCAAAATAAAATGTCCATTAAAGTTATCATCCTTTACATAATCAAAGGAAAATTTGAAAGTCAATATTTCTATCGCATGATCACTCTTACTTACACCGACACTTTTTATTCCTCATTAGTACCTGTGACATTATCGACCATCATTATCACTAAACATATGCATTGTATCGGAAACATATCCTTTATCAGATCTTACATGTTGAAATCGCAACCTACCCCCGACTTCTTAATGGAGCGTTAATGTTTCTTGCTTTTCATGTCAACTCGCCTTTATATTTGCTCATATTCTTCAAGTTAATAATTGATAAAGAAAACCCTAGTATCAAATAGTATTGAATTAAATATTTTATAAACCGCTTCTTGATAAAGAGTTTCGTGATGTACAAAATATTTGCATATTATAGCTGGAAGCAACAAAAGGCATCCAGCATCCGGATTGATTTCAATCATGATCAAATTTGCAATTTAACTTTTCCTTTCATCACGGGATGTGTTCGTTAATAGTACAGTATCACAATCTTTCAGGATATTGCGATATATATTATAAATATAACTTTACTTTTTTCATGTGGGTTGTTTTGTTTCATGATGTTAATAATCAATGTTGATCGCTTCAAGTGATTCTCATTTAACTGATCAAGAAGATGACAATAGCGTTGTTTCAACTAATACTAGACGCGTTAATAAACGAGTTTAGCAATCGCTATGGTTACTTTTGAATTCATTCTTTATGCTTTCAACATAGATCTTTAACAAAAACAGGTATACTCTCATCACAAGTTAAAATCAAAATACATACAGTATATTATAGAAAAGAACTCAATGGTAAAAGAATTAAAATTTAATCTTCAAAGAAGTATAAAATACAACTATAAATATAAACAGGAATAGACAAAACAATTCATTATCATGACGTGAACAAACTACACACATTGTTCATATAGTGGATATTTAATAACTGTCTTTTGTTATGTAATATTAACAAAATAAATCATACCTTCAATATGGAAATGCTAGACGAATTCCATTATCCTTTACAGTGTTTCTTAATTACAAGAAGCCCTGTAATGTAGTAAACCGTCGCCATGCTAATAGGAATATAAGATGAGAACTGACAGCATCTAACAGTTTATTCTGGCTTTGAATACTCAATAGGTTGTCAGATGAAGTCATTGGAGCGAGCAATTCCTATAGAAAATATCACTTCCTGTCTGCTAAGCTCTAATCGATTCGATATTATATTTTATTCACATACAGGATAGGCTCGTTTTCCACATTTAACTTTGTGAGAACGATAATTAAAACTGTCACTCTTGACTTGTAAGTCTTACTTTGAAAAACTCCTACCAGATCGATGGTTTCATTTGGTCTCCTTTCACGCTTTTGCCAACGGTGCTGCAAGGTCTGCATGCAGGTCAAGAAATAGTTTCTGCAGCCAACCTACAAAAGTTATTCACAGCGCAAAAGACGTTATCATTACCAAAATAACTACTGGCTAATGCATTTCACATACTGAGAATTACAGTTGTAGATTCACTAAATGAGTGTCCATGCCGCTGAAATTAATTTGTTTCAATCGGACATCTCATTTTGGCTTTGTATTTTCAGCCAGTCGTAAGACATGAGATAATTATTGTTTGTTTTTATATCATTTATGTATCTTATGTTTCTGAAGGCAAAAATTTTGATATTGAGATTAAAAGATATTTTTAATCTTCGTACCCGCTGAAGAATGTACATTTCAGAATGTTATTAAATTTGATGAAGATAAATAAAATATGAACATAAAATTGTAGTTCTCAAGAATTGTCAAGATCAATCAACTTACCTGGTGTCAGAATCAGTAACAGAATCCCTTAAAATCTGGAAAACTCACAAAACTAAATCATTTTTGCAAAACGCTTAAATCAATTAAGAATTTTTCAATAATCAAATGCATCTTTATGGATACTTATTTAGTTTTTTGATATTTATTTATTTATTATGTTAGTTGTAGCAACTTGAAGCAACTGGGAGAATATGATAGACTACTGGATTTAGTACCTTTGAACTCAACGGCGGTTGTAAACGCCACAATCCTCTTTAGCTCCTTAAGTTTTATGAACGTTAGAATTTTATTTTCCTAAAAAGTAGTAATCCATCTTTTATTTGTCATGTTGTTAGATACCGGACTATCGTGTTATCAATCTACCCAGAAAACATCAATGAACAGAATCACAACCTGTCCTGTAATGGCACGCTATAAGAATAAAATAAAAGGAAATCTTACTGAAGAAAATTGGACTGATTAGAATAGAATCTAATGGGGTAGGAAAGAAAATCCATCAATAATCTTCAAAATTGATTCTTTCTTTCGTGTTCAAACTAAACACAGCAATGGAATGTTGAGCAACATAACTAAGTTAATTCTCAGACACAACACAATGACCGCGTTTCTGCTGAAACTTGAAAATACCGGACACTTTCATTTAATGGACGACTCGTTACTCAACATGATACTTGAATACACATGTATTACAAATTTAAATCTCACTCTGAAACACATTTCACAAACTTATAATCTATTGAAGGCTTCCGATCTATTCTCCGTTGGTTCGTTCTGGGTCTGTCCCTCCTATTTGTGTGATTGGTACATGTAGTTATTTTTACCTTGATTTGTACATTTATATGGTTACAAAATCAAGCCAAACTTTTTCTGGGCATGTTTAAAGGTTAAAGGTCTTACTTGACAACACTTGTAAACAATTGCAATTTTAATTTTTTTTGGCAAAACTGCTCTTGATATTATGGGTCAAAATATTGTAGCGAAAGGACCTCGGATATACACAGAATAGGTCAGAAAATTTAAGGGCGAATGATTTCTAACTAAACCTATCTATTCTATCTACAAATCCTGGGCAAAGTATTAAAATCAGCTATAGAAACACCGCATATCTACACAAAATGAAAAACCGAATATTTTGATTATGAAACTATATAGGAGACGAACAGTGTAACATGTGAGAAGACAATCACGAGAAGGATAAAATATATTCATACATTTTAGCACCTTTTCAAATGGCATCAATATCAATATTTAATGAGAAACCAGAAAATACAGGAAACACTAAAATGTCAAGTTTTTCATAAATTCTTACTTATTTCTACTGACGAGCAGTATTATCTTTGCTCAACGTATCATTAGAAAATATAAAATCTCAAGGGAATGGACACTTATCATCATAATATCAGCTATACAGTTTGTTCAACGCCATATGAGATATTATATTATGTGTATTGTAATTATCAGAGAAAATCAAATGAAGTCTCCCTGGATTTCGTAAATATATATCACCACAGTAATGTGTTGTTCACTATAGATCTCGCAATATTTTTACAATCCCTCTTTAATTACCTTTAACATGGGATAGAACCAATGGATTATGTTCTCTTAAAACATGTTCTCTTGTTACTAAACTAAGCACTACGATAGTATTCAACACAGAAGCAAGTGCTGTAGACGCCAAAAATATAGATAGTACGCGAATCAGTTATTGATTCGGATATCTATATCGATGTAGATATAATGATGAGACTTTAGGAAATATAACCTTATGTATAACGCATTTGACACTCTCGGCAGCCTATACTAAATTAATTAGTCACCCTTAGCATCGAAATTCTGTCATTGACAGTATATAAAAAAACATTACCAAGTTTATAATAACTAATCATTCAGCATTGACAAACGTTTCAAATTATAAATACTTTTTTTTGCATAAATTTGTTGCTGGTTTTCAATGTGAAATCGATTTTCTTGTGCAGTCGTTCCAGTTTGCTGATAAGAAAATCCCCGTTTAACAAAGTTATTAATAATTAAGTCTATATATCATAGAAAGATACTGGGTAGTAATACTGAGTATAATAATATTCTAATATAGAAATTGTTTAAATATTCCCTAACATTTAACAGGATAAAAAAAAAATTATTCTGTTAGATCTAAAATCTGACTAATTCATTCATAGATTTTATGGTACATTACCGTTTCTCCGATAGATTTACAATCCAGAAAAGCACCATTCTATACACACTGCATAGGGAAAGGTATTCCCAGATACGTCATTAACTTCATATTAAAGAAGTAAAGTAATTGACAAGATAATCGACATACAACAAAAGCTAAATCATGTCCTGTCTACCACGTTATATTCCCTGGTTTCCGCCTGAATTCTTATCACTTGGTCGATGGCTGGAATCTTAGTAACGTAATAAAGTCAAGATAATTTGGTGTGCTGGAACGACTTTACACTACTAATGATTATAATGAAAATATTGATAGCCAACAGGCTACACATCACAAACTAGTGAAATCTCACTAAAATAAATAATAAAAATCAATTGTCAATTCATTATTATAGGGTCCTATCAAACAACATGGACAAACAGAGCACGATGTTCGGGATCATACAGTTTATATACACTAAACGACAGCAATTGCTTTTTGGATTTGTAAGGTTTGTAAACTCAGTCCAGTGCACCTGATCAATGATTTAAGAGACACGTGGGTCTATCATTTGGCATGCAAATTTGAGAGCAACTAGCAACTTGTGGCAACTGGGAGATATGATAGCTCCTTAAGTTTTTAAAAACGTTAGAATTTTTTCTCCTAAAAAAGTAGTTATCCATCTTTAATTTGTCATGTTGTTAGATACCGGACTATCGTGTTATCAATCTACCGAGAAAACTATAATGAACAAAATCACAACCTGTTCTGTGATGGCACGCTATGAGAATAAAATAAAAGGAAATCTAATTGGAGAAAATTGGACTGACTAGAATAGAATCTACTGAGTAGGAAAGACATCCATCAATAGTCTTCAAAATTGATGAAACACGGCATTAAACAAAATGCAAAACTGAACATTTTGATTATGAAACTCTAGGAGACGTACAGTGTAACATGTGAGAAGACAATCACGAGAAGGATAAGGTATATTCATACATTTTAGCATCTTTTCAAATGGCATCATCAATATTTAATGGGACACCAGGAAGTACAGGAATATGGAAGGGTTTTTGGGTCTTAATAAGATTATCTGCTTATTTGTGTAATGCATTGTTGAAATGTTCAGAATGTCAAAATTACTGAACATACACGTATCATAATTAGTATTTTTGACATTTTGAACATTTAAAAAATGCATTTCACAAATTAGTAGATCATCTTATTTAGACCCAAAAACTCTAAAATATCAAGTTGTTTTTCATAAATTCTTACTTATTTCTACTGGTGGTAGATCACATTAATAAAGATTGGTAAATCCAGTTCCTCGATTCGTTTGCTTTTATTATGCTTTTGCTTATTAAAACGACGGGTTCGACATATATTTTACCATCGTCATTTCTGGAGACTATGGAAGAAGGTTGTTTTGTTTTTCCTTTAAATAAGATAATGATTACCGATACATAACATTACAAAAAGCAATGAGGCGTATTCAAACATCTTGAAACTTATACTTCATTTATTGAATTTAATTTTTTGAAAAACAAAACAACAATAGTATAGTGACCCAAATAATAAAAATATTGTGATATATTATACTAACTCCACATTAACAATCTAAACAATAGTATAACCCAACCTTTTCATACTACATACCGCCGTTTACCAAATATATGGCGACAGGACTTAAGGCTGCGATAGATTATGATGATGGCCTTTGTACCTACCTCCAAAATAGAATTGATTTTCACACTAAAGCTCAATTTAATATTATAATATTTTGCTAAGATGATTAAACTTGATTACATGTCTGAGTCGTTAGAAGTTTGGCAACACAAGTCTGATAATATTCTCTATTCATTTTGTTCTTATATAGTAATCAATAAAAGATCTTTGGTAGTCTGGAAGAAACGGCAGTGAAAGTTGTTAAAACTAATGATTTCTTAACAAACAATGGCCCCAATGAACTATAAATTACTAGGGTTAATAGGGTTAATGTCTGTGTAATCTCAGTAGTAATATTGTGGATCAGTAATAATATTGACAATATTGAAAGGTTTGAAAACAGTGTTCAGAAAGCTCACCAGTGAATATATCAACACAGCAATTTCAAAGACAATGTTCAGAACGCTGGTCAGTAATGATATTGAGAATTAGTTTTGAAGATAATGTTCAGAACACTCATCGGTAATAACACATAAGATTTGAAAACAATGTTTAGAACGCTTATCCGTAAAAAAGACACCATTTTGAAGACACTATTCAAAAGATCACCAGTTAAGATGAATTTTTGCAACTATCATCAGTAATATAAGGCTTTTAACTAGACCATCTTAGCATAGATGACTTTATAGGAAAAATATTTGTTTACATAATTACCACCGTGGGACAACTTATATCAAATTTTTATAAGAACTTATATAGAATTATTCTAGCAAGCGAAACGATTTGCCATAAAGGTTCGTCATGACCTATTTTTGCATACATTTTTAAAACTTGTTCTTCGAACGGAAACAAAGAAGACAAAAAACTGCAATCGATAAACAACCCTTAGAAATTGATAATTTCAGATGAGTATCTATAAGTAGTAATCTAAATATAGAATTACATTAACAATAACAATTATTATCGAAAAAGCAAAAATCAATTCAAGTACGATTACACTGTTCCAACGAAGATCCTCCGTTTTATATTTTTATTTTTTACTACAAAACAAAACTCCGCATATGCATTGAAACATTTTTATATATAATTAAATATTTTAACAATAACTGTCATTGAGCCTCATACTAATGTTCATAGGGTGAATCAGTCAATGAAGACATTGGCATGACTGATTAATATGTCACTGAAATAATTTAATAGTATCGATTATGTCCACTTGATGGTAAAATAATACACTAGAAAGTCAAAGGTTCCTGTTACGGTCACCATGGAAAGGATAATCATTTTATTCAGATAATATTGTGCCGAAATGTAACGCCATATTTTATTGTTGATATTCGTTTTTCATTTAGTTTTTCTTGTTAATACTATTTGTCAGTACTTTGTTATATCGTCATTTCAAAATTAGTAATAAGTGAAATTGTTCAATTCAAAAGTTAGTTATTCATCCACATAAAAATAAACCTCAACATGATTGAGGCAATCTAAACAGTTTTAATCATTGTATAAACATTTACATTCCTTCTACCACCTTCAATAAACCAGTTTCGTAAACTGGCGCTTTTTTTCGATAAACTATTTTTTGTCACTTGACACTATGGCACAACAATGACACAATCTAAGATTATGGGAAATACTAGTAGCTATTCATATAAAACAGTTGGCATTATTGGTGCGTAAACGCAATAAATCACACCACAAACATACATAAAAATACATTTATTCAATTGCGTTTACACATTAAATATTTAACTAACAATTTTATAATGTGAAGATGCATCTTCCAAATAGGTTTTTCTTAATCTGAAAGTTCAAATATTTTCTTAATGTTCACGAAGTATAATATGGAAGGTTTTATCTAGAAAATTTAGACGGAAGCAGACTGGAAATAAGGCAATTACTATGTCTTAATTACTAGATACAACATTTCCTAGTTTGAACTTAAACATGCTTAATCGTACTTTATTCAATTAGATTCTCCTTAAGATTTCCCCATAGATCTTAATGAAATATGAATTTTCTTGTTCGGTCAATAAAAAAAGACCATGAAATTGAAAAATGGTTCATGCACTATAAACAATGATAATCATTATCAGGGTATCAATGTGCTTGCTTCAAAGGTCACTCTGCTCTTCATAATATGTGTGTAGAATATGTATGTAAGTATTTTGAGTAGTAAAGGGTTGAGTGGATATCGCCATTTTCATAAATAATAGATTACTTTTTCAATAAACGAAACGCGGGAACGCGGTGGCACAGTGAGTTAAATGCTTGCTCGCATTCTTAAAGGTCCAGGGTTCTATCCCTACGAAAGTCGAGATAAAGTTTCGGGTTTTTCAACCTGGTGTTCACATTCAGGTTGGAGGGAACAAAAACGAAACGAGACCGTGTGTGCTATAAGACTGTACAAGATACCTCGACAGTTGGAAATTGCAGATGGAGAAGGCTAATGCTAAGTGCACACTGTAAGGCGTACTCCTATGTCTGATATACTAATCTGATTCAAAGTAATTTTATAACTTAATATGAATCACAAGAATAATTCTGACTTTAAGAGGCCCGAGCTCTGAACCGATCTGACTAAAGTAGTACTTTTACAAATAAAATGTAAATGTCAAAATATACAAACTGCTCCACAAATCATTATGATAAATAAATCCATGACAGAAACCAAATATCTAGTGATGTTTTATACTACAATTTGTTTTTGGTTATTCAGAACCACATGAGCAATAGATATACCGGAAGGTTAACTGCAAATCAAACAAGAAAATAAAAATTATACATTGCATTATTATGATGTAAAACCCCACATCACCGCTTCTTATTTCACAATGCCCAACGGATATACCGGACTGGCTGCTGACTAATACATTGTTGCAAGACAATGGACATAATCTCATCCATTTATAAAATCATAGTCATGATCATCTTTGGTTTCATGTATATTATAATTGATACTCGGTAATGTGACCTAGGTTGGTGCTGCTTTTGAAGGGCTTCTTCTACAACACCCAAAACCCAATTGGTGACACAAAATTAATCAATATTTTCTTGAGAATAATAAAGAACAGCAATTATACAGAAGATAGCTTGCCAGGAAAGGTTACATAAGACTACATATCATTGTTAAATCATTCTTGCCTCTGATTAATAGCATCTATGCAAACAAACCCTTCATCTAAGCCGTCAAATTTGAACTTGACCATTTCAAAATCCATTGAAAACGTAGCTTCTATTGCACCCATAATAAAATTTAAAGTAATAACTCAAAGAAACGTTGACCTCCATCTTCTAAAATCCAATGCTAAACTTGACCGTAGTCTTTTTAATTCCAATACACATACCAATTTTCAAAATCTATTGAAAATTGCAGCTTCTATTTCACACACAATACAATTTTGATGAGATTTCACAAATGTTCATAAAAATCCTTTAAAGAATGTAGCTTCTATTACACCAACAACAAATGTTAACGGACCGACAGACCAACGGACAGGGTGACGACAATATACGTGCACATATTCATGTGGGCGTTTAAAAATTCAAAACACACATCAATCAAGAGTCGATTTGGAAAATTGTTTTTACAACGAAAAACTAAAATGACAACAAATTATTTCTATATCTTACCTGTAGGTAAAAAAAACTGGTTTGAAATTTATTATTACGGCGAATGTCTGAGATTTTCGGAATCAGATATACTTGTAAAGCTTGTTAGATATGTATTGAATGGACTTGATAATTCTGTCCGCGCTGTGAAAGCACTTTATTATTCTGTCGCTAAGCAACGAAAATGTTCTTAATAGTTAAAGAAGTTCCATCCAAATTACTGAATTATTAACGAAAATCTTCATCTGGGAGGCCTATAATAGAGGTGGTACATACGTAATGCATAATTTATTTGGTGATATTCTTAATGCCGGCCATTGATAAAAATATTTTCTATTCTTTTTCAATTTCTCAAAAAAATATATATGTAAATCTGTAGCAAATGGTATCTTGGTTAACTGTCCCTTTAGAAAAAAATTGACCTTTTTGGAACATGTAACATCTGTCATTTTTTAATATGATAAACGTGTCAGTGCAAGAAATTGTCATTGTTGTGCATTCACTTTGACAATAACGATATATTTTAAAATCCAACGATTGAGATGTTTGTTATAAAATAATATAAGGGATATATAATAATAAGTTGAGCAATAACAACGCTCATGAAGAATTATTAATTGCCATTCTCCAAATTATCAACAATTTGTTATTTGGGAGGTAATATATAAAAATATAAGTTTTATTTTCGTATAAACCGACATAGTGAATTACATGCGTGTAGCTTAACCTTTTTTCTTAAATATTAAATCCTGGATTACTTGCTGTAGCTGCAGGGCCACCTCAATCAATACTATACTGAATGTTAGGAGTTGTCGCCCAGACATCATTATGTAACAATCACTATAGTTGAAATTTAATATTGGAGATAAGATTGAAATAATCGTTGAAATTTTATATGTAATCTTTTTGTTCATAATGCAACTTTATACGCGATTATTAACAAAACACAAGCTCAAAACATACAAAAAGTTGTTTTTATGCACGTTTGACATTTCAGAATGTCTTTCATCTTAGATTCACCGATTCGACTTTTAAAACACCACTTAAGTCGGATGTGCTAATACAAAGAACGCGAAACCTATAATAAATGGAAATGTATGCGTGTCATTCCATTTAAACCCATGGAAATTCTGCAACAGTCAATTTGACAAGGGAGAACTGACAAGGAAGTAAACATCAAATGGGTTTAGAAGTAAAGTTAAGACATTACTGTGGTAATAACTAGATTGTAATTGACTTGTCAGTTTTTATAGCAACCAGTTTTATTTTACTTGTTTATTAAGGTCAACTTCAAAAAGTGGGATAAATGAGACATGGAACATAAAAAAGCACAATGTCATTTCATTTTATCTTCAAGATATGTATGGGCTTGGTAGTAAGACTGTTTTCTCTACAATCGAAAATAGAAATATCGCAATCAATGATTCAAGTAGCTTTTAGAAAATATTTTTCCGGGTCAATCTTGTTGAAACAAACGAATAACTATCTTGTGCAAATCGGATAAACAAATACATTCCACTTCTTGACGGTGCACAAACATACTCACATACCAGCACGCATGTATAAATTGCAAAGCCTTAGTTTTAAAGGGGTGTTGTGTGTATTTTATTAGGAATAATGATTTTTGCACAAATGTTGCAAAATTACCAGCAATATTTAGTGAAACATGTCCGTGCACGTATCTAAAAGTTTTAACTAAAACCAATCAAACTATTGATTTTTAACGCCCAAACTGTTTGAAACGTTTATGTAAAAGTAACATTATTTTACGATGTTTGTGACGATGAAAATGTTCCTATTCTCCCTTTAATGAATCTGGTTGACAGCGATCACAGACAAAGTAAATACATCACCAAATGAGTCATACGTTCATAAAAGTAATTGTTCATTTCATGGGATGCCAGCTGTGATGGAGTCCACGTCGGGCATCGAAGATGGCTGGGTCTTACTATACCTTCAACCTAAATATCGTTCCAATAATCAAACGTTAATATCTTGTAAATTCCTTTTCCGCTTCGGACTAAGGACCTCATTTTTGCATCCAAAGTTTCCTGAGTTTCTGACGTCACTTTTTGTTCTGCAGTTTAGCGTCTATTTTCGGGTACCTGCTCAGTGTCATTTACTAAATCTCTCAATGGCAATGTTTGGGTCTATTAAGCCAGTGAAAGTCGGCTTCCAAAGGTTTTCATTTAGTGACAAAGTTTTAATGCGGTTTTGCTTCCAATTTTAAAATGAATGAACAGTTTCTAAGACACCATAGTAATATGAAACAATTATAACAAATAGACTAGAGCTGTGAACAGCACCGAGCGTGACATTTGATACTTTTCAAAGTAATATTATTTGTATGGACATCTTGTCTATATTCTGAGAATTTCAGATTGATCAGAAAATTTTGAATTTCACAATTAACTAAATACAGAAAATTTGAGGTAAATCGATACAGAAATAAGCCATACGAACTCGATGCAAAATTCTTGCTCATTATTCATTATGCAATATCTCATTTTGCTTAGCAAATATTTGGTTTTAGATATTGACTTGGTGATTCAGACCTTCCCAAATTGTTTAGTAAGAAAAGAAATACTATACCATTTTCTGTTTTTGCTGGAGGTCTTACACAAAAAAATATAACCCGAAAATTGCTCGCACTGGAACGGGAAGGGATGCAAATATTTTGATGTTTTATTTGTAAGTACAATATGTCTATATTTTGGGATTTCAGATCGATCCAATCATTAACAAACGGGTGGAAATTTCAAATATTTACCGAAAATGTTTGATATTAATTATTTTATCCAAAATAGATAGATCGTATTACAAAAAACAATCAGGTCTAAAAAATTTTAGGGTTGGGAAAAAATTGGTTCCAGATGTTCATTTTCGATTCCATCCCCTTTAAAGATATTTGGTACAAAAGAATCCCTATCCATTCAGTTTTTTTCAAGTTATAAGTAATAAACACAATAATATAGAGCGTGGCTAACTGTTTCACTACTAATATGTACGATAGATGTACTATCAAGGATATCTGTGGTGCGTTCAGTTAATCAGATATAACTATTTAATGCATTACTACTTACAAAATCTAGAGATATGAGGCCCTGAAGGTATCTAGAATATAACAACTATTACGTAATTTTTTTTCGCTATTGTTTTTATAGGGTGTACTGCAACCTAATTTAATGGATAAAAGGAAAATTAAACGCGTAATTGTAAAACCAATTATATTGAGCTATTATAAAGACACCAAAAGTAGATCAAACAATCGCAACGTTCCGGTTAAAACAAATGTAACAAACAGATGTAAATAGCATATATAGGACATATTATCAGACACAATTTCCAGTGTGTTTGAAAATGAAAATTTTATATAAGCACCTTTAAGCTGCATTGGACAATCTGAAACAAAAATGAGAAAACACGAAGGAACAAACCGGAAACCAATCCCGGGAACCCAGTAGGAGAGCAACCGCCACATTCTAAAATCCTTACGGCTACATTGATTAAGTCTTGGCATGTAATCATCAACTGTTTAATTTCTCATTAAAGACGATTCAATAACTTAATTGTGACAGTTACATATCACAGAAATATGATGGACATAGTGGCAATGAATAAAGCCTTAATTGAAGTTTCCTCGTCTACTTTGATGAACTTATTTGACGAAGAATTTTAAATGTTTGTTTTTAAAAAAATCAAAAAGTTCTTCTAGTTCAGGCTTAAAATACCCCTAAGTTCCACTACCTCTGACAGTTACATTGTGCATTATGGATTTACCTAATATTTTTGTTTATTAGACTACGAAATTTATGTAATTTAATAACATAATGTAATGTTGCCTTATTTGTGAAAATTTGTCGATTACCTTTATCCCAACATAACATGAAATAATCAATAGCTCAATACAAAAACAGTTTTTATAAAACTCGAATAATCTATCTTTACTCCAAATTTCAATCACAAGTCTCAAGTGAAATGTTAACTGATCTTAGAAAGCTAGGAGGAGATGCATTTTAATATATATTTTAATACATTTGATCATGCAATACACTCGTTCTAGATCCCATGTTAATTAGCGGCTTTCCTCACATAAACCATATATTTTTAACCTGGAGATTAAATCAACGTCCACATCAGTTTCAAGCTCAATGCGTTCAAGGGATAAGAATCGTTTGAATATTCCTCTGTTCTGGTGTGTAAAATTCCAGCAATGAAACGAAAAGAAAACTCTTAGTTTTATCATTACATATTTCAGCCTAAAAATTGATAACATTTGTACATTTATATACTATGGAATAACACCATATTATCACAGTCAATGATTATAACTTTATGTTTGATGATACCGTTCGTTAACAACAACAATGGGATGAAGAATCCGACAAATACAGAAATTATAAAAAAAAATAAGTAATAGATATTTTCTACACTGAAAAGACCATAACAATTTTTTGTACATCTTTTTCGACGAATGTTGTTTTATCAGCATTCTTCTTCACAATGTCAATGTATTTTGATATCCGTATATAAACCTTGACTGTACTCTTCTTATATATCTTCATTATTTGAGATTAACGGTAATTCACAACGGGAAGTATTTGTTACACAGCCATATTCGTTTAAGTCTGTTTGTTGAGGGCCCTGACTGGCTGTCTTAGCTAGAGTACAATCAAATCAATTCACAAATTCGAAATACAAGAAAGTGACCTATTTTGGTCAAGGTATGAGACGTAAGCTAGTTCGTTATATCTTGTCTGGGAATGAACCATTCTCTCCCAGTAATTTTATTTCCATTGCCTTCACAGGTGTCAGTTTCTTTATATATTATTTGTGAACTATTATCAATAATAGACAAGATTTCGACTGGAGAAAAATTTCTATGAATTATTACTAGAATCACAGTGGGGGTATTCAGTAGGCTTGTTTGAGTGCCTATCATGATATACTAGAAACAATCTCATCCGATTTTAAATTTTACATATAATGTAATACGTAAATCTTTGAGATGTTTCAAAAGACAAAATAATTTCTCTGTACCGGTACGCCAAAAAAACTCAAATGTTATTTTTCTGATACTTCATTTTCTTCATTATTCATTAAAAATATAAAAATATAGTTCCCACGAGAAAGGACCGATGGAGTTGTTGTAATGAAGATGTGATGTGATGCTAAATGTGGCACCACTGCGTGTACACCGAGGGGAGGGGGGGGGGGCTTGCAGTATTTCTTTCTACAGAAATATTGATTGCACCCACTTCAAATTTAAAAAATTATGATTTATTAAAATGAATGCACCAAAGTAAATTAAGTTTTGAAAATATTGAAATATCAATCCCGACAGTCGCCATCCCAATTTCGTCAATCTACCTCCTATGAACCCATCATTTTAGGACAAAACACGATGATACTTTACTGACCAATAGATGGTACCGGACATTCAGTAAGCTGCAATTTACACCGGCTCATAAAAAAGTATACTAGAAAAAATTATCAGGTTTGTTACGTGTATCACAATAAGTGGTTGTCACTGGTTAGGGTTTGATAATTAGGGATTAAAGAACCATATAAAGTTCAAATTAACAACGAATGGAAAAACAGGCATACATTGCTCCCATAGAAAGAGGGACAAGGGGGGTTGAAGGAAATAACACTAAATTTAGAAATTAAGGTGGAATGAACAAATAGTAACTTACATCTATATTCATATTTCGAATCCATAGAGAGCCGTTGAGAACGGTTCAATCTGAATGGTGAGCAGAATTAATTTAATACAGTATCACACGGCAGTTACTGAGACAGGTGAACACTTTTCTTGGTCTTAGATTAACGAGATGGGTTCAACCATTGAACACACGGCAAACAGAGGCGACAGGTAACCACTCTTGATCTTGTTTGAAAAGTAAACATTTTGTGTTCATTTCGTCTGGATAGAAACAATATGAGGCTATTCATTTTCATTAAATTCTTGTCGTATTGACAAAAGTGTGTTGTGTTCACGACGTGATTACCAACTCAAGTAAAGACGAGTATTACCTTCCTGTCATTAGATTTCATTCAGACAATAAGAGGTTAATTAAACGGTGACCTAGTATTTTAATCAATCTGTTTTGATACACATAGAATCTTTTTTTTAAAATTAGTTATGGCAGTATTATTCTTTAAGGCGAAATTCCACATGTTGACGATTTTCTTGGAACTTATGAAGCATAATATTATACATGTCGATGTTCCACACTAAAATGACTAAAGTAAAGAAATTATTTAAATACTCTTTGAAATGAAGGGCCGCTTATTTTAAAATTACAATTTCAAACCTGCGCGTCTTAATGAAGATAAGATCAAAAAATGTTTAAAAAATCCGAAAGGAACGACGTTTACAACCCTATCAAAGACATTCGATAGCAAAGTAATGCATTAGAAATTTATACACATACCTTAATAGTATGTTTCTTATTCATCAGTATTATATTCAAACTAATGACCAAACTGTTGACCTTCTTAACGAGAATAGCCGGTTTAAATTAACTGACCAAAGGTTTCAAGGGGACTACAAAATGTATGTAACACCATGTTTTGATTAATGATAAGTCGATAAACATACAATACAAACAACAAAATTAAAACGGTTGTCGAATCGTAACCAAAATCTTTCTTATTTCACATCACCTTTTATTGTTTTCTCAATTGGACCAAGATGGTGTATTTTCAAATGACTGATGTTTTTTATTCCAATGTTACCGTGTCTATTTTCATCAATGAGAGCAGGACAATTTATTTTCATCATTGGTACCATTTTTTAAAAGGACAGTCTATTATAAATTTCCATCTTTTTGTAATTAAGACAGTTATTGTTATCCAGAATATCGTTTTTATCAATGGGACCAAAGAGTCTATTTTCAACAAGAAAGTCTATGGTTATTAGGACGGTTTATTATAATCAAGACAGTCTATTGTTGTCCAGATGGTCTATAGCTTTCCAGACAGTCTGTTGTTATCCATTCAGTCTATTGTTATCTAGACCGTCTATTGATATCAGGACAGTCTACGTTATCCAGACAGTTTATTGTTATCCAGACAGTCTATTGTTCCCAATATAGCCTAATGTTATCCTATAAATAATTGCAGAGTATGAGTATGAGAGGGTTCCCTAAGAAACAGCTTTTCTCGGGCGGAAAATGCAAAAAACCCAATAATGATGAAATGACGAAAATTAGTGAGAAAAGACGTTATTAACATTGCATTATAAGGTAACGTGATAACCGTCCTTGTCAATGATTAGTCCCTAGAAACCTAGGAATTCGGGAACTGAATGTGTGTAAAAAAAAATTTCAATTCGAAGATTAGAGGTTACGTTTTATAACTAGCCTTGTAACGTATTTCATAGTTTTGAATGTACTATCCGTTTTTCAAATAAAAGAAAAACCTTGGATATTGTTCTGAGGAGAGTTGTTTTCAATTTATTCACCGAATTGGACGTTCTTATATTTTGATCAGAATCAATTTGATAATTAGCACCAACATTAAAGCAATTTATATAAAGAATTCCGCGTTTTTTTCATATTTGGTTTGATATAATTATTATAATATGACAATGTGCGGTGTTGAGATTGAAGAGAAATGATCTTACCTGCATGTTGTTGTAATATACATTGTATATATGAGAAATGATCTTACCTGCATGTTGTTGTAATACCAATTGTTTATATGAAATAATCTAACTATGATGTAACGCTTCAAGAGATTATATATAGCAAATTATACTTTTATTGTCAACAGATTACTAACAAATAAAGCGGCCCTGTTGAATGCTCGTACTATTGACAACCTATATTTTTGTCTGTACTCACTTTCGACCTTTACGAAATTAACTCATTTTACTTAAATTACGAAGACGATCTATTGGCATTATACATTTCTATAGGGCTGCATTTCATGGAAGATTTTGCAATCCAAACTTATCGCACAAAATAATGTAGAAATATATCTATTCGGGAAGGTGCATGGTTAATACTGCGTACGAAATCTTCTCAGGGTGGCAGCTCTGGAGATATACCAACAACTATGTTAAATATACACAGCTGTTAATCATAAACACCACAAATTTTGCAAGATAATACATAATGCATAAGACATTTTCAATTTAAAGTAACTAACATAAAAGTAACGCATTTCATGCAATGAAAGGGTAGGTAGGGTGTGAACTTTTTAAAAATTAATTTGTAATATCTTATTATTAAACCAACTACGAAAACAAATTTTCTGAAATTAATGAAATGAATGTATTGAAACTTTAAAAGCAGATATTGACCAGGATTTCATAGTATTTTTGCCCTTTGTGTTTGTGTTTAAATAACTTTTTATAACCTTCTTAAATTTTTCGTTTTCGAGCGTCGTTTTCGAGCATCTTACTATTAATATCAGTACAATCATACAATATCATTTCATGCTGTTGTCTTAAAGTTCACATAACTTTCTGTATTACCTCCCTTCAATTATCAGAAGTTTACTAATTGGCAGAGCAGATCGACTTCTGTTATTTTGGTTATCGCAACACTCGATTGAAAATTAAATCGGAAACGATTTGGAAGAGGTACTAGAAAAAACAAAACCATTACCCCTATTATTCTTGACCTTATTGCCGGTCGAGTCATTAGAATATAATGGAAACCGTAAACAATTTCTATCGTATAAGTTTCTCGTGTTAAATATTCAACACAGTACAACCCACGCACAACTATAAAAATGCAGCGTAGGAAAGCTTTCATGCAGTGATCGCGTGTTTACATATTGTAATTTCAATTACACATTTACTGGACCAATATTAATATACTGTCTTGGGAAATGATACCGTCCCGTACAATATGCAAATTGCCTTTGATATCTTCCCGTCCGAAGAAAATTTCAATAAACGATGGAGATACATACAGAACGTCAATAAAACATTTAATTTTGATGTTAATCTTAATCTGTACAGTTTACTTTGCTATATACATGTATCCTTTCCATTTGTCTTCCTAATGCAGTTACATTGAATACATGTATATCGTCCAATAGCATAAACTCATTAATTCAGAGTCGTATGTCAAGGCAAATTCCGACACGTCTTTTAAAACTGTGCCTCGACGAATTAATCCCCGTAATCACACATATCGTGAATACTTCAGTAACAACGGGATCTGTACCGAAAATTATGAAAGAAGCCCTTGTGTTCCCTGTACTAAAGAAATCTAATCTTGACAGGGAAACGCTGAAAAACTATCGACCGGTTTCCAATCTTTCGTTTATGTCTAAATTAATAGAAAAAGTTATCTCTCTTCAATTTAAAGACCATCTCGATTCCAACAATCTAAACGAAGTGTACCAATCAGCTTACAAGAAACATCACAGCACAGAGACTGCTTTGCTACGAGTACATAATGACTTAACTAATATTGTTGACCAGAAAAATGTTGCAGTATTGGTGTTATTGGATCTTAGTGCTGCATTTGATACTATAGATCAATCTATCTTACTAACTCGATTACAAGAAATGTTTAGCATTAAAGGTGTTGCTCTGGAATGGTTCAAGTCATATTTACGTGACAGGACTCAGTCAATAGTGATTGGAGATAGTGCTTCAGACCCGACTCAACTTATGTATGGTGTCCCGCAAAGATCAGTTCTTGGTCCTGTACTATTTTCAGCATATACATCACCTCTTGGAAACATAATAAGAAACTGTAATCTTGGATATCATTTATACGCTGATGACACGCAATTATATCTATCTTTAAACCAACTGAATGAAAGTGAGCAACTAGGTAATCTCGAACAATGTGTGGAGCAGATAAGACTCTGGATGAAGAATAATTTCTTAAAACTAAATGACGATAAGACAGAACTATTGAAAATGGGAACTAGAAACAACCTGGCTAACACATCAAGTAATTCAGTGAATATCGGCGAATCAAACGTGTCATACTCGCAATCTGTTCGGAATCTTGGTGTATTTTTTGATAACAATCTGTCGATGGACTATTTACATCTGTAAAACTACAAACTTTCATTTGTATAATATTGGTAAAGTTAGGAACATGATTAATACAGAAACTGCTAAGTTGCTTGTGAATTCTCTTGTCACTTCTAGATTAGATTATTGTAATTCTCTTTTATTTAATATCTCTAAGAACCAACTTTACCAACTTCAAAAAATTCAGAACAAAGCAGCCAGAATAGTATCAAGAACTAAGCTCCGGGAACATATCACTCCTGTCTTAAAGGATTTACACTGGCTCCCAATAAATAAAAGAATTGAATTTAAAATTTTAACTATGACATACTCAAGCTTAAATTTAGAAAGTACTCCTCAATATTTGAAAGACCTTGTTAAGCCATATCGTCCTATACGCAATCTACGCTCTCGACAATCTAACCTTCTCGAGATAGCCGAGCCCATCTCAAAAACTGGTAAATGTGCTTTCTCATATGCCGCACCGTATCTATGGAATAATTTACCCGCTAAACTCAGAAATGTTGCCACCTTGCCATCTTTTAAAAAACAACTAAAAACTGAATTATTTATACAGTATTATTCTTAATGTATGTTATTGCTTGTATTGTTGTCTTCGGTTGATAGGGGGTCTTGAAGTATCTTAGTTTGTTTATTTATTTTCTATGTACATGTATGTTATGTTGATATTATGCCATATTGTATAACAGCGCCATAGAGCAGCAATTGCTGGATTATAGGCGCTATACAAATAAATTATTATTATTATTATTATTATTATTATTATTATTACAAATTGCAATGTGCCGAATTTGACAAAAACAAAAAGAGAGATTGCCTCTCAAGATACTCCCACTATTTTAGTATATCAAAGGCAGTCGTCAATATGTCTAATCGTACCAAAAATTCCAGGAATCTTGGTTTGAGGCTTCGATACCCTTTACCGAATCGTATCCATATCCGAACTTATCCAAGATATCAAGAATACGACCTACACACCAAATTTGATATATTTGTATTAAAAAAAATAGAAGAAATAAAAATATTAACATGATATTGTAGCCGTATGAAGTCTACGGAAATCGTTCGCAAGAAAGACATAGCTGACTTTGAAGTCAACAGGATTTCTTTCCTCCTAGAAAAATAAAAACAACTAACAATAAAAGACCTATAATTCTACCAAATTATGTAATACCGCCACTTCTGATTTAAAAAGCATGGTACTTCTTCATTCCTCTCAAATTGTGGTCTACGTCATACTTTCAGATAGCTTTATTCTCTTGTAATTTTCAGATATTTAAAATTTAAAATACTGTAGATCCTAATGATGACCGATATTGTCTTGGTTAAAGAGGAGAAGATCTCTTGGTGTGTTCATGCATATGATTAAAAGAAGATTTTCTTTTTATATCTTCACATTGGAAGAAGACTTTGAACGTTATGCCGTTTGCAATAAGAAATATCTTGCCAAGAAGCCCGATTAGCCTACTCGTTTTCGATTTCAAAAAGTCTAGGTTCAGTAAAATGAACAGTCTGTAGCACACTGAGATCGGTTTTTGGTCTTATCTGAACGACGAAACGCCTGTTAGCATGTCAGGCCCGCATTACTGGCAGAGAGAAAATGTAGTTGAAAAAGGTATTATCTCAGTCTATGCCAGAATATAACTCTTAACATTCAGTCTTGAAAAACAGAGACTAGCTTTACCGGAATTTCACTTTAATTTTCATATTAAATTGATATTATATTGAGTACCTATTATTGTCTACAATATTGACGTCACTACATTGCGAATAAGGTAGAAAGTGTCATGTCTAAGACATGAAATTGACACAATATTGATTATAAACCAATTAGAGAGATGCTATATTAAGTCCAGGGAACAAGGTAAACAAATGATACTGTTGCATGCGTGGATATACGTCTTTATCATTTTCTTGGAGTTAAATAGTACAAAAAATAATATCACATTTATTGCTATCTGGAACATGTACATGAATTGTTGGATTTGGGTCTTCATTTTGTGGAATCGGATACACAGCACATTACCCGTAATTTAATGACGAACAACATTTCAACGAATGTTATGTGTACAATAAAATCAAACGACTACATAAATATGTTTTGGTGACAGGTCTTAGACGTAGATTTACCAATGTCGTATGCAGAGTGCGACATACTCCCCCACCATTAAAGGCCAGAAGATATTAACAGTATACATCAGGGATGTATTATACCCTTATGCCTGAAGAAGCTACAATAGCGAAATCCGGATCGCATTTATTGAGGAGTCATATTCATATTTTGTTTTTGTGCAAGTTGTTATCGTTTTATTTAATATATCATATTATAAACTTTAAAAGTGTGCAAATATGGAATTCAAGTCTAATTGGGACTTTCAAAGAAGAAGACATTTTCATCGTCAGCCCCGCTATTATGAGAGACATCCAGCACAGTTTCATCATCAGCAGCAGCAACAGTATTATAGGCCCCATCCTAATTATCGACCAAATCTCCAACAGTTACATCATAGACAACGACATGACACCAATTCATTTGTGAAGATGTTGTTCCAAATTATCCATGCACCCCAGATTTCCTCGGCTATCGAGATGGTTAATAAATCATGGGCAACAAATGTGGCAATAGCACTTAAGGATCACTATGATTCACAGCTGGCCACCAAAATTCACTTGATCAAATCAAAAGATATTTCTGAATCTGACCTAAACAAATTTTCTGCGGAAGCTATCAATTGGGCAAGAAAGTCATATCGTCGACTTCAAAAAGAAACATTAGATCAGTGTGCGCGAATCTTTGATATTTTGAAATTTAGAAGTGTGGTAGAGGATATGGATATCCCTCGTATTTCACCACCAGCCAAGCAGCCCACCAAGTTAACACACAATTGATACACCTAAACGAAACCAAGTACCATCACCAGAATCATTGCCAAGTACATCAACGCCAAATAAAAAACTGAATCATCACGTTGTGCCCGCTAACTCTCCGAGTCCTTTGCCTCCGTCCTCACCCAACAAATTCGCACTTCCACCGTCAACACCCCAGAACACACCCTGAAACCCCGATAACAGCACGTACTACCCATCGCCGCCTCAGTTTGGGTAATTCACCACCATCCAACAAAGCAAGACGTCATAAAAACCAAGTCGATAAAACCAAATGGTCAAATGGTTTGTGAAGCCCACTGTTATATAATAGGTTCGTCAAATATTAGAAACATCCCCCTAGTTAATCCTGACACACAGGATGAGTCGTATCCTGGTGCACGTATTCAGCACATTCACTCCCTTCTTTCTAAAATATCCCCATCTACAGTTCCGAAAAAAATATTATTCCATATTGGTCTAAACAACAGAGAAGATTCTGGTGAGTCCATGCATAAGAAGATGAAGGACTTAGTTCAGCTAGCCAAAACCAAGTTCCCAGCAGCCGCTTTATTCATTACACAGATTCCATTCTCCAAAGGTCTTCAACTTTCCCATCCTCAAGCAGCCACCAACCTCAGAAGATTTAATGATTTATTGTACCATAAGCCCTCTATCGTCGCTAAAACTATTCCCCGTTTCAATGGAATGATTGGTGTCTTTTCGGACCACATCCACTGGATGGCCCCCACTGCCAAAGCTATTTATTAACGATGGGTCTCCCATTTAAACTAAATGCGAGGGGGAACACTGTAAAACTTGGCCAGACCATCGTGAATCTGAGCTCGCGTAACCTTTCTCCCCTTGAAGAAAGAGTTTTAGATAAACGGTTGATTTCCATCCCTTCATCTAAACCTCTTTCACGTGAACCTAATTGTGTCATCGATTGAACGCGTCAATAGGACTTTTAAACTAAATTATTGTTTCCGCGAAACTCGGTTTATATAGAAATCTGGATGGAATCCACCAGACACCGCGATTAACCATAATATTTTGAGTAAATGCGACAATCTATACGAAGAAGTTTCTCGTTTACCACTGGTAAACGAGAAGAATAACCTTACCAATTTTGAGCGTTCTGTTTTAAATATTCTAAAAAATTATCAGACTATAATTATTTGAAAAAGTGAAAAGGGCAATTGCTGTGTCATTCAAAACCGCGTTGACTATATTTTTGAATTAGAAAAGCAACTAAGTAATTCAAATCACTACAGCGAATTGGACCAACCTATTTTTATGGAAACAGCGATAAAGATTAATGATATTTTGAAAATTCTAGTAGGAAAATCCTTCATATCCGATTCTCAGTTTGACTATCTTTTTGCAAGACCGGAAGTTCGGCAACGTCACATTTATACATTACCAAAAATTCATAAAAATCCAGAATCCGAATGGTGCGTCGCAAACACAGTACCCAAAGGCAGACCTATCATTTCTGACTGTGCAAGCGAATCATACCAAGTTTCCGAATATATTGATCATTTCTTACTGCCATTGGCTTGTAAACATCCTTCTTATCTTAAAGATACCACCGATTTTATAGAAAAGTACGAAAATTAGATATTCCAGACAATGCGCTATTTATCTCGTTAGATGTAACAAAAAGCCTTTCTTAGAAATCCGTGTTCTGACCGTCCAGACAAAGAAATATTAGATCTCCTAGAATTATGTCTTACGCGCAATGACTTTACTTTTAATGGAAAATATATCTTCAAACTTCTGGCACTGCAATTGGGAAACGCTTCGCGCCGAGTTATGCGAACATTTTTTGTGGCCGATTGGGAACGCGAAATATCATTAATATCCCCGTTTCAACCTTTCATCTATGGAAGGTTTTTAGAATCTTTGGCAAACTTTTGGGAATATTTCGAAATTTAAAAATAATCACCATCCTTCGGTGAAGTTAACTGCACACATTTCCGAAAACAGTATGAATTTTTTGGATACGACAGTATTCAAAGGACCTAATTTCAATCAAACTAAAAAATTAGATATCAAAGTGTATTTCAAAGAAACCGACACACACCAACTTTTGTTCAAAACTTCGTTTCATCCGAAGCTCACGTTTTCGGGCGTAATTAAATTGCAAATTCTGAGATTTAACAAAATTTGCACGAGAAAGACAGATTTTGATTCGGCGTGCGAACTAGTTTTTAGCAAATTGCGAGAAAGGGGTTATGCAAAACGTTTTTTGCGCAAAATTAAAAACGACCCTATTTTGGAGACTCCCCCGCCCAATGGTTTTGGCTCCATACCGTGTGGAGGTTCTAGGTGTCGTACCTGCGAATATGTACATAGTTCACACTATTTCAAGAATAAGAAAAAACGGAAAAATATTTCAGATGAATGACATACTTTCATGTAAAGATAAAAATATAATCTACCTAATTTCTTGCAAAAAATGCGATGTTCAATATGTTGGTGAAACCCAAAATGCGTTGCGTACTCGATTTAGCGGCCACCGTTTTGATATACTTCATAAGAAAGATAAACCGATTGCGAATCATTTCAACCAACCCAATCATTCCATTGAAGATCTTCTGGTTATGCCTATCGAACAAGTTAACCTACAGTTAAACCTAAAACCACATGATTGCAGAGAGAGAGTTTCTGAATTGATCAGTTACAAACTTTGATACCTAATGGACTTCACATCCAACATGACAACCAAATCATACCCTTTGTTGCAACCTATAATACTACAGCCAAAAATGCCTCTTTGATTGTCAAACGATATTATAAAGAACTCCAACATCAATTTCCTAATATTTACACTAAACGTTTGGTTACCGCTTTTAAGAGAAATAAAAATCTTAGTAATTTACTAGTCCATGGCAAATTGGACCCTATTCCATGAACTCCCTCAAACAATTGAATCAGGTTAGTTATATGTATATATTATTTGCAAGTATTATTATATTTTAGTCATTTAAGATTTCACTGTTATCTTTAATTGTATTTTTAATCTAATATTCGGAATCATTACTTTATGTAATAACAGAAATGTGAAGGAAAATGTATGTTCTCTTCTTGTGATCTTGCTTCAGAGCTTCAATAGGAGAGTATCTTCTATAACACCCAATACACACACAGGCAACAATTTATCGCAAAAAAATTCAACCTTAATTGTTAGACTTTTTCGGAATCAATTCCAGTAAATGAAAAATGAGTTTCCCATTTCGTCAAGCAATCGACATTTACACAGTAAATCAATCGATTGGCGATATTCTAGCTTTTACAACATCCTTATGGCGGATATTTCATGTCTTTTTCTATGACATAATGGCGGAATAAAAGGGAAATTGAAATAATATAAATACAGCTTGTAAATCTTACTCAAAACTTCCTATATCCTAGGCAATTGAAATGTGATCGAATCTAGTTTTATTTTATCCGATTAAACAACAAGCAACTTGTTATATGACCTATGCAATGAAATCAGAAGATTTCCCGACTGCTTTAGAGCCAGCTTTTTGTGTATGCCGGGTAACCCAGTTATATGTCAGTCTTAATGGAATCTCTTTGTCTACTTTGGGATGCGTTATACATTTTGCAATGCATTGTAATTAATACATCCTATACAGCAATTTGGATACGGACAAATTAAATTTATATTAGGCAAGTTTTTACAGTATGTTTTGACTGATGCCGACTGTTATCAACCTGGTTCCATCATCTATCATTAACTAAATAAATCAAAATGAATTTCAGAATTTCTAATAAACAATGAGAACAAAAATACTTTTAAAATAGGCTTGGGGTACCTGCATAATTCTACCCGCAAGTCTTTCTTTCAAAACTGCAATCGCGTCTGCACTATGTTTACTTCTGCGCATGTGTAACGAAAAATGTATGTTCCATAATAGAATTTTCCCTTCTTTGAACGTTTGTTACTGTGTTTTTGCCACAAAAACACAAAACAACGAAAATCATCGGAACCCACAATTTAAAGGAAAAATTAACCGTTTATTCATAAAATCCAAAGAAAATAAGTGAAAAGTACGAATTAATACAAGAAAAAGGCCAAAATTCACAAAATTTTGTTAAAAACGAAGATTAATATTGATCTCGTGGATTTTGTGTCCGAGTCCATAACCAGTAAATCATTTATTGGTTTTTACCTATTCTTCCGAGAAAAAAAATCCGTCAAGAGACAAGTTAAGTATTATCCCTTAAAAATATTAAAAGGGTATTAGGTGTACTATTATATAACCATACATTATCTTGATAGGAAGATTAAAAATATACCAGAGAAACATTGATCCGAGTTCTCAAATGACAAGCAGTACTAGTGATTGATTGTTTATTATCTTCCATAAATACAAGTCTACTTAAAATACAATCGAAACTGTCTGTATTAAATAATATTCTCAAATTCACCACACAAATGATACAGTCCTTAACAGCGCCATAGAAAACAACTCATTTTAACATTACGATTTGTAATATTTAATTCCTAATCTAGATTCGAAAATGACACGTATGGGAACTAGATTCAAATCACTGTGCCTCTGACCATTTCGTTGCCTTTGAAAGAAGAGTTAAGCATGGAAACGTTTGGTAACTATTGGTATCGAATGTAACACAGTGATTAAGTTGTCGATGTTTCAATGGTTTCTGGAACAATCAAACTCTCACCAATAAAATGATCTAAAATAGAAAAGTAATAAAATTTCTTTCAACAAGTAATTGCAATTTTATCATCTGCAGGGGAAATTTCAGATCAATTTATCTAAGGATTCTTAAAACTCTGATGTAATGTGTTTCAAGTGTCTGCCCTATTGACCAAAAAATAAATGAAACAGAATATGTGTGAAACAAAAATAGCTGCAACAAATCAATCAATCATTCAGCATTTGTTCAGGAATGCCTGTAGATTGGACCAAATGTTAACTGAAAGTCTTCCGAAGCGGGGGGTTCTAAATGATGGTTCTGTAGAAAGTTTCCTACAATTGTCAACAAAATGTGGATGCAATACCCACTGCCGAGGAAGATCAGTTGTAGCTCAAAATCCCCCAGTGATATTGATGCAGTAGTTTGGGTTGGTTAAGGAACAAGCTATGTGCATCAACAGAGTTTGTTCCTACCCATAAATTATGCAATCCAGGTAGGTAAGACTTTCGAAATACCGAATTAGATTTCATTATACTATCTGTATAGCTCCATCTATAAAACAAAAAGAAGGTGCTATTTAATAACAAAAATCTTCAAATCCAGCGCGGTTGGCTGGAGTTCCAGACGATTGTGAAATAACGAATAACGAGGCAAATAGAAAAGTGATTATAATTGTGAAACGTTATAAACAAACTTGGTTGTTGGTTATAATTTTTTTAAGGAAAGGTACCAATAATTCAAAACCTTTTCTGAACAGTGTCGGAGTTTCTAATCGAAGTTTTGACCCGATAAGACAAAGATGAAGGATAGTTCACAATGTTTCTGACAAGCCATTTTGCGGTATCAAATGTAAAAGTTATTGTATGTGTTAAATCCATCTTAGGTATTTTAAGTATAATTGGTCATGTGGAGAGCACCCACCCCTATTGTACAATAAACAAAGCGTCAATTTACTATTATTTCTTAGTGTACAAAAACTTCCCGTTTATTTCGTAATTTTAAAAAAAAAATGTACATCATTGATAAAACAGAAAATCTGTTAACTTCAGCTTATTATTCTTTCTTTTAGAGTTGACATTTAAATTTCCAAGTATTCTCACCTACACAATCGCTCGAGACTAAAACATAACAATTGAAGTCTATTGTATGATCTTCTATTGTTCGGTCTTACTAAGTCTCCAGTCGTTTTACATCTTTTTCATTAGAATTAATTAGTAACATTGAAATCTTTGATTTTTTATGCGCTTATATGACAATATAGACACGTATTACTGTCGCCACTGTGAGTGGGTCATCATGTTTTCTTCGCTCAAGTTTTCATCTGGACAAAACTTGGTGTCCAATGGTGTAAGTATACCCCCACATATTAACGTTAAATGTTGATCGATCTTTGGAAGAGCACTGTTTCGGTAATTGCCTTCAAATAAAATATAAGATAGTTCAGAAGTTTCATTATTTTTTTATTCCCTTTTTTCTAGATTTTTCCACAGGGCACGCAACCTTTGTTTCGTCAGCTGCATCAACATTTGTACATTTTTGCAATATGTCTAACAAGTAGAAAATTGGCTCAGAAAATTCGCAATTTTTAATGTATTTTCGGGTTTTAATTTGAGAATCTTGCAATAATTTCCAACCAGATAGAAATTTAAAAATTTCGAAATTCAAAAGTTCGTAGCATAATTTTTTGGACATATTTTAACATTTTTCCAACTTTGCGGTTTTTTGTCCGATTGATCTGAAATTTTGGATATAAAAACAACCTAGGAACCTAGGAAAGTAAACAAAACGGTATAATCCAATTTTATCTGCCACTTTCGGTTTAAACTGGAAATTGATTTTTACTTCCGGTTGAATAACTTCCGCTAAAATTAATTCATCTGAAGAAAACCTTTGTTGATCAGCAATGAAAATTCTACAGCCGATCTTAAGCAAAACTACGAATCAGAAGTGAAACTTTGGTCGCCATTTTGTTATCCAACAAAAAATCGACACAAAGTCTTATGGATGAATTGGATGTGTGTAAATTTGACGTGTATGTAATTTTTAATCGATTCCTAAAAATAGAACTTTGGGGACGGATTTTTGGTTTTTGCATTTATGCAACATTTGGTTGAATCTTTTCGAAGTTTGGAGGCTATCTCGCGACCTTGACCTTTAGTAGGTCACAGGTCATGCACCATGGCTATTAGCTGATACTATAATATTCGACTCCGACATCTACATCCGTTTGAAAACAGAAAAAGTCACACCTTTGGACTGGTCTTGTGACCTAATTCTTTTAGATGAGTATTTTTTTTTTCCAGATTCTTAATTTATTTAATGTATTTTCAACGATTAACAAAAACAACTATTTGATGAAAATTTAATTTTGCGCTTTGTTAAAGTGCATTTTGCAGTATTTTCGCTTTGTATGCATATCTCTTGATCTAATAAATTTAGAACCTTATATTTGTATCCTAAATATACATTCTGAATGTGACTAAAATAATGAAAAACTAGAACCGTAGGAACGGTACTGAGCAGTGTGCATGCGAATATTTACATTGGTGGGAGGTTGCATTTTGAATCCAGAATGAAAAACAAAATAACATTCGGTATGTGAACTAAATAAATACAAAGTCGCAATGATGATCAAAATAGCTTTTGTTAAACATCATTGGAAAGAGAAAATCAAGTTCATTTCATGAAAAAAGGCTATTTCTGTCATTTTTGACAGAGCTGTTCAAAAATCACAATTTTCAAATGGTCGAAAAAACGGAGATAAGCATCGGATTGAATAACCTTTAAAATTAGTATTTTGTTAATATTTACAATATTCTTGTAATATTATTAAAAATGTAATATGTGGGAGATCAAATTATGGCATTAACTTTGACTTTCTATACCTTTGGATAAAAAAGGTCCAAAGTCATATCACCGAGACGTATTTTATCTCCAATCCGCATATTTTGACTGACCATGTTATCAGTAATATTATTTCAGACGTTGTTCTTCATTGTGCCTCAAACATTTGATTTACCTTTGAACAGCCTACTTTTTCCATTAGCTAGAGGAGAGTTAACCCACTGCTCTCCAATCTATATAGAATATAGTCGTAGTTGATTGATCCTATTCAGTGTAGTGGTTCCAACAGACTTAATTCAATATCAAAGTTTTTTGTAAAAGTTATGAGTGGTAAAAATAAAAAGATCTTTTAAAATAAATATGAAATACATTTATTGAATCTAACCTTTATAAGCAGTATTTTGTTAACAATATTCTTAAATTATTAGAATAATTTTCAGTTGGCTTGATTAAATAGATTAACCATTTTTTTAATTATTATGTATTTCACAAAAAACAAATTACCTCCCTTATCAAACGGTTGATATTAATAACAAAACGTGAATTATGACTAGTTTCGGAGAGCTATAAAACCCGAAGTAAACTTAGAACAAAAATGAACATACCATTGGATAGATTTGATCAATAGGTATATCTTGTATTCAGGCCTCGATGTCTTCAAAGGTCAAGGTCACAAGGTATGAGCCTTGAAATTTTTAACAATTACTGAAAAAATTCAACCGGAAATTGCAAAAAAGCAAAATCGAAATTCAAAAATTCCTTCCCATACTTTTTTGCGCAATCGACTGTAGTTACCAGAAATACAAATATAACACAACTCAGATTTAACCAGAAATACAAATATAACACAACTCAGATTTAACCCTAAGGCCCCATTTTGATTTCTACAAAAGTTGGTCATATCAATTTTGCGGCCAAACTATCAACAATTCCTACCCTAAAAGTGTCCTTCATTCTTTAAGTCATATCGATAGAAACCTATCAATGTAAGTTTTGGTGACATTTAGACAATACTTAATGAGTGGGCTAACCGGAAGTGTGTACCTTTATTTTGTGGAAACCGGAAGTGATGCAGAATTTTTGTTTGAGCAAAATTGTTTTCTTTTGTGGTCTGTTTTAGCACAATAAATTCCAAATCAATCGGACAAATACACGAGAAAATAGAAAAATTTGGCCAAAATTGGCAAAATTCGGGTCAAAAATGTGTGCTATGAATTTTCAAAATTCGAATTTTTTTTAAAGCTATCATATTAGATATTCGAGCAAGATTTTAAAATTGAAAACCCGAGCAAAATTAAAGCGAAAATGCGCCTTCAATGACCAATTTTCTTGAACAGTTTTTAATTTTGCACTTCCGGTTTAGCAAAAACGTTCCAATTTATATTCATCCAGTAATAGACCAAAAATGAATATCTAGGGCATTGAAAATGTTGTAACTATTACGGTTGCTGAAGACTACTCGTTACAAAATCATAATTTTTAAAAATTACGAAAACAAAGCAGTGTGTTCGATAGAACACACTGCAATAAAATTAGATGGGCATGGCACATCCAGGATAAATTCTTTTTTATACCTTTTTTCTGTGTCGGCACATAAAGTCCACTAGTGTTTGACGTCAGGCTCTGGTTTTATAGTCCAGTACATTTGAAATATTTGATGACTATCGAAGTACATACAATATATATCAAATTTACATGTTTTTATTGCGAATATGCAATCAAACTACATGTAGATTTTAAATCAATGCTCAAGACGTCCTCCAAACATATTATATGACATTTATAATTTATTTGATTTATGGAGGCTGTCGTATGAAATCACCTAGCGACTCTGCTTCCGGTGTAATTCACAAATGTAGACAAAAACAGTACAGATTATCTATAGTAAATAATTTGAATCACCTAAGAAGAAAAAAGTATTGAAATAAACGCATGCGCCGTAACACGAGAATGGCGCATTTTAGCAAAATGTTAACAAGTCTTCTAAATTTTATCTTAAAATTTGTCTGGAACAGAATTTTGATATTTGAATTTAATTTCTTTACCCCTGTTTGAATTTTTTGAAAATTTAAACGTCTATATTGAGTGACCATGACCTTCAATGACCTTGAAATTCAATTCAGAATGCCCTTGACATCAGCTATCCATAGGTATGCTTATATTGGTGGACAAACTTTAACCTCCGGTTTTATAGGTCTTACGAAATTTGACATTTATGACAACTTTGGAGGACTGTATCTCTATCATACTCAAAGAGCTGAGTTTTACAAATAATCAATAATCTCTTTTCAACAATATTTGACAATATTTCATATTTTGGTTTTATTTTTCGAATGTAGATCTAACGTACTTTGTATGTATTCCCCATCAATTTGGATTTAAAAAGTACTTGAAAAATGTGAATTTCGTTTGTGAGTAACCGTAGGTATGTACTCTCATTTAGAACCAACATGTTTTATATTTTTTTGGCTTTTCAAAGAACCTCGACTCATCTATCGACTAATCAACTATTTAGCGTAATTATACCCCCATCGACTATACTGTCCATCTGTCTACATTACATTTTTTAAAATGTCAAATGTCAAAATATTATTGATATTAGCTAAACTAATCGGAATTGGTTTTGAAATTTCTATTAGGACACACGCTAATATAAGTTTAGCAAGAAATGGAAACAGTTTCGCAATGAGTAATAATAATTTTTCAATTATTGAGTGGTAAAGTAAAAGCAATCGAAAGATCAATTTCATCAATGAGATTTATCAATTTATCCAAATTCACTTGTTAATATAGATGTGTCATTAGAAAATATATACCAGTATAAAAAAAAAGCCTGAAAGAAGCAGCTGCTCAGCTGGACGATTGTTTGCCAGTATGCTGTACTCTCTGTAAATTTAGTCATTAAACTTTTAATAAAAGATTTATGATTTTAGGTTATTGCTATTTTACTCATTTATAGATTACTGGTTGCTTGGTTTGATTATAATTGTATACATGGAATCATTTTTCTAATTTTGTACCCTCTTCTTTCTGAGGGTATTGTCCCCCGTAAGGTTTGCAGAGCTGTTCTCTGTAAATTTAGTCATTTTTAGCTTTTAATAAAAGATTTATGACTTATTATTCTTTTACTCTTTTTAAAAAAATTACTGGTTGCTTGGTTTGTTATAATTGTATACATGGTATCCTTGATTAATTTTGAGTTTCTTAAAGAGGGTATTGTCCGGCCATAAGGGTTGGGACCTGTTGACTGGACATTTAATAAACCGTATGGTAGTTGACCTTCTTTAACATTGTTGACATTTATCTTCATCAATTTTGATTTTTAAACTTAACCCTGTACCTTCCTTTTCGTTTTTACTTGATATTTCATTGATTCTATAAAAAATTTTAAAACGGGATAGAGCGTTCTCACTTTTAAATGGCTATTAGACGCGCTTTGGAAAATTTGTTGCATTTCTTATTGCATGGGACATTATTTCATTTAGTTAATTTTAAGGCAATTATAGGGATAGTATATGGGTGGTTTCTTTGCCAGTCTTTATTTTTTTTGATGGGAAACCTTATCTTTAAAAAATTCAATAAGATGTGTAATGGAGGCATCGTTAATAAGTTTTGTTAAAAGGATATCAGATTATACTTGAATTCGACTATCCGAATTCATCCACTGAGGTTCTACACAATCAACAGCTAGAGCGTGGCTGGTGACTTTCCATCCGCTGAAAACTGAAACAACTTGCACAACGTACAATACTTTACGTTTTCTATTTATTAACTAATTAACTCTATTTATTAACTTTATGCTGCGTCGGAATTCAAGTTCTGTTTTTATATGTTACAAATCTCTGTAATTAATTCTACATCTATAATAATATTTTTTTTATATTCCTGTAATTAATGCATTAAGAGAAGAGGTTCTGTTATTATACTTCCGTGTCGATATTATGAACATTATGTTTTCTAAGTTTGAATAATAGTTTATCTATTCACGTATTATTATTTTTATTTTTTAATGTCACAACAGGCTATATTAATTTATATTGTGTGTTCTAGGTTCTGTTTCAAGACTTTTATCTCACAATAGTTAATGCCACTTCAATTTCCAAAGGATTTTGTTATGAAATATGTCATGGATGGTATAAAACTAGTATAAATTATTGTGTAATATACTACATGAATAACTATTTTTTGTTCTAGGATATAAAAATATATTACTGTAGACATGGAGAAACCATGATATAAACTTGTCAATAATCAATACAATAAACAATAATCAAGTATTGTTATAGCCTTTCATCACCTTCTCAATTGACAAGTGAAAATTAGAGCTGGATCATATTTTTCTTCTCAAAACCACTGGTCTTCAGTTGATAGTCCAATTTTATTTAGAGAAAATTATATATTAAGTATATACACAAGTTTGGTACAGAATGTTTCGTTAAGGCTGTAAAAAATGCGACACACAGACGAACACTGTCGCTGTTTAGAGCAGGGTCACTTCCTCTTAGAATAGAGACGGGGCGGTATACTCGACCCCCTGAACAAATCCAAGACCGTATCTGTCGTCATTGTCTTATGGGAAAAACGGAAGACGAGACACATTTGTTGTTTCATTGTGATAAGTAAAGCCATTGACGAACAAACCTTTTAGTCAAAGCCTTAGAACATTATAACAACTTCCATGTTTTAAATGAGGATGATAAGTTAATATTCTTAATGTCATACGATAGTCATAGCTAAGATGCTCTTATGACTGTCATAAGTGATAACATTTTCTATGAAAAGTAAAATTGATAGTTATTACTTAAGAAATATATTATCAACATTAAATGTTATTTGTTCATTTAATATCTTACACGATGTGTAATTGAGAACTGGGGTCATTTAGCCATGGGCGTAAAGGATAGCCACTGATCCCTAAGAGCCAATCAATGTTAATCTCTTATGAGTTGAATAATTCAAATATCTTTGAATTGGTCAGAATAAATGAATCGTGAGTGGCGCCAGGATACTTAGCAACAATGTTCAAAAACTTTATATTTGAATCACAAACTGCTTGAACACTAATAGAATGGTAGCTCTTTCTATTAACATAAAGATGTTCATCCTCTGTTGGAGCTTTAATTCGTATGTGAGTACCATCAATGGCACCGACTACATTTGGAAAGTCTGTTTTTTAATGAAAACCTCTCATGATGTTGCGTAGTCCAGCCTGGTCAGTTGGCATTTTTATATAGTCATTACAAACCCTCTTTAAACATGCAGTTACGTCACGTGTTATTTTGGAGACACTTGGTCTAGATATATTATGGACGTCCGCATTTACCATCTGAAAGCTTCCAGTGGCATAAAATCTGAGTGCAACCATGATTTGGAATGAAACTGGAAAGGCACGAGATCTTGATGTTGGCCTTGCTAGGGCTGTTTGGAACATTCTACATAAATCTAGTATCATTGGGCGTGAAAGTCTATATCTACATACTATTTGTTCATCATCCATGTAGTCTAGTGGATTATATCTGTCTCGAAATAATCTGTTTCGGCGTACGTTTTCAGCTTGTTGTCGAATGTACATGTAAACAGCAGCAATATTCTTTTATTCGCGTTATATCGAAGTTCTTATGATAATCATAAGTCCATCATAACTTTTATGATAATCATAAGTCCATCTTAAGACAGGTCTTAAGATTACGATGAAATTTATGTTTTATCGTAACTTAAGACTCTTTCGAAAACCCATCTTACGACTATGATATGTCGTAAGACCATCTTAAGACGTGTCTTAGTCTTAAGATACTTTCGAAAACCAGGCCCCTGTTCATCAGACCAATACCATTTCAATCAATTGAATAATTGAAGATCTAGACCAATTTATATAACCAATCATTATAATCTATTTATTTTTTATTATGATTTGTGACAGCAGGTATATTTTCTGATTCCAATATGCCTTTATTTGCCAAGTTTAAAAATTTTAAATTTAGTGTTTATTCTAAGACGCAGAATTCCCTTTAATTTGTAACTGGCTACAATTTTATGGCTTTTAAAAGTCTGACTTGATTTTTGTGTGTAGGATGAAACAATATGTTGTGCTTGTGATATTTAAAGTCCCGCAACCCGAAAAGGCACAACTCGTAATAAGGGGCACAACTCGTCGTGTTTCTAAGACTCGTTGCAAACCTCATCACATGGAACTAATTGCATCTGAGTTTTCAGAGAGGTTCACCAACATGCTTCTATTGTTTGTTTTATATATGTAATGTATATATATTCTCATAATATTTTGGAGAAGAAGCAAAGTAATAGATGTGCAACTCGTATTTACAAACGTGTTCACTTCAACTTTGACTTGACTTAAGAGATTGTAACTTTCTGGACAGTTTTGGCAAATCACTAAAATCAATTTCAAGTTAAGTTTTGCAATGCAATTAGATTACTGTCTTATAATCTAGATTTAACCTTACTTCAGTTTTCGAGAATGAGGCCTCAGAACAATGATAACGTCACTAGAGAATTATTATTATTGTTTTTTAACAATAGTTGTTGTTGTAAGGGGACAATGTCATCTTTTGCTTTTGTAATTCAAATAGAAACCCTTATCGTTTTTGGAGATTCAACACAACTAATAATTTTTTTATTTGGTATATTGTTACCTGACACGAAACATTTTTTTTTAGCTTGAGTCACATTGTAGAACATGATTTGTCTTCTGGATAACCTAATTGAGTTTGTAACATTATCTGTTGTTATTTTCTATATTAGGCATTAATTAATAAACTGAAGAGATAAAATAAACTGTGTGGAGAAATGTCCTATAACGTCTATATGAAACTATACAAGAGTTAAGTTGAACCAATAATCTTCTATTGTGCAGGTGTATAGGGGACCATTCTCCTGCATTAATAATGTTCAAAACAAGGCTATAAAGGGGGGATATGGGCTCAGCATCATGTTATACAAAACAGAAAATTCAATGTATTAGATTATTAAGTAAATTGTATCGAACAGATCCAAAACGACACGAGTTTTTAATCTTAAGTTATCTGTCAGGAAAAAGAACAAAGCAAAGTTTGTATTGTCAGTTGACAAAAATTATTAACACTGAAGGGCTGCAAAGATATAGGTTATGACATCTTTCGGTCCATCAAACACGTGATAGATGCAACTAGTGTGAAACTTAGGCAATACAAACATGAAATGGCACCCGAATCTTATGTGACAAACAATCGGATACCCAGATATCACAGACGACTGATAAGTCAAATAAGAAGTGGGTCTTTCCCTATTGCAATTAAAACTGGCCGCTTCTCTAAACCCCCAATAGCTCTAGAAAACAGAATTTGTATCTATTGTAATTGTGATAAGTTAGATGAGTTAGATCAAAGATCGTTCGAAGTCTGTATTGAAGGGCAGTGTTAGACCAAGCTGTAGTGGTTACGTATAAAGCCAATTCCTAATAAAAACATTCGAAACTAAACTAATAAAATACGAATGAAAGTTAGATCTATATTTTAATTAGACTGAAAGTAATATTGTTACGAAACAAAAGCTAAATACACAGTGGTTATACAGAATCCAGAAACGTGGGAAGTTTTACTGATAATTGGATGGTAATGAACTGTAATCGAATGAAAGGAATTAGTGGTTTTAATTTGGACATTGAGCCAGTTAGGAAGTTTATTATCCAATTTGAGACCATTTTACTTGACCAACAAGCTACTAATCTTTTGGATTTAGCAATATGTGAAGTTATTGATGAAAAAGTAAGTTATATAAGTAGTCTAATAGTATCCAGAGTTGCAGTCTTTGAAATAATTCTTTGTTTCTCTACAAACTACTTTCTTTCTTGCTGAAGAGAGAGGTTGGTTATTGATTTTACCTACCCAACAACCATATTAAAAAACGTTTGGCTTCTTTATGTTTTTATTACGTTCAGTTACGTTTACCTACGGTATGATACGACCAAAAAGTCACTAAATGAAATATAAATATGGAATTAAACAAATGTCAAAATCATCAAAAATATTATAGACTTTAAATCATATGAATTCTTAAAATGATGATGATGATTATAGAGGTGATGATAATGAATTTTGAAAAAATAATGAACTTATACCATTTCACGTCAATAAATAATTTAATTTCACTTAGTATTTCTTCTTTCTTACTATAATAATGATACAAATTATCCCTGTCCATGCATATTTTTTTGTCGATGCTTTACAATATTAATATACCAACACATTAATTTATTATCCTTGACAATATTAATACGTGATCCCTCGACACTAAATAATATTGTAATAAAGGTATGGAGGGGTTCTATAACAACATATTATCATGTCTTGTGTACTTTGCCAATCCTATTTTAGTGCTTATAATCTTATAATATATGACCGCTATGATTGACAAAGGAATATAAAATAATCTTTTATTTTCATCTGGCATAAAACTCAAATACAGATGGGAAAATGTATGTATGTAATTGTCGTCATCAAAGTACGTGGATTCATCTTTCGGTCCGTGCATCAGTCCGCAATTATTGATCGTTAACGCTCAAGAAGACACTATTCTTCAAAGATTTTAACATACTTTATGAGTTGTTTATTAAGAATAAACCTTATCGAGAAATACACAACATCGGAAAAATTGACCGGGAGTCATTAACAGGTTAAGGTCGCCAGGAAAATCACCCAAAACAAGTTGGGTATTATTGCAACATGATTATTTCGATATCATCGTGCAATTAGGTAATTTGGGCAATTATTTGCACCTGTTATATCGGTTCAATTTTCGCAACATTAAAATAGTAATAATCACTCAAGTATGAATCCTTTTAAAAATGAATGTTAAATTGATTGAATTGAACTCTCGTGAAAGGTACGATATTATCTCATACTCAACTATACAAAACCCACTTTGGAAAATATATACTGTAGTGTTTGTAGCTAAATACCAAGGTAATGGTAATCCAGAATGAACTTAATTATGATCAGAATCAACTTTACATAATTAGTGCTGGGCTGAAATGAATGTGTTCATTCTTCAGTCAATAATTGGGGACAGATATTCTTTTACACTCGCCTTTGGCTACGGCGAGGGTATAACATTGCACTTGTTTCTGTAAAGAGGCAAGTAATAAACTAAACATCTCAATTCAAAGAGGTTAAAACATAACCTTGACCCCATAGTAGCTGGGACATAAATATCCAGCGCACGTGCATCTCGTCATATTTTTTCTGAGAGGCAAGTAGTAAGTTCATTATGTTTTAGCTCAAGTGCTATACTTATTGTTCGTTTTTCAACCAGATTTTGTACTAGAACGTTGTTCAGTACACGTATTAATAAATATTAATTTGTTAGCAATTTATTTATTTTGTTTATTCAAGACGTTTTCTGTTTAAACATTTATTCTATTGATTAATAGCTAATATGGGGGATACTGATGAAAATCTGGACATTTTGTCATTCCCATCTGATTCAGATTTGGCCGAATTGTTACAGGATCAGACCCAAAAAGTCGAAGTGAGTGGGACTAAATGTCTTAAAAGGAAACTACCACCCCAAAGTGTCCTAAGAAGGTAGTAAAACGCCCATGCAAAGACATTATCAGTTCTAATGATATTACTGATTTAAAGGGAAAGCTTGGGATAAGCGATATTCTCACTAGTATATCGACTCTTGCTAATGTTGTTACCGATTTGGCTTCAAACGTTGATAGGGTATCTCAAGAGAGAAATCCAGTTCATCGCCGCCCTTCAGCTACCATCACTAGCTCACCTTATGATAGTCCCTATAATCATAGTATGGAAAACTATTCACAAAATTTGGATGACAATAATTTTTCGATTGAGGGAAATGATCCACAGTTAGCATTTAACAAAGTTTTTGATGATATAATGCCAATCGATTGTCCACAGGCATCTGGATTTAAAACTATCAATAGTCCAGAGATGAATAATGTCTGGGATATCCCACAACTTAATACTGATGAGAAAACGGGACCCGCTGTTAACCCCTCTTTAGCAAAAGCTATCAATGCTTCTGTGTCTTTTTAGTCAGATAAGGAAAGCATCTCTGAAATATTGAAAAGAATGTTAAGACCGCAAAATTGTGAGTTTTTGTTTTCCCAAAGTTAACAAGGATATTTGGGGAGCTATAGGAAGTTTTGCACATACCCAGGACTTGGCTCTTCAGGAAGTGCAAAAATACCTAGTGGCAGGCCTGTCTCCTATTATAAATTTAGCTGATCAACTGACACAACCTACGCCAACAATTGACCCTGTTAAAACTAGAAGTTTGTTGTCTGACTCCATAAGTCTTATAGGACATGCTTTTTACAGTATATCACAAAAACGAAGGTACACAATAAAACCCCATTTGGCTGAACGATATCGTAAGATTTGCCAACCTGATATTCCAATTACGACGGAACTGTTTGGAAACAATTACTCTTCTAAGTTGAAAGAGATGGGTGACATGATAAGGCACCCATTAAGCCACTCAAAAACCGTAAATGAGAAAAATGCAAACCGTTTTAGCTCATATAGTAATTTAAACTTCAGAGGCCCTGGCACAGGAAGGGGTCAGGGCATGAAATACAACAGCAACCACAACTACAATCGAGGTCGTCAGAACAGGTTGAGGTACCCAAACCGGGGCCAAAACAATCGAGGTTGAGGACAGAATCTAGATCGAACCCCCCAAGTGACACAGTAAATGTATCACAGGTGAGACAATTTGATTTTCCGTACTGGAAAACCTATACAACCGACAAGTGGATTCTAGATGTGGTTGAAGGTTATAAAATAGAATTTTACACACCGCCTATTCAATATTTTGTTCCAAACGAAATTAAGTTTTCTGTTGATTTTTGTGAAATTATTGATAACGAGGTTTCTTCTCTTATTGCGAAAGGCGCTATTAAGCGAGTTGAATTTTCGCCTGACCAATTTGTATCTAATATATTTATTGTACCAAAAAGGGGGGTACGTTTCGTCCTGTTATAAATCTGAGAAATCTTAATAATTTTGTCGAATACGCTCATTTCAAACAGGAAGGTATCAAGTTTGTTTTAGATCTGATTCAAAAGGATGATTTTCTAGCAAAAATTGGTCTGAGCGACGCATACTTTAGTATAAAAATTCACGAAGATTTTACAAAGTATTTATGTTTCTCTTGGAGAGGGATACTTTACTCCTTTCTTGTTTTACCATTTGGCCTATCGTCAGCCCCGCGCATATTTACAAAAATCCTGAAGCCTGTTTAAGCTAATTTTCGACAACATGGCGTCAGATGTAGTTATTATATAGACGATTCTTTAATTATGAATCAAGACAAGAATAAGTGTAGGCAAGAAACTAGGTATGTTGCCAATGAATTAACAAAATTGGGTTATTCTATTAATGAGAAAAAGTCAATTTTTACACCTTCACAAAATCTTGAATTTTTCGGACTTATCTTGAACACTGTTGACTTTAAAGTCTATTTGACCGAAGAAAAAATAGAAAAACTATGTTGTCTTTGTATGCTTATTACAGATAAAAGACGTATTACAATTAGACAGTTTTCTTCTTTAATTGGGCTCATAGTTCATGCCTTTCATGCTGTATTCGTAGCTCCGATGCACTATAGAGACTTAGAGAGAGATAAGATATCAAATTTAAGATTGTCAAATAACAATTTTGATGCGTTTATGAATGTTTCTGCTAAATAATTAATCGAAATTTTGTGGTGGTTAGATAATATTAAGACATTAAATGGAAAGCCGATAAGGTCGAAACCGGTTGATTTTTGGATAGAAACAGATGCTTCTAAAAGTGGTTGGGGGGCATCTTTCCAAGGAAACAATGCAAATGGCCTTTGGACACCTCTAGAATCCACTTGTCACATCAACTATCTGGAACTTTTGACAGTTAAATTTGCTCTTAAGGCCTTCTTCGAAAACAATTCTGAACTGCATATCGGTGTTTTATCACATAATGTAACCACAGTTGCATATATTAATGATATGGGTGGTATGACATCATTAGAACTCGATTCATTGGCGGTTCAGATATGGACCTGGTGTCTCACTAGAAATATTTCTCTATCTGCTCAATTTATTCCTGGGATAGAGAACGTTCGGGCTGACAAACTGAGTAGGAATTTTTCGTTTGCTGGCGAATGGTCTTTGAAGAAAGCTATATTTGCAAGAATTTGTAATCATTTTTTCCAAACTGACATAGATCTCTTCGCTACTCGATTATACAAGAAATCGGATACATTCATCTCCTGTTCCTTTGATCCTAACGCAGAATATGTAGACGCTTTTTCTGTTTCTTGGTCTCACTTCGAACCATACATTTTCCCACCATTCTGCCTGATTGGTCGCGTGTTGATGAAAGTTCTGGAGGATGAAGTTCCCAGAGCTATTATTGTAACCCATGTGTGGAAAACTCAACTCTATTAATTTCAGTATTGATTTATTTTCCTGCTAGGATCCCAAGACACATGGATCTACTCACATCGCCGACTGGAGGGAAACACCCGTTGGCGAAAAGGTGACTCTTGTCACCTGCATGATATCAGGATTGCACTCGAAACACGAGGAATTCATAAGGAGCATTCCCGAATCATTACTACCTCTTGGAAACCAGCAACAACCAAGCAGTACGAATTATGCTGGAGAAAATGGTGTATTTGGTGTTGTCAACAAGTTGATACCCACAACGCAACTGAGGCACAAGTGATCGCCTATTTATGTTATGTAATGACCAAGAAGGTCTCATATTCCGTGATAAATACTCACAAGTCCATGCTTTCGCAAACGTTACCATTTTTTAATAATTTCTGTTTAGAAAAGTCATTTTTGTTACCAAAGTTAATGAAAGGTTACTCTAATATTTCCCCGATGAGGACGAAGACTGTTCTTACGTGGGATGTTTCAAAAGTGTTGAGATATGTTGAAACTCTTTATCCGCTGACAGATCTTTCATTAAAGGATCTTACATTGAAACTTGTAGCCCTGGTCGCTCTTACGACAGCGGCAAGAGCACAGACACTTGGCTCTTTGGACATTAAATTTATGCCTAGCTTTGAAGATAGAATTATTTTTCACATTAATGAAGTTTTAAAAACGACAAAGCGGAATTCATCACAACAAAAACTAACCTTGTTCAAATATAACGATCCCCGATTATGTGTATTAACTTCCCTAAAAGCATATCTAAAACGAACTTCTAAACTGAGAAAGTCTTATAAAATGTTTGTTTCATTTAAAACTTATACATCATGTACCATCGCTCGATGGCTAAAGGACGTTTTGTTCAAATCCGGTATAAATGCCAATATGTTCACAGCACACTCTTTCCGAAGTGCTTCCACTTCGAAAGCCTTCGGATCAGGAGTTCCTATGAAAACTACTTTAAGTACAGCTAATTGGTCAACCGCAAAAACCTTTTTTAAATATTATTATAAAGAACAAGAAGACGATAAAGATACAGTTTTTCAAAGCTCAGTTCTACGGAAATAAGAAATAAAATGTGATATATTCTGATATTGTCAAAAAATTTTGATTGAAATTAACTTTGTGTGTATTTGAAATAACTTTGTGTGTTGTAATTTGTGACTTTCTTTGAATATGCAATGTTATACCCTCGCCGTAGCCGAAGGCGAGTGTAAAAGAATGTTTCCTCATCCAAGATTTATTGCAGGATGAGGTTCATTCTTATAATGAGCCTGAGGCTCAAGAGGGTATAACATTACCCTCCCGCGGAATTAATAGGTTTGTCCCTACCCGATATAATTACGTCACAAATACTCTTCAAAATATGACGAGATGCACGTGCGCTGGATATTTATGTCCCAGCTACTTTGGGGTCAAGGTTATGTTTTAACCTCTTTGAATTGAGATGTTTAGTTTATTACTTGCCTCTTTACAGAAACAAGTGCAATGTTATACCCTCTTGAGCCTCAGGCTCATTATAAGAATGAACCTCATCCTGCAATAAATCTTGGATGAGGAAACATTTTTGGATTATGTTTCGATAACAGTTAGAATGATGGCTATCATATTTGGTGATGAATTCTAATATTCAGTACAGAACTTTGTACAGAAACAATTTAAGTGTCGTGTACTGGTGTGGTGACACAACAGTCCAGTAACAGCTGCAGACCTTAGGATTTTTCTTGTTGATATACATGTAAATAGGTTATATGATTACTTAGAGATTTACATTACCTTATTGTCTTTTAACACAACAGACTTCCTATAGGTCAAATCTATTTCGTTTCACTGGCATTCACCTCACTTTCCGCCATTAACCATGAACTATCTTTGTTTGAACTATTGAACAAAATACATTAGCTGTTATTTATGATATTTACATGAAATATTAACAATAAGGTTCAAATATCACCGAGATTAATCAACTGGAATTATTTCTCATCAACTCCTTTCACATAATTTAACATGCAGAAAACTTGATAAGACTTGGATCAAGAAAATATTATAGGAGCAATCTATTATTCAATAAGGTTCTTAAACCGTTAGCTCTTTGGTCAGGCCTAAGAGTTATTTGGATGGCTATTTTAAAACCCCTGACTTAAAAGCGACTGAACCTTACTTAGCATACATGTGCCTTTTATTCCTCTATAAAAAAAACAAACTTTATAATGATTAAATTGCAATTAGTGGATACTGGCACAATTTTAAACTATATGACAATAAGTGTGGGTGTTGATATACACAATTACTCATTAATCATATGTCATTAATCATATAAAGGTTTTTAGAAGAAATTGTCAGAATTAAATACCGACAATCAATAACGTTATACATTTTTATGAAATCCTCCCTCGCAATACTTTTATTAATTTTCGTAAGCCCACTCTCTGAACTATTTATAGCTATATACATAGCCATATACATAGTTTATAAAGGCCAATCTACATTAATATTACCGCCCCAAGTGATGATACTTAGTCTTCGACATTGAAACGAATTTCAATAAAACTAAACTTTAATTCAATAACGATTACTATCTCTAGATAACAAAAAATCATCTATAGTGTCCTAAAAAGGTTGTTTACGTTAACTTTGAAAGGGTTCTGGGTTTGTTACACCATTATGTTGACCAACTATGATCAAATTTGCATTTTTTTGTACACCTTCTCGCGGTATCTATTGTGCACATATTTTATTATTTATATGTCATATAGGCCCTAATACAATGGAAAATTAAACCTTTCGCAAATTTATACACTAGAAGAACAAGTTAATCGCAAAATTAAGATGTGGAAAATGTATTGTATTGTGTTCTTCACATCTGCTGATATGGCAGTAAGTGCGGGTTGGGTAAATAATTAATCTTCCATTTTCTTATTTTGTAACACGGTTATCAATATGATAATTAGCGATAGCTATTCAAACAACATATCCATTGATTGTTTTCTTTTTTAATTTCGGGAAACAATTATAGCACTCATACAACAAACCAAAGCAGTTGTTAGACTTTGTAATCCCGGTCATGCCTGTCAACATAAACAATTCATATTAAGATAAATTATTTTAATTTTAATCGTTATGATCCGCTTATCACCTCCTTAATAATCCGTATTGACTTGCCTGTCGACATAATATCTATATCAATTCGTTACGCTGTCGAATAAGATTTCGTGAAAAGAAGCACCTTTTGGGCTTATAAGCTTTAACCTCCTACAGCAGTGTTACATCTCTTTAAAGTTTCATGAATATGTTGCATTGTCATATCAGTGAGTAATTCAATCTGTATCTTTCATGGTTTTGGTTATTCTTAACACTAGATATTTACAGATATGATATAAAAAATGACGATAATCCTGAATATACAAAAATAAAAGGACTGGTAATTGTTTAATTCTGTTGAGAAAGAATTACATGATTCACAAGCTGATGGAAATATGAATGAAATTTACGTTTTAGGATGTTTTTTTTTTACTGACAGGTAATATTGTAAAACCGGCACCATTGGGTTCATAGGATTCCGTCTTAGTCCATGTTCCGGGGATTTTCTGTTTAATAATTATGTTTTTACATAAATAGTACCCTCTTCTTTGAATACAATAAAAGCATATACAATTTATTAAAGAAACATGGATGTATATATCATCGCTATTCTGAAGGTCCATATTTTGTTCTCGGCATAGGTCAAGATAATAACTTTAGGCTGTTTAATCCGGTTATATTTTTCTTTGTCGTAGGTCGGAATGTCTGACATGTAAAAAGTGTTTAGTCGTGCTAAAAGCTCCCCCTCGACAGTTGGAAACCGAAAAAGAGAAGGCTAATGGCGCTGCATAGCGTCACTCGTCTTCGTTAGCCCAATTAGGTACAAAATAAACAGTAGGACGTAAAAACTCCATTAAAATGTGTACTACTGAAAATATCTCTTCTGTCTTCAAAATGTTTTACGTGCCAAATAAATGATATTGTATAGAGTGCTCAGATGATCCAAAGACATATGTCAACACGTTCCAGTTTTTTAACCGAACAGCATGACAGGTTCAGTTGTAAACGCAACGAAATGCTTCCGAACTGAAGCCAGAAATTATCATCAAAATTTACAGTTGAAATTCAAAAACATGAAGCCATAAGATATGTTTAAACATTATTGTTGGGGAACTATTTATATCGCAAATGTTGGCGACAAACAGAAAAGGTCTGTGGTAATTCTCCACCATGTACAATTTTAAAAGCAGAATTCTGATTTGGTACATTCTATCAAATGATTTGAGGAAATATTACAAAGCTCGAGGCTGGAGCTCTTTGATCAAGCTTATTGTTACATTTGATAGCCTGTGAGCCTTAAAAATAATTTTGATTTAAATGTATTTACTCCAAAAAGTTTAACAGGAACCAACTGGAATGTAATTTAACCTATCTATGTATAAGTACGAGTACCATATGATTGTCTGATACTTTTCAATGAATAGATCCACTACCTTTGATAGGATAGGTAAATCCACAAAGATCGCTTTCAGTGAATACTGAGAGTCATCAAATTCTTAAATCGGGAATCAGCCAGTGGTACAGATTTTTTTTATTAAAAAGATAACCTTTCTGAATGTATCTAAACTTTCCCTGGAAGTGTCAGAAAAATTTGTAATATGTTTGTTTATGAATTTCAGTGTAGGCCATTTCTCGAGGTTTCAAATAATCATAAAAATCTATCAACGAAATGGAACTTTCAAAAGTATGTTTACCGCGTTCACGCTTGCGTTGTATGTGTTTGAATTCAAGTCTGATATGTTCGTCGCTGAGCCCATAGTTTTACCAAAGTTGACAGAATAAAGTAGGCCTAATCATCCATTTAACTTGGAGGCCCAGCTTCCCTCCGTTCTCTAGTTACTCTTCACGTTGACTATACGCATAGAAATCATAGCACCCTACGCCCCCCCCCCCCCCACCTTCAATGCAACCAGTAATAAAGCAAATAAGATAGTTCAAGCCCATAATAAGACTCTTTTATTTTCAATTTACATTAATGACATTCATGACGTTTTAATCAACATTCCTCGCTTATTCGCTGATGACACTGCTCTTGGTTGTAGTTTCGATCTTTCCAAATTGTTTGAATGGTCGAAAGACTGGTTAATTGATTTTCATCCTTCTAAAACGAAAGTAGTATTGTTCTCCACCCGACAACCTTCACATTTACCAAACCTTTATTTAGGAAACGAGAAATTAGAAGTAGTTGACTCTCACAAACACTTGGGTGTTAAACTTTCTCATGATTGTAAGTGGGCCCTTCATATGGGCAATGTTGTTAAATCTGCTTCAAACTTATTAAATATTCTTCCTTAACTTAAATACTCTTTAATAGAAAAACACTTAATAATATCTAAAAAACTTTTATTAGACCAATTTTAGAGTATGCCTGTGAGATGGTTGTGGCATTATCGATGCTGAAAAACTTGAAAAGGTTGAACTCGAACCAGCTAGGATCGTGACCGGTCTGTCTAAATGCTGTAGTCGCGACTCATTATACTTTGAAACTGGGTGGAATACATTAGCCGATAGACGTCACATTCGCCGGATGTGTACATTTTACAAAGTTAAACTCACTGATGCTCCTCCATATCTCAATGAAATTCTTAAAACATTTGATAATAAAAATAATTACTATACTCTGAGAAATAATCATGATTTCTCAATTCCTAACGCTCGCACCGATTTATACCGTAATGCTTTTTTTCCAAATTCTGTAAGAAATTGGAATTGCTTAGATTCGGCTACTCGCTCTTCTACTAGTGTAAATGCCTTCAAACAAACGTGAAAACAAAAGTCTCTAACACAATTGTCGCACCTAGTCAATTTTGGTCAGGAAAGAGGCACGAAAACGTTCTACTTACAAGAATAAGACACGGTTGCATTGGCTTAAAATCTGATCTTTTTAAAATGTACCAGTTTTTGTGGTTGTGATATTGAAGTCACGTTCCATTACTTCTTTGAGTGCAATTTAATTGTAAAGGAGAGAGATCAATTCTTCTGTAATTCGCTGCCCTATTTCGATCTTGATTTAGATTCAATTCTCTGGGGTAATACTGATTTATCTGATGTTCTTAACCTGAAACTCTTTTCCTTAACCTTTAAATTCATCAAGGATACTAACGTTTTTGAACTTGCTTGTGGTTTTCCCGTGTATATATCATACATAAATAATAATGTTCATAAATTATTTGTTTTATGCACCATTTTCTTCAATTTCCTACTTAATATACATATTTTGTCTGTCCATCTTAATGTATTAACTATATGTAGTTCTATTTGGAAAGGGCCTCACTAAGTTTTCGAAACTTTTGTCCGATTCCTTTTGATTTTTGTCAATAAAATATGTTTTAATCAAATGAAAATCCGCTATGTCTATAAGAAGAGAATGATAATGGCATATTCCAATAATCAGAACTTAAATGACTATCTTGTTCATAGGCAAACTAAAAACAATCTGTGCTTAACAGGTACTTAATTGTTTATTTTCTAATTTCAGATCAGAACCGAAGAAAACCATTTAACAGATCAAGACCCAATATCCCAAATTCTCAATAAAATATTTGCTCCATCCTAGGCCTGTACCTCTGGGAGAATCAATTCCTTCCTTTTTCGAAATCAATAATAGGTTCTTTGGGAAACATTTTTTGTTTCTGAAATTATAACCTTTCTTTACGTACTCTTGACTCACTTTGAAAATTGTTATCAGACACTAGAGAGTACTGTTTTCACTGAATCAGCAATATTAAGAATCAATCTACGGTAATAGCAGTGAACATAAACTACTTTGGAAGCTTTTTCCCGGAAATTCACTTGGATACCGTTAAACCAAGACATCACACTGGTCCCATCATGACCTTGACCGATTTACGTTGTTCAAATCTACCCCCATGACAATACAATGCTACAGGCACCTCCATACAAGAGACACCTGTTCAGTTTTGTAAAGTCCTTAGTTTCATCGACCATACTGAACAGTATTCAGCATTACTTTTTTCTTCCCAATTTTCGCAAATGACCAGTCGAGTATTGCATCTTGAATGTTTTGATGTAAATATTTTGCGTAAAATAGCGAATTTCAATGTCTGTAATATTATCTCCCTTGATAAAATAATCAAATGGTTAGTATTGGGATTTAATCTCAATGTGATCACTTTTTTCTGCAAATGTACTTTTCTTTTTTGTTGGTATGGAATTGCGCCATGATGTCTACTGAGTTTGATAAAAGAACAACTACATGTCAATTATTGCCACTTTTGTTTACATCTATGATCGTACTTAATACTAATTAGTGTTGACAGGCTTTAAAAATACACCTGCCCAAGTTTCTTTCTTAATCCATATTTATTGCGTGATGATTACAACGTATGTTCGTAGACTATTATTATAATATAATTATCACGAATTCTTATATAATGTATAGCGTATTAAACATGAAATGAAACGCTATGATAATTGATGAAGTATATTGATGAATTAAATTAATCTATGGATATTTCATATAAATGTTCGTGAACATCAAAGATCCGAAGAAAAATCTTAACAGGGAAGGTTGAGGGTACGTAATACTTAGGTTAGGTACTAAAAGATTTGCCCTTGTTTATATTAATCATGCTTTGGTCTAATCGAAAAAAAAAGATTGCTAGGCAAGATAAACGTACTCAGAATTGTTTTGTTTTTGTAATCTTAGTGATTAATCTGCCAAGCTTCCAAAGATCACTACAAGTTTCAAATGAAGCTCTTGTTGTGCTCCTGAACAAATGTTGATGCGTTTAATGGGCAATATTTATCAACTTAATTGTAAGCTAAGAAACACTCTGTAATATTAACAAATATTATACAATAAAAACATATTACACAATATTATTAACACAGTCTATCAATTAGCATATGCACATAACCAGATATCTGAGCCTCATTACATATTACTTATTTTTATTAATAATTATTTATTACAAAGAATATATGAAATATAAATACTAACCCAAAGATGGGGTGTTTTATGAACTTTTAAATAACTGATGTTATTTAATGTCATTATATATATATAATCTTATCTAATTCTGTAAATTAATTAAAGATTATGATTATTGAAATATAATTGGTAATGAAATGTAGAAAGACAATATGGCTGCCATTTGCTTTGCATAGCTTCAATATAAATTTCAATCACTCTTCTTGCAATCAAAATCTAGTTACCCCAATACTACAATTACCCAAGATAACAAAAAACAAATACCTGCAGAAAGATGAAACACACTTAGATGTAGATTGGAGCTACACAACTTCACAAGATTAAGAGTTACCACTCTGTTTGGTCTAAATGAGGCTATAGACAGCAAAAGTGAAGAAAACTCATCAGGAACTCACTAAACTGACTACCCTGAAAAGAGTTTAGCCATTGTCAAGTGAGACCAGTTAAGTTAAAGAGATTAGAGAGGGGAAATAATTGATATAAGTATGACCAATATTTAGTAATTATGTGCTATACAAAACGAAGAGATTCATTATGAAACAAGACAACAAATAAATGTTGCACCCTATCACATAATCGCATGATCTCACCAAATTTCATTTAAACCGGACCAAACCTATTGCCACTAAAAAAAAGGCGCGTTTTGACTATGTTAAGGGCAATAACTAGAAACGTTCATCACTTTCAAATTCAAATTAGATGATCAAACCGACTTTCATCTGTTGCGCTCACGAAAAACTTTTGACCTGCTTTGACTAAGTAAAAAAAAAGGTACGTTCATCGAAACATCGTCAAATTCGAAATCAAACGAACATACTTTTACCTAAAAGAGAATTGGACACATGCTTTATCTTCCTTGTTAACACCATTATTGTCGTAATGGGCATGCTTCGGAATCTCAACACCGCTAGATACCAGATTGATCCGAGGATACCATACCAAACCAAAACAAACCACCATCTGTAACTTTCTGCAAATTGATAAACCAGACTTCGCACCAACAACGTACTACGAGACCACAAGCTCGATGCCATTAAGTGCCGCTGCGGCCAAGTTGCCACAAGATCGCATGTCTTCATTCAATGCACTGAACTGAAACCCGCTCGTAAGCCACTGACAAAACCAATTGAAACCCATTGCATACCACTCTCAATACAGAATGTTTTGAACAGAAAGAATAAGTTTCTCAAAGTTTCTTGTACTCAAGTATCATTGAAGAAACATCCGAGAACATCTTTCCCCCTTTTAATGAAAGCTGCCCCTCTTTCTCTCCTCTTTTTTCATATCTTTCAGTTTTCCAACAGTAATCAGATAATCTAACCACACCAAATCAACAACTACCATTCGAATCTCAATCAACAAGAACAACCATGATCACAACGAGTTTGGAAGAATGAAGAAGATCGAGTAACTCACGCCACGCCATCCAGGGCCGAGTTTCACCGCCATGTCATTCGAGCCGACCAGATCTCAAGATTTAACAACAACCAACCAACAGCACAAAATCATCTAATTTGAACCAATCCAACTACCAACTACGACGAATACCAACAACTAACTAGTTTGAGATATCAGCATTTGCTGGAAGCGAACTTGTCATCAAACAACCAACCATGACTTCTTGTTCGTAATGATCATTTGCGGTGATAGCATATGACTTAAGCTGGAATTGCATGTATACGCAAACTCAGTAAAAAGGGAAAATAATTCAAGGTACCCAAGCTCAAACTCTACGTAAGAACAATAGATATCTTAGCAATTTTATTTTTGAGTTTGTTGACGACTAGGGACAATTGACACAGTGCTATAATGTGGGAATCGCATTTATTACATCATTACAGCGGGGAATTTTCCTCTCCTCCCTTTTTTAGGTGCCTTTTTGCGTTGGCGGTTATGCGGAATTATCGAACGGACAAATGTCACCACGTTTTGAGTTCGAGCTTGAGTAATCGTTGCTGTACACAGGTTAAAATTAGAGAGAATAATAATTACCCAATTTGTACATTCATAGACAGAGTGATTATTCAGTCATAACGAAACTTCTATCATAACGTGACGTAGTCAGTTTTCATTAGCTTAGTTATGTTCAGAACAATATTAGAAAATAGATATAAAGTAGGGTGGAAAACAAGGCAACAGACATCAAGTTTGTAGTGAATATGTTACAATCACCGCTTTATTTCTGTACGAGCTATCGTATTAAATCAGTCATTTAATACATTTTTATCCAAAATCCATCAAGAACTGCCCTTTCTAGAATGGTTATGAACAATGATTACTTTTTGGTTGTATTACAGTTGCAATACCCTCCTTTATAAAAATGAATTTGTTACAATAATCTGTGATCTGTTAATTTTATGCATTTGGTACAAATTATATATATGTAAATTGACATAAAGGTACATTGTAGTTAAGAACTCTAAAGTTTGTTAAGAAAGTTACTTTCCTAAATCACTCATCTGATTATAGCTTTTCAGATAGCCTAACAATGCAATGATTCTCTAGGCATCATTATTATCATCATAATTCGTTGTTTCTGCTTTTTTTTTTTTTTTTTTTTTTCTTTTTTTCTTGATTTATCATTTTTCGGTCGCCCATGTTATAAGTATTTAGTTATTATGGCGATTCTCTAGCCAACTGAATCGTTGAACATGTCGAACCTTTACCTTTACGTCATGACGTCATTTGCTTGGGTACGTTGAAAATGTCGGACGTGAGTTCCAATCTCGATCGGTGTATGAAAGTCCGATGACCTTGAATAAGTCATCTTCACTAACAATTCCGGTCCGCTCAGCTTTAAATGGGTACGGATAATCCGGGAAAGATCAATGCCAAGAGTTTTGGCCAAGGACTAGCTGGTAGAAAGGATCCTTGTCACGGCGAACTTGTGAACCTAAGTTGTTATCCTTGTAAAATATACGCCTAGTTGTTTCTTTTAGTTGATATTCAAAGATAAAGGATAATATTTCGAAACGAAATTATCAATCTCTACTTCTATGTTGAATCTCCACAGTCGAAGGTGTAACAAACCCATCAAGATATGAGTTGTTCTGACACCATTGTAGGCTACTCGACCCGAGTTGTCGCGACAAATAAATCAACCTGACACAATAACTAAACGTTGTGCATTTTTGAAAACTTTCATGCTTTAGCCTATGCTTGATAATTATCCGTATCCACAACGTAATAAGAGCAAAGAGGGCAACAGTAGGCCTTTCAAACTAATTTCCACAGATTCCTCAATCTATTTACAGCAAGACTATAGGCCTACCTTACAATACAAGCAGACTAAAATACAGCAGTTCAAATCCGTAAATAATATTTTGTTGAAAACTAAATATTCATTCTAATTACGAAATATGCTTTTTTTTTAATACCTCTCTGGTTGCGTGTGGGCGTTAATTGCTACACTAATCTGTCTTCTTTTAAAACTATCACAACTTCCAAACTAAATCATATTAAGTGGTTCAGTTTTTATTTCTCGGGATCGAGCAGGTTCTTCTAATTCATTACAATATCCCTGACACATGAAATAAGAATCGCTGTGTTTATAAGGAAAACTCAGTGAAGTAAACTGGAAGTAATATTTCACAGAGATCTTGGTGTTACATCAATGTCAATTTGAAGAGTTTCGGGAAAATAAAGTTAGCTATTTTAGTATTCTGTAGAGGTACTTTTACCATATGCAGGATCGATATTCTAATTGATTTGGCACATTGTGAATGAACCTAGTCAACCATTGAGAATATCTTGAAGAAGTCTATCGAAGATGATTAAGCTTGAATCACTGTTACCAGCTTGACGAGCTGTATATTGATTGGTTGATACTTAAACCAATGATAAATCGTTGTCATGGAATCGGTGACTGACGTCATGAATTTTTAATGCAGTTTTGTCTGTATTCTATGTTAAAGACTGTTCTCCAACCAAAGTGAATGAAACTACGTTAACGACAAGTTGCGCTTCTGTGACAACATTTCTAAAGCGCTGGGACCAAACTTTACGGATTCTCTGCTTCTAATCTTCAACAAATTATTATATAAAAAAAATTATTCCAAAATGCTTTTATCACAAATTTATGGATGTGTGTTCTCCATTCTGGTTTTGGAGTGTGTATGGGCAGCTCCAGTTGCTGAAAAATTAAATCCAGGTGAGTTAGAAATCCTTTACCTAAAGACATTTTTGAAAAGTATTCATACTCGATTATCATTTAGTCTTTGGGTTCCTAAAAATGGTTCGTTAAACTGCATATATAGTAAACCAGAACAAATAAGGATAGATCACATAAAATAAGGAAACACAGTTATATATAACGTCTCAACAATTTACATTTCATCTGAAAACGTTATTGTTGTATGCAATAAAAACCTTAGAGTGTAACGTCATTTATAGCGCCTTTGGCGTTGTTACTGATGCCCTTTTTGTTCTTTATTCAAGAGACTTTGTTTGACATGCCTCTTTGAACATTCCTTCTATAGTTCTGAAGAACATTAACTGAATTTCCTTGATTTTTCTCTATTCAAAGATAACGAAAACACTTTTATGTAATAACATATGGTATTTAATCATTTAAAATTCCTTTTGTATATGTTGTTATTCTTTCATCTAGCACATATTTTTCAGAGAGGTTTTGTCGCTTGATTCATTTATCCAAATATTTTAGTTGATATAGCAGGTTAAAGAAAAACTTTAACCATATGGTTTGCATTCTCTAAAGTGTGGGGTAATATTCTTAATCCTTGCGTTTTCCTTATTCTTTTATTGCCATATTTTCCACTTTCTCTCAGCAGTTCCCCTTCAACTCTCCCAAGAAGCAGGATTGTACTTTGGAACATCCAAAGCAGGGCTGTTGATTTGGCTCTATATGCCGGACAAAATGACCGGTTTTAACCGGTCAATACGAATTTGATGCTTCCGCCAAAGTGAGTTTTAGGAGGCCTCTTTGTAAGTGTGCACTATTCGTGACTCTGAATTTGTCGTTTTACCTATAATCCATACGACAGTGTATTAAGCACTGTGTAATGAGGGCCTACTTTGTTAAGATAATTGAAAACTTATTATTTTGTTAGGACTTGTGTTGAGCACTTTTATTCGGTTAGTTAATTGTTAATTGGTTAGTAGTCTAGTCTTTTTTCCTAACCCTGTTCTTTCAGTAGTTTGTCTCTGGACTATGTTCGGACACTCTGTCTTTGGCTTACAGTCGGGAGTTCGTGTTCGATTCTTCACTTCATTATCTGTTTTCAACTCTTTTCGCAAATGTCAAATTATTTCTCATTAGCCCGTCTTCAATTCTTATCTCAGATGTACTTCTTCATTTTTTTTCAGTACCGTTAGTACTTCTTCAATCTGTCTCGCATTGGTCCGTTCTCTCATTAGTATATCCTCAATTCGTATCAGTATTACTCCTTCAAATCATCTCTCAGTAGTCAGTCCTACATTCTTAGAAGTGGTACTTCTTCGAAATATCTCTCAGTAGTCCGTCTTCAATTCTTATCTCAGTTGTACTTTTACATTTACAGTAGTCTGTAGTCTATCTTCAATTCAACTCTGAGTAGTCTGTAGTCTGTCATCAATTCAACGCTCGGTAGTCTGTAGTCCGTCTTCATTTCAACGCTTAGTAGTCTGTAGTCTGTCTTCAAATCAACTCTCAAAAGTCTGCAGTCTGTCTTCAAATCAACTCTCAAAAGTCTGCAGTCTGTCTTCAAATCAACTCTCAAAAGTCTGCAGTCTGTCTTCAAATCAAATCTCAAAAATCTGCAGTCTGTCTTCAAATAAACTCTCAAAAGTCTACAGTCTGTCTTCAAATCAACTCTCAAAAGTCTGCAGTCTGTCTTCAAATCAACTCTCAAAAGTCTGCAGTCTGTCTTCAAATCAAATCTCAAAAGTCTGCAGTCTGTCTTCAAGTCAACTCTCAAAACTTCAAATCAACTCTCAAAATTCTGCAGTCTATCTTCAAATCAACTCTCAAAAGTCTACAGTCTGTCTTCAAATCAACTCTCAAAAGTCTGCAGTCTATCTTCAAATCAACTCTCAAAAGTCTGCATTCTGTCTTCAAATCAAATCTCAAAAGTCTGCAGTCTATCTTCAAATCAACTCTCAAAAGTCTGCAGTCTATCTTCAAATCAACTCTCAAAAGTCTGCAGTCTGTCTTCTTATTAACTCTCAAAAGTCTGCAGTCTGTCTTCAAATCAACTCTCAAAAGTCTACAGTGTGTCTTCAAATCAACTCTCAGTAGTCTGCAGTCTGTCTTCAAATCAACTCTCGGGTCAGCAATCTCTCTTTAAATCAACTCTCAGTGGTCAGCAAACACCGTTCAAATCAACTCTCGGTGGTCAGTAAACACTGTTCAAATTAACTCTCAGTGGTCAGCAATCACTGTTCAAATTAACTCTCAGTGGTCAGCAAACACTGTTCAAATCAACTCTCAGTGGTCAGCAAACACTGTTCAAATTAACTCTCAGTGGTCAGTAATCACTGTTCAAATAAACTCTCAGTGATCAGCAAACACTGTTGAAATCAACTATCGATGGTCAGCAAACACTGTTCAAATCAACTCTAGGTGGTCAGCAAACACTGTTAAAATTAACTCTCAGTGGTCAGCAATCGCTGTTCAAATTAACTCTCAGTGGTCAGCAAAAGAACTCTGAGTAGATTGCTATATCATATCTCAGTAGACTGTAATCACATCTTGTCTCGGGTGTTTTCCTGCCGTTGTACTCCTTTCTAGAATTATTAGAACCTACATGTGTATATCAGTTCCCAAAGTCGTTCTCGACTATTAATAACTCTTTCAATTTAATAGATACCTGTTCTGGACTTAAAATCCATCACCATAAGTCATGACGTTTTCATCAAATATATTTTTGTTTTGTAATTCTACAAGAGATGTATCAAAATGATTACAGTTTAATTGAATTTTGTATGCAGTAACGAGGAGACTAGGAAGGATGTGGAGGTTGATATCATTCAATTTAGAGCAGGACGTAGGATGAAACTCATTAACAGTTCGCTAATGTTATTTAGTTGATGTCTACTTTAAGTGCCTTATATCAATTATTGATGACAACGTTACAATTTGTCTGATCATGTTCATCATCCCATTAAGATAATCTGTTCCTAAAGAGGTTCTTTACTAATTTATTCATGTTTTGATTCTTTCAGAGAAAAGAAAGTCTCTTTCAGCTTCTTCGAGAAATCGACCAAATATTTACTGTGGGTCCGGGGCATCAACAAACACCTAAAACATACTAGGCTAATGTCATCATGATTGCAAAAAATATGTTATTTATAAGTGTTTGTCAATATTTTAAATAATAATATGACGAATAATATAGATCATCATTTACATCTTGTCAAATCAAAGTTCTTCTGTTTGTAATTTACTAAGGGAAGAAAAGATACATTGATAAGATTAATATCCAGAATAAAAGGTCATTCTTAAATATAAAATATTTAATATCTGATTCTTTTTATAGTGTTCACATTTTACCCTTTATCGGTGTACATCGGACTGTTTTTACATTCTGCCTTAGGCTCAAACAACAGATTGCTTTGAAGAGATTCTGGAAAGTGTTTTCATTGAAATTTATGTATTATAGATATATGCCATTTCAACAACGCATTATCTTACAATGAAAGATTCAGTGTGTACAATCTAAATATCCATTTGATAAATATCGTGTATGACATAGTTTCACGATTGCCTGAGAAAAAAGAAGGTCAATTGATCCTAATTTATAAGAAAAAAAGCAGGGTAATTGGATATGACAAGGAATCGATAAAAAGGCCTCGAGGTTTTGCATTTAGATCATAAAATTATAAATTAAGAAGGGTTTTTTTCCTTGGATATTGATTCAATAAAAAATTCAGTAATTTCTTTACTTTATGTCAGCGTGTCTCTTCAAATTGTCCATATTGTGAACAAATTCTTTCAAACAAAAAGAAGGTTATAGGCATTCAGATAATTCCCCATCATCACACATTCTCAATCTTAAATTACAATCAATCACATCATACAACTACAAGCAGTAGACCTATACATGTTGAAAGATATATGCATGGTAGCTTAGAAATATGATTAATATCAAATGTCCAACAATTGAAAGTTGAGTATAAATTAGTAGTATTAGTGTAAATGGCATAGCGTAATGGGATGGTATATTGGGTGTATTTCAACGTTTTACATGATAGTTTAATTCCTTATCTCGTTACAAAAAAATAAACTTTCATGCGAACAAACTTTGTTCTATTATTGTCCATTGCCCTAAGTCATTAAGCCAACTGTAGTATTCCCGATAAATGCTAATTATGGAAATATTATTCTATTCACACCTGTTCTCTGGCATATCATAGTTTCTATGGCAACAAAAAGCATTAATTACCATATAATGCTTCCCTATTACCGTTTTTCTAATAATAATAATGCTGCAATTAGACATTAACAATTGGTGCTGCCTCTGCTGTTTTCTTCTCAATAATATATTACTGTATAGTTGTTTGTGTTTCTTTAAAATAGATATATACAAGTTTGTTTTAATATGTTCGCCTATTTCCCAATATTTATCTCATCCCTTTCCTGCCGATCCTGTATCACTTCCTCATAGACAATATTAAACGCTCGTATTATTTCCCCCTAATATTTTAATCGGTTCCTAAGGTTCTGTATCTCCATATCTTCATTTTCATGTTTATCTTAAAAAGTAAAAATATTTATTTATTAGTAATAATAGTAAATCTAATACAATGGTATTTCTGTTCTGTGTACATCATTAAAAAGGTGAAGTTCTTCACAAAACTTGTAATAATCACCTGTCTATTCCGATATTTGCTTTCATATCTATAATCTATCAAAAAAAGTAGTTTATTCGGATCTCCGTTCTTATAATCGAATTGTTTCTTCAACTTAACCATGTGTTTTAAGAAATTAAGAACTCATTTTTTTTCCTTCTTCTTAGAGCTCATTATTTAATCACCATATTCACTGTATCAAATATCGAACTAATGCTAGAGTATTTTCAGCAATTCTTTCTCTCAAGAGTAAAATAAATTTTATTTATTTCTTTGTGATTGATTTTAGAACGTAGTATTATATTTTTGTCCTCTCTAACCTTGAAAGTCATTTCTTACACTGTTCTGTTCTCTTTACAGCAATGAAAAAGAGAAGTTCCAGTGATATTTTAGACCAAGAAAAGCAGCTCAAAAGTCTTTTGTCCTTAGCAGGTAGATTTATCAATATTCTGTAAACAAGTAATCGTTCAGCATTAGTAAAGTTGTTTTAGAATGTTTCACCAATTTGAACGTCTAAAAAGAAAAAACATAAAAAAAAACCTCCTGAGAACCCTTTATATTTATAAAGTATTAAGTATTTAAATATTTTAATCTTAAATATATATCATTAATACATCATAGCAGTCTGACAACGGCAATCTTGCAGCTTTTCGTATCCTCTTGCAGACATATTACTTTTTTATTTTTTATTGTCTTCGTGGCTTTATTTCGAAAGGGAAGTAATCAAAAGTAAACAGTCGTTTAATAAATATTTAATTCTGCTAGAAAAAAAAGATCTTAATTCACCTGCACCACTGAGAACTTTAAAATAGTGGTACTTTGTGCTTTTTCTAGCGTAATTATTTTATTGTTCATATTTAAACTGTCGTAGGTTTCTGAAGACTATAATGAATATTACTCCTGGAGATCCATATTGGGACGATAGTTCGATATCGTGACAGTCTCTATTTATTAGTTTCTCTAACGTCCCATTAGCATTTCTTTTTAGACTTAATGAGATTGTAGTTTATTAATGAATATTTTAGGTAACAATATCCCCATGCCGAATGTTGCTGTTCAGAAAAGTCATGTGGCCCACGTGGAAACAGTAAATGGACAAGAAGTTAAACATGAAGCGATAGAAGAAAAAGGTAGGAATGTTTGTCCCTTACCTCTACATTGATTCTTGTCCGATCAATTTCGTTCATAAGAATATTTTTTTCGTTGTAATTATTCTTTTGTTACAACATAAACCGTAATAATTAAACCAAAGAATTGTATTTTAGTTACCGACTCCCAGACTGGTGCTGTAGTCTCGGATATCAGACAAGATGTTACAGAAAATGATGACACAGGCAGTGCAGAACCACAAAAGGTCGTAAAAACGAAGGTTGACATCCCAGCTGAAGGAATTCATAAAACTATCGTACAAAATGCACAAAAGGTAAGGAAACCCAAATAACTTATATAAACAACGTGATTCGGATATGGTACTCCAGAATAAAATGACGCAAGTGAGTTGCTAAATAAGCAAACTGTACTTTATATATTTCTTGCTTCTGTACTAACAGATACTTTATTTCCGTGTGATTTTGTTTTTGACCAAATGATACGAAAACATTCTTTTTATCTGCAATATCTACAAAGCGATGTAACCTTGGATATCAATCTAAACCGTTCGTGATGTTAAAATCCAACATAATTCACCTAAGAATACTTCATTGTACCATTAATGCAGCTTTGTAGAGTTTTAAGGCTCAACACTGTCATAATACCATTTGATCTGACGTTTATCGCCCATTGTGAACATGTGGACCTTTATTACTGTAGTATAATAGTTAATATGAGATTAATACACAGTTCTAGTATCAATAACTGTCATTTTGGATTATCAATATATATAGAACAACGTCATCAGTTATTATTATTACAATTAATAAAGGCTGGTCTTAATGACTGCCGCAAACTGAAGTAAATACAGATTATTTTGATTACAAATGATAAAATGACAATGACAGTTGTGTTATGTGAATTGTTTTCATGTGTCATGTTGTTGTGTGATAAATGATAAGGCAAGCTCTCTTAAGATTGAATGTCAAAATAACTTCTTTTTTGAAACAGATTTTCGCATTGAATGTATAGCATATTCCAAGAAAAGTAAGGAGTGGTTAATGTAACAAAAAATATTGTAGTTTAATTCGATTTTCTCCCAATCACGCACTTTTCTTGTCCTATTAAAATACAACTTCAAGATGACACACGCAAGCACGACCAAAATTAAATGAAACGATTTGACAATCATAACCCTATTTAGTTTTAATAATGGGTTATTCATCACGCAATGTTGATCATGTTACTGTTTCAAAGTCTACTAGACATTCAAATCGCATTCCTTTTTTCAGACCAATTTCCTTCATTTGAATACCTCATTCCATCTTTTTAAAAATAGATTTATTTTCGTTTATTTTTCCTATTAAATCTATTTACGATGGTATTAAACAGAAGCTCTTTAACTTTAGAAGTGTTCTTATAACTGAAACAGAATCCCTTTAGCGTTCTCTTAAATGGTTTTATATGGTAACATTAATTCGTATTCATCTCACAAGGCTTGCATAAATTCAATTTTAAAATCGTATTCCAAACGCTGGGGGAAAGCTTCTCATTACTACTGCCAGTAATTTTATTGGCATTATAAATAAAAGAGGTTTTTTGAGAGACATCGTCTGAATGGCAGTAATCTTGCTTTTGTTACCTTGCCACGAGATAATCTCTGTAGCTTTAATGAAAATTAATCAATGTATAAAGGAATCGGTCAATAAATGTGGCTAAATTTGGACATGAAATATTCTGTTTTTGACACGCGCTAAATGGATAATAAAATACCAATCAATACCAGATTCAAATTGAAAGATATTTGCGTCCTTTCTTTTGGGTTTAAAATATCTCAATTTACACCGATTGACGTCATGATTTATGTTGACGTCACGTATTTTTCCTCCCACTCATATCCGTCAGATCAATATGGGAAAGAGTGGAGAATGATAATGTAACAATAACACGCGCTACATGATGTGACTGTAGAGTTAACATTGATCTTCTTATATTTGTTGTAATTTCCTATTTCAGAGTGAAGTTGATGAAAGTCTGGCTTTAACGCCTACTGACGTAGCTCAATATCTTCTTGAGACTGGTGAATTCCAGAATTTTTATTCAGCCATCCAAGATCTCATTAATTCTAATGTCGTAAGTGTTTTTCCCTCAGCCTCTTTATTTCAACGCCTTAACGTCATGATAGTAACCCCAACCACCGTTTGCAGAACATATCTGATAAGCTTCAGCAATAATTCAGACAAATTAAAAGAAATGAAAAGCGATAGTAGGCCCTACTTTCATTCAGGTTTTAAATACCCTTGGCAATAATAATAACAATCCTTAGATAAGGACTAGGTAGAAAATTTAAACACTCAAAAAGAATATACTATGTATTAATGTGGGTGTTAAAGGAATTGGTTATTTATGAAAACATTCTTCCTCTTTCCAAAGTAATTAGATTGCATTATCCATATCGGCCTCTAAGGTGCTCTCTATTCTCCCGTAATCAGTCTAGGTTAAAAATGTCAGATAGTTCATCATGGATACAATTTTAACACAATCTCTGCTTTCAGACAGTGTCAATCTCTATTTTCTTCATGCCTTTAAAACTAACAATTCATATTTTATAAGTCTTCTTTCCATTAGTGGGATCTTCTTCGATCAGAAACTGTCTGAGTACTAAATAATATCATTCATGCTGATAAGACAATCGGATACTTTATCTGAAGATATAGACTACACAGAATTCAGTACCCACTAATTTAGTTATAGTTGTATAATCCTTTAGCGATGAAAAGAAATGTTATCTAAACAATGCATACCGGTACCGTGATTCCAAGAGAAATGTATATAATCAGTCACAAAGTAGGCGTGACAGGTAAAATTTAACTTACCCAAATCGCAGCATGCACGACAAAAACCAGTGTTTGTTAGTACCAGTCTCTTTCGTTTCGTGCTTATATAATTGTTTACTTCTATCATAATTAAATTATCAATAATTACAGATGACACAAGAAGAAGCCGAAGCTTACCAACAGGAAGTCATGAACGAATACCAAAGGTTGTTAGCTGAAATAGATGCTTACCAAGCCGAATTAGCTGTAAGTCTTTATTCAAACAGAATCCAATCTAAATTAATGTAAATTGAAACCTGGTTTCTATCATAGAGTAAATGTAGTTAATGTAACTGATACGCTTAAGGTTGTATTTCATCCCAACAATATTTGTTTCGCTTTATAAGATGTGGTTTTCAACATCAACTAATGATAATTAATGTGGAATATGAGATTCAAATTTTAGATTACATGTAATTCATGATTTATGGATGATTTTATCTCATTTAGAAAACACGATTAGCGCCATAAATACTTTTGAAATTATAAATTGATTAGCGACTATACCTATTACTCATTAGCGATCAACTTTCTAATTGTCAGCGACTCGTTGGCATACGGCAATTTATGCAAGTGCGATAACGACTATGAAGCAATGTGTATATTTAATAACGTGGTTTAACTGTACTCATTTGTATTCATCAGCAACAACAAGAAGCTTCACCCGTCTACTATCCACCACCATTCCCCGGCCAGGTGCCTCAAAAAAAATCAGATTTATACGAATACCAAGGTGGATTCCTCCCAGAAGAATTATCTCCTCAAAATCAACAGGCCATTCAAGAAGCTTTATTAAGTAACGAGAAATCTTTGAATGAAGCTATTGATTCATTATTAGAAGCTTGGTGGAATCAGGCTTTCGAAGCAGGTTGGTACTAATTTAGATTTTATAGGTTTCTCCACATAGCATAAGAAATAACATGTCTACTTGTTGTTTTGATGAAGATTATAAAGCCACTTGTTTGTAGTACAAATTTCATTATTTAATCATTACATAACCTTAAAAATATTCCCAAACAATCCATTAAACTTGTATGTTAATTCCAGGTGACTCTCGTGCTCAAGCCTTAGTGGAATATTTATATAACATCGTATCAAAAGATGATGATTTAAATGATATGGGACAAATCAAAGAAATTGTTGGTAAGTTAATTTACCTATACCAATACCAACAGGGGTTTTGAAATACAGGTCACAGGGCCAATCGTCAAAATTACAACTTTTTAGGGGGTAGGAGAAGGATACATTCAAACCACTCATTTAGCGGCCACCAACAAATTATAGTTTTTAATACACATAAATTACATTGAAAGTTATTGGTTTATTACAGCAAAAATGTTAGCTAGAGCTGTAATGGAAGATTTATCAGTTGAAAACCAACCAGAATTATTGGAAAACGTTGTCGACTCTGAAGGTTCACAAGAATCAGAAGAAAGTGATGAATCGGTTGAAGAACCCCAACAATCCAGCAGCGAACAAGAGTCTGAGGAATCAGATGATAAAACTGAAGAGTCAGAGTCACAAGATAGAGAGGAGCTAAATGAGAAAGTTTCACAAGAAGAGGTTGTACCACCTGGTAAGCATTAAATGTAACTCTATTTCCAGTTGAACAAACCAGTTCAATACTGAAATACTTAATTAAACAACGAAAACGGGTACATCAAGAAAAATGTTTGAGTTTTAGCCATGTCTCTAAAGAATTGCTTAAATAAACCTTCGATAAAAGTCTATTCTCGCTAAACGTCAAAAAATGTCTTTGTTTTTTAGCAGCAGCACAAACAGAGGATAAAACGGCGAAGATGTAAACTATGACTCGGGATGTTAATTAATGGTGGAGATATTATATTTTGAAGAAGAATTATATGAAAGATATTTTTTAATAATTATTCAAAGAAGCCGTATCTGCTGAAAAAATTCTTCAATTTAATTCAATGCCAATTAGCTGATTTGCTGAAGAAAGAATTCCTAGACCATGTTAATCTCAAATTTCTGAAATCTAATGATTTAGTCGGACGTCTTCAATTATTTTTTTAAACTTGTACCTATACGATTTTATTATGGTATTTCACAACTTCTACTTATAATATATTTGACTGTACAATATTAAAGAGTTCATGTTCGAGAAAATCCCGTTTTTAACCATTCCCGTGAGAGCATTAGATTGCAAAGCAAAAGGTTTTGAGTAAATTCGCCACTTAAATATTTCAATATCCAAAGAAATCCAAATCTTTCCTGTATTCAGACTGAGACCTAGATTCTTGAACATGAACCTATTCTAACATGGTGGACAACATGCCTTAAAATATAATTGTCAATTGGTATTGTTTTGTTTTATGTATATTATTGATATTATATGATGATTTCATCGTTTTGGAGGTAAAAGCCTCACATACTATCAACCTGGCTGCACCTGACTTCCATGCGACTTAAAAGATAATTTCATTACTTATGTACATGGAACGTAAGAACATTTTGTGTCTGTACATTTGCAGATGATGGAACATTGAAAAATCTATGAGATTAAGGTCTAGATGACATTGATGATAATTGATAATTTAATCAAGGTTGTGTTTTAGTGTAAAGTCATAATCAAAATTAAAAACAATTTAAACTGTCCGACAAACTTCTCAAATTACCTCTCTGATGAACTGTTTTTTCATTTCTTTGAGACAAAATGATGAAATTGTCCACATGATACTTTCATTGCTTCATTGTTATCAGAAACAAAATAAATTTCAGATTTTCATATATAGAATAACAAATGAGTTGATTGCTTTAACCCTGTTTCAACGGAAGTTCTTATTGTTACACCGAATCAACTATTGTTTTTCAGACTTGCCCATTACACTTTAGTTAATGGAAACTTTATAATGGAAACCCAGTGACATCACATGAATATTATATATCGATATTATCCCCTTCTATTGTTATTGTTTGCAATTTTGTAAACTTTGTAAATATTTCTTTCTTTCATGATTCCTATTGTCGGTGCTGATGCAGATATGTGCGTTTTCTTTTAATTAAACAGAACTAGCTCTTCATAAAAACCTATAACAGAGATAATGAGATATGTATCCCCATGTACTAATGGTAATACCATCTCAGCATCGTTTAGTGTTCAATAAGCTTTAAACGCCTAATTTCCATTTAGCGTGCCACGTCTTATGATACATAAGTATGAAACGTGCAAGGTTCTTAACGATTTTAATGATTTAGATATTCGTATTTGGACTGTATTGTACTCTATTAACTGTACATATAACATATAACAATTCTGTACTATTTATACTTTTTTAAAAGGTACGGTCTTTTACTAAATCTGCTTATGGTTTTTAAACTCTAAAAGAAGAGTGGTTCTGCTTGGTATCGTTGCTGATTTTATGTATATATTTTGACATATTGAGATATTTATTTATAACTGTTAAAACAATTATTGTTAACATTTCACTGTACAGTGTACAGTATTCAAATAAATTTTATTTAACAAAATAACACAGTTGTTTCCGTTAAATCATTGAGTTGGATTTGGCATTGATTTATGAAAACGTACACCTCTGCAATGACCATGTTTTATATAAACAATGTTATCGTTTTGTCAAGCCATGGTTGTGTTGTAATAAATCCAAAAAATTACAATTTCTTTAACATTGTTGATCTTTCACTACCTTTCACTACTCGTGGCTTTACGTAACTATGAGCAGGATGGAAATAAACGACCCATTCAGCCAATCTGTCTCACCCTTCCAGTTTGCTCTAATTTCATTTCTCCAAAATTCAACTGGAAATGAGCTAATCATATGAGTACATCATATGTATTAGCTAACACCAGATACATGGCAGATACAAAAGCCATTGTTATAGACCCCAGGCCCAAGATCAATAACACCTTCCATTTACACCCCCACATCTCTCAAATCAAGAGATCTCCATTCAGTTTTAAACATCATCTTCGCGAGAGATATATATAAAGGTCATTATGGTAGCCTAGTGATATTTATTTGATGGAGCCAATAGCCCATTACTTATATAATCAAAGATAAAAGATTAGAAAATATTCTCTGTCGGTTGAAGGAAATTAAAACAATGTGATAAAGAAAACTGTTTCTAAATTTGTCCTGAATTGGTAGCCATTTCGAAAGTAAAGTATAGAAGCATTAAATTCAATAATTATCGGTTCTAGAAATAGCCTTAGTGTATAGCCTACTTCACATGATCGATTTTGTCTAGAATTTAAACATAAAACACGGTATTAATCAGATGCGACCACTCGATCTATTGGAAATTATGAGAGTAGCGAGACCAATATAGATTGATCATTGTTGCTTATCGGAACCATCTTTTGTATTTTTACTGGAGTAAAAATATTGCGTGGGCGATATATTTCTTTATTGCTTTATCTCATGAAATGTCAACTATATTATAACCGCCTACAGATTTATCTAAAGTGAGATTACTCCAATTCTAATATTTCTGTTTTCATATTTCCAATAGAACATTAGATTTATGTACAATAACTGTTTGTTTCCAAGACTGATATATAATAAGTACAATAAAACATATTTCTTGTATAAACTCTTACCGTTGGCGTGATGCGACACCAAAATGTAAAATAAGAGAAAATTCAAAATAAAGTTCGTATAACAAAGACTGTGGTTAAATTCGGACATTTTAGGGAGTTCTTTAAGGACTTGGTCCGGATTATGAATATTGCATAATCCCTTTAAATCTATTTCTTGCTCTATTTCTACATATATTATTCCGATTTTTGAGGGTGAAATGGGAAAATTTTTATTTATCATCTCAGCGAAAAAAATCCCGTTTCTGAAACAAACTATGCTTGTTCGAACGTGTCTTTTCAATACACTGTGAATGTCAGCCTTCGATTACCCTAAGCTATAAAAAAAATTTAAATAGGAAAAATCGATTCATCAAAACTCAAAACAAAATTGATCAGAAGAAGGAATAAAAGTGGCCTATAAGACTAGCGAACAATTGTCAATTCAAAATCTTAGTGTACATGTATTTGAAACTTCAGTGTCCAGTGATTCCATTGAAATTTCCACACCATCCAAGATTAGTAGTCACATTAACATGTGAGGTGGAGGAAATTTCTATTTGGTCTGAGAACAACTTTATTTTCTCAGCACGCCTCAGTAAGTTATTTGATAAGAAAGGAGCTTTTGACATTTAGCTGACATTTGAGCTGTAATTGAAGATTCCAGAAAGGTATTAACACTACATTAAAAATCGGAATGGCCGTTGTGTCGGCCATTTATAAGATCAGATTCTAACGCCTGGATTTATGTCGATGTTTGATAAGTCAAAGTACAAGTAAATTTTCTATCTATGTCAGGAAAAGCCTTAGGTTTGTTTACTGATTTTTACTAAATATATTGCTTAAATGTTTATTTGGATAAAAAATAACATATAAATAGAATCCAATATACACATATACCATAGCTACATGTAGTTCAATTATTACAGGCGATAGATCAAGAAAGCTTTATTTTCGTCTATAGTATATTCCTAATAAATCACTAGGCCTATACCTTAAAGTGCAAGTGATCTTTATCTTTCTATTTAATAATTATTTCTAATCTGAAAGATTCATAATAATAATTAATCTTCGCTTTCTAGAAGATATTTCGCTGTTCACTGTTTGACTATGAAGATGCTTATACTTATTTATCTCTCACGCATCGATATTGAATTTATTCATCTTCAAAATAAAAATACGCGCCACTTAATGTATTTTTCGTTTGATAAGATGTGACAGTTTCTTTTTTTTTTTTTTCGAGAAGGTGCGTCACTACATGTATCTATCCCGAAGAGAAATGCGACGCTTCACAACATGTTTATATCCGTTCGAGAAGATGAGTCACCACATTTATCTTTCCTGTCGACAAGATGTATCACAATAAACTACTTGTGTTTTTTCAGTTGAGAAACTGCGTCACAACATGTATCTTTTTCAGTCAAGATGCATCACAACATGTATTTTTCCGGTCGAAGTCGAAAAGATGTGTCACTTCATACATCATTCATGTTGAGAAAATACGTCACAATATGTATCCATTCGGTCGAGAAGACGTGTCACTTCATACATCTTTCCTGTTGAAACGATACGTCACAATATGTATCCCTTCGGTCGAGAAGACGTGTCACTTCATACATCTTTCCTGTTGAAACGATTCGTCACAATATGTATCCCTTCGGTCGAGAAGATGCGTCACTACACGAATCTTTCCGGTAGAGCGCCCCTATATCTCTCAAGAAGATGCGTCACTACATGTTACTTTCCGGTCTAGAAGATGCGTCACTAATTGTATCGCTGCGTCGATCATGCTGTAGACTTTTTTCATCATCTGATATTTCATACCTACAACAGAATTTGTCACAAAATAAATTCCATTTAATTATTTATTATATTTTTGAGCTACTTAGGCCTATCAGTTTAAGGAATAAAAGTAATTGACCGAAAAAAAAAATATGTGAATATATGCAAAACCCTCGAATTTTAAATTTCTCCATCTCGCAAATTATACTGAACAGACTAATATGATGATGTATAGAGTATATTTTCTTATGTCCTATTAAAGTATCAGAGACATTATAATGTATAATATAGAACATATTTAAATGTAACGTAAATTATGCCGAAAAGCAAATGTAGTTGCGATAATTGAATAACGGTAATATTATTTAAAGATATTTGATTAAAAACAGATAATGATGTGTGAAAAATGGCATCTGCACAATTATTAATAAATTTTCTTCTGCCTCAATTCTTCTCTCTGTGTAGAAAGGTAGGCTAACGCTTTAGGTGTCCTGAGACATAAAATAAGCAATATATTGGAGAGAACTCGACTATAATCGATAAAGACATCTTACCATGGCTTCCATGATTTGTTTTCTGGTATTTTCTTTGTACTCTGAAATTTAAACAAATATATAAATTATCATATTGTGAACATTGAGAAAATTGAAATAAATTAGTAGTGTTGATTATCGGTTCTCCAATGGTTTATGCATGTATGACTTCTTGTTTACATAAGAACACACGAGATCTGACCCTCTTGAAACGTTTTGGTCAAAACCGTTTCAAGATTTAAAACTTTGTAGGTATTGTCTTATGATAATTTTAAGAAGAAGCCAAATCGATCTGAAAATAAAAAAGTATTTAAGGCGACTGAAACATTTTGCTACAAGCCACATTGAGACTTGACTGTTCGGATGAAATTCTATTTAAAGATTATTTAATCCCCTTTGGATCTTTTAATAAATGTTTATTCATGTTTTATCTAGCGAAAGCCTTGGGGCTGATTGATGTATGGTTTCTTAAGATCTGATGCATTTATCCGGATTGCTGATGGCAGTATTAATTATTTGGATACTGGTTGCCAGTTGATGATTACCGCTCCGATCACTGTAGTTTCGTTTAGAAAAGCCATTAAACCTATCCTTCACATACAAATATTAGTTATACATGTACATGTAATAATAATTCCAAATACGTTTGGTTGATCGAGTTCAAAACTTAGTGTGCTGATTTAGCACAGACACCATACCCCCAAAAAAAAGACACCACGAAGAGCACTGATGGGGAATTACCTTTCACATCTGACAAAACCTCATTAATGTAACGTTTTAATGTCCTGATGGGCAGCACCCCCAGCTGTGTTATATCTACGTGTGTCTATGTGTAGTGGTCCTTATTACGATAGATATCGGTCCTTATTGCGATAGATATCTCTATTCTTGAACTCATTTGAGTGTTTTATCTATAATGGCATAAGTATAATTGTACATGTATTATTTAACTGTCTCTCTAGGGGAATAATCTTATATGTACTAAGACTGGCTTATAAGGATAAAGAGACAACGTCTTGAATATTCATATCTTATTAAATATATTTATGATGTATGTTTGACCACAAATTTACTGTAACTATCGGTTCAGTTAGTTGAATTACCGATTCAACTGGACCCCGGGGTACACATAATTTAATCAAACCACTCACATTGATGTATCTGTTAATGTCCCACAATCCACTCTGACATTTCGATGAAAAGCAATAAAATAAAGAAATACTTTTTACATTTGTATACCTCATTGACATTATATTTAAAATGTGGTTTCAGCTGTATTCATCAGGGTACTGCCTACTATTCTCATTTTCTGAAACCTTCGTGTTCGAGACACTCATGTACTTTTCACATTATATTGAACAATACCCACTTCATGTTAGTAAATTTTGTAACAGAAATGCATGCTGCTGTACTATCATAGTCGAAGAATATGTTATAACAAATGTGTTTGTATGCTGTAATGGTCCAACCTACACACTGACTAGGGAATCGTAGTTCAATTAACAGACATCTATCTCAAAACTATTCTACAAATTATTGTTCTTGAAATTGACTCTCAGCTCACACCCTTGAAAAATCGCCGAATATTAATCAACATCTCTAATTCTAATTCAAAGATGGCTTGATAATATACATACGCCAATAGGAATTGCATTGAATGGAGTATACCCTTACTGAAAGTTTTTTATCAAGATCAAAATCTGGCAATATTATCTTTAAGATCTTTTCCAAGCTAAAAATTGAACACGTTTTTAATAACAAGGGCAATATTTTCTGACATTTTCTATTTGTTCACCCTCGCACCACGTTTTGTCAAAATCTGCCAAAAAGTGTGCCTTCTAGAATGGTTTACGAGTAATTGTCGACAAACGGATAAACTTTATCAAGATCAAAATCTGGCAATATTATCTTTAAGATCTTTTCCAAGCTAAAAATTGAACACGTTTTTAATAACAAGGGCAATATTTTCTGACATTTTCTATTTGTTCACCCTCGCCCCACGTTTTGTCAAAATCTGCCAAAAAGTGTGCCTTCTAGAATGGTTTACGAGTAATTGTCGACAAACGGATAGACATGGGCGAAGCCAATATACGTTTCACATTAATATGAGCGTATAAAAAGGCAAAATCACCAGGTTTTGGAATTAAGGCTTGCTTTTAAAACGAGGGAATTATATAAAAAAAAAGTTCATGATTAAACAACTACAGTATTCGTGTAACATACGCGGTGGTAAATAATTGTGCGTGGGCCAGATAATCAATACATGTTAGAAGAATGTAAACATCTCTTTTATCATAACATTGTCTTTATACAAAAAATAACACAAAAAAATATCATTTCAATAGAAAATAGAGACCTTGATATTTTAAAAAAAAGTTTTAAATAAATTTATAAAATTTATAAATTATTAAGCCTTTCAGATGATGAATAAAAGATTGTAACAATACGATCTTCTTTATTATTTCTATAAAATAGAGTTAGTTTCAAACCGATTCCCAAGAAACCTATTAAAGTTGTCAATACCTGGGTTCAGTGTGTGCGTATTTGTACACTATCAAGAATACTTGAATTCGCATATACAACTGGTAAACATTAAATACCTCTCCTCTACTTTTCAACTGGACTAAATGATTCTAACAAAAGGATCATTATTTATTTAATTAACCAGTAAGAAATAATTAATCATAATAACCCAAATTTTCATTGTAATAACCAGTCGTCAAGACTTTATCTACAGTATTCAGGCATGGTTAAGTTAGAGAACATCTATCTTTCTGATGCTAGGACACTAGTTTTGCCTATGCAAATAGGCGATTAAGCGAACAATCTTTATTTTCTTGGTCAAAACATATCATATATACGTGATTTTGTCACTTCTACACAGAAAACATGTGAGATAGAGAACAAAGGTTCAGCTAAATAAGGTATTTGAACAGATTCTGGTGCAATCGTATTTATAATAATTGCAGAAAATTATATCGAATGGTAAACCGTTTTCAGAAACCAATTTTGTGGCAAACTGATGGTGTGGTAGAGTGAAGAAAACGAGGTGTAGCAACTGCATTGCCAGTGCGTCCAAGTGCCATTGCTGGAGGTCATTAAAATACTGCTGCTCGCATATTTTGCCATTCACTATGTCGCATGAGTCCCATTTAGCATGACACACAATTTTATACCATTAGTTTTAGTAAGCAGTGGTCTCTATGAATTCAAGATTTTTAAATCGCCTTTATTTGGCCGTACTAAGTTAGAATGAGCACCCTTATACATAAGGGCAGCTGATGTTGGTTGCTAGACGACTAATTCACGTCCTCTTCCGATGTAAACTTATATGGCAGAATATCCGAGAAGCGCCTCGTTACTTCGGTTTATCAAACCGGAAACAACTTCTTTCTGTGCGTTTTAGATTTGCTTGAACTTCCTTTAAATTAAGCTAATAATTTACTCTATAAAACTTAAATTTAATTTGTGTCAGCCTGACGATCGATGAAATAGCCGAATAACATCGATAACCATTTCACGCAATGTTTGACAGTATGTAATGACGCTTCGGTATTTTTATTAAGAAAAGTTCAATACAACTGATCTTATCCCTTATAGAAAGTATAATCTAATAATATTGTCTAGTTAACATTTGAATGACAGAGGTGAAATTCATAACCTTTAACAAATTTCCTGTCTGGAATGTTGATCAAGTGTTATTTATTATATTGAATATCGACCAGCAAATCAAATAGACCTAATCTGTTGGAAACATCTTCCTTTACTTCTTACTGGATGCAACGCCTGCTGATTTATAGCATGTTTTGCTCATACTACCATGAAAAATTCTCTAATAAATATTTACATGGGGTTTCATAAAATATTAATTTGCCATTTTTGAAACCACCTTAATGGGTTTGGGGATACTGAAATGGAAAAATATCTTTTCTTGCGAATGAGACAATAAACCACGGCCTCGTTTGCAATCTCTATCCCTTATCCCTTTACGCTGTATGGCGTTATCCGGCTTTATCAAACTCATTTAAAAGTAGGACATGAAACCCGATTCCATTTCTTACTCGATTTCGATTTTTTCATTATCTCCAATTTTGGAAATTATATGTCCTCGTTTTCATATTTAAAGCGCTTAGGTTGGCGAAGCCACATTAACTTTATTTTATAAAAGATATAAATAGAGACAACTTTATTAAAATGGTAAAAAAAAAAACAATTTATGATAAAAAAAAGATTGATTATCTATTTTGGACTCTTGCGGTGAAATGATATTTGATTTATTAATTCTGCAATTTATTGGCATGACCACGAATAGAATTGAAGTAGCAAAATTAAAGTGCATGATTTCCCGAAGAATCGACAGCACGGCGATTACTTTTCCTTTTATAGACCATTATAATAACTTTGTCTATCACGGGAACATTGAATTCTCTGAACATCTCTCGTTTTACTCCCACATACCGAGCCGTCATTTGTATCATACTTTCAAATTTTCCGTTGATTCTATTACTTCTTTTTATTAGTATAAACTATAGAGTTTAAAACAATTATTGTATTAATACAGAAATACACATATCGATCTTGATAAAATCAGTTTGTTAAAAAACATTCCCGCAGTTTTCAAATGATTTATTTTTATGTGCAATGCTTATAGTTTTGACAAGGCTTAACTAGATATTGCATTGGCTACAGGGGGTACCAATGACTTTAATTTGGTGGTCAGACTAGGGTTCGTGTGACCACTTGGAATGATTTCTTTAATACTGGAAGACCTTTACAGAGTGGTATTCTTTTGATTATTTTCATCACGTCTTCCCTAAAGCCGGAAAGGGTGGATGTGTAACAAGAAGTGTGCTTCAAGACCCAACATATGGTAGGTATCATTACAACTGAAAAGTACACAAATTATTTCTACTTTAAACTGCAGAAATCCCACCGCCAACAATCCTTTGGATTGGTATAAAACAGGGAAAGGAGTTTAACGCTGACAAACGTGAATGAACCCTGGAGGTTACTGTGTAAAGAATAAATGAAATCCATTGGTCTGTCGAAGTCTTGGAAAATTTTGCCCACCCCTCGCACGTTTCTATCAATGCTATACCGAGGTATAAAATACAGTTTAACAAAAATGATTATTGTTTTTAAAGTTGGGTTTTTTGTATTCGAGTGATATCAGATCTCTAAATTAAAGGACAACTTTTGCATTCGTAAATACAGAATGACGAATGGTGTGGAACACAATAACTTACTTTTCGTTTTAATGGCAGGAAATATGATTGAAGGAATCTTTAAAAATAGATACTTTGTGAGAATTACAAATTATAGTGCGTGAAGACTCGGATGACATTGTATGGAAAGATTGTCTTGAGGCAATGAAATATTCATAATAGAATGATTAATAAGATTGTTCATTAGGACCTGCATGCTTTCAACCTATCAGAATTTCTTTGAATTTTCTTTTGAAATTGTTTCTTTTGAATTGTTTTCATAAGTATCTGATACAAGTCTTGACATTTAAACATCTCATGCTTTCATCATAATGGCTTATCATTGCTAATAACTTACCAATTCTTGTTTGATAATGGACGCATTGGGTGATAAAAGGATTATTGGCCTTTTAAAATATGTGATAATAATTTGTATTGATGGAAGAACAGCTGGTTGTCAAGGTAATTGAAACTTGTGGGCGTTAAATGATATAAGGACTACTGTTGAGAATAAACTTGATAAGAATTAATCAAGTGATTATTCTGATCCCGTCTCGCCTACACTATATTTACCGACCTTAAACAGTTGTGTCATTTGAAAAAAGGGAAAAAGTGATAAATGTTGTCAACGGGGGATACACGTTATATGAAAATATCCTTGTTGTCTCTATGATCAAGTTCTTCAAAACCGATTCCACTTAACAATTAATCACATCTTCAGACTGTTAGATACCAACTCTTGTCATTTCGTTTGACAGTGATTCTTCCCCTGATTGTTTGGTTATATATATTAGGATCGTTGAAATGTAACCGTATAGATAAAGCTAAAATGTCTTCTTTATAAATATGGACATACTTACATTTGATTTGTATTTAAGATGAGGTTTTCTGTCATTATTCTCTGTAAACTGCGATTTTGTAATCTGTTCATCTGGAGCACTGTTTTTCCGGAATAAATTTCCAGACAATATCAACATGGGTTTGTGGTGACTTGAAGTAGAATGTTTATCTGTAAACGCTGTATCGGCAGTCTGTTTAGCTTGATGATATTTTAATAAACGGTTTGCTGGCACGATTTTCTCAACTAAATCATTTTCACGTTTTGTAAAGGCCCGGAGATGTTTATGTAACTTAGGATCTCGTAAGTCAACATTCTGTACTTCCTCGTTTATTTGATTGAATTTTCTTGGCTCATTACTACTTCCACCATTCAAGCTAGTATAATTCAATTTCTTACTTCGACTAATATCGTTATTATCACTTTTACACGCTACGTATGGTAATATCAATCTGGATGGGAGGACACAAATTCCATCCTCTCTCAAGGAATTAGTCGTTAAGTTTGAAGCTAATGGGAAGTTCATCCTCTTACTTTCATTTTCAGGAAATGTGTCATCAATAAAATGATCAGAGTTCTGTGTACCTTTGTGTTTAAAACAGTTAGAATCACGTTGTGCTTTAAAATTTCCCAAGACGAAATTTGCTGGGTCAGAAAGTAAAGTCACATCCTTTTTTAAAGCTACATAATCTTGCCTGACTGCTGTATCATGAGGTGGTACTATATCTTCACTTTCCGATTCCACAAGCAATGTTTTTCCGTTAAAAATTCTGCTTAAAATCCCATTCATTTGTTCTGAGGTCTTGTCTTTGAGTAATTTAACAATTTGACTGAAAAGAAACGAATTCAAAACCAGCTTTTAGTCAAAGACAAATTTTGTTATCTTTTTTTTTAATTCATAGGTATGAAGGACAAAATGAATTATGAACTTTTGACATCAAAATATGTTTTATTAAAGCTCCTAATTGTAAAAAGAAACTGCATTCTATAAGCTGCTGAAGCAAATGAAATATAGAACTGTAGCACATTTGAAAACTGTAGCACAATTGAAAAAACCAACCAACCTGAAAATGCGAGTATTTTCTGTATATGCAGGTTGTTGGAATAAAGACTGATCATGTTTACTATAAATAGATAGTAATATATCTGCTTGAGACCAGATTGATTGTAACAATTTAATCATCAACGATATGTTGTGATATTTTAATACAGTCTGCTGTGTCGAAATAACTCCATATCTGATTTCTGGATCCTGTTGAAATTGTCTGACAGACTTTTTGAGCAAAACAGTAATAGCTACTCCCAGTATATGTTTGGTGGACCAATATGATTAATTAAAAAATAAAACATATATTTCATTTTAAAAACTTTGTCTTATATTACATAATCTACTAGAGATATTCGAATAGGCAAATAATATAGATGATTATAAGTTTAAATGTAAATTCTTTAAAACATTAACTTACCTGAAACTGGCCTCAATTTTATTACTCTGGCATATAATTCCATTTAATTCTTCCTTCAGTTCTGACAATTCATCTAACCTTCGTTTAGTTTCATTACAAGGCTTTTCTTTATCAGTTCTTGACTTTAACTGTAAGAAAACAAAATTTCCAAACAGATGATATTACTGTCTTACAACCACCATATTGATGCTTAGTGGTTCAGCAATAACCCTTAAAAAACCTATATAAAGTGCAACTCTCTCGTACTTAAAAATACGAACAAGGACGTCCGAGTTAACGTTTTCCGAAATAATGTATTGAGGCTCCATATTTTGAAAACGAATGCCCCAGACGACACGAAACGAACCGTTACAATATATTATATTCCACACACGTTTTGGAGATAAAATACAGTACGGTTTTGGCAACATTAAAATTAAAAAGAAAGTTTCCTGTAAGACTGAAATTAATCGGAAAGTTACTTTCCTCATGTCATGTAAATGAAAGATAAAGGAAACATGTGGTAGTAAAAAAAAGGAAATACTTGTTAATTAATATATTATGTGACAATCAATGTGACGCTCATCACGAAATGTAACAAACTTTTTTTTTTAATTTTAATAATCCATCGGATAACAGTAACAAGATGCTTTCATTTATCACTTTCACAGTCATAGCTGTAATTTACAATATTAGACGTGGATGATGTTCAATTGTAGACGAAAATGAAACTTAAATTGTAATTATGTAAAAAAAATATGTTACAATAAAATATTAAAGGATTATAATATGTCTTAAATGGAAATTTACAATAGGTCAGATGTAAAAGGTAGGTGGCACAAAAGACAGATGATAACAAATAGCTACCATGAAGTCAGTCTACTCATTTGAAAGTCAACAGGAAACCAAGTTATCTATCATTGTCAGACAAGACATTGTAGTATATAGATGATATTCTCTAGACTCTAATTAACGGTCTCGTAAAAAGGAAGGTTAGAGAAGCCAGAAACATATAACAATTGTGTTAGATTTTGTGTAGGCGCAGTGAAGTCTAAATATAACAATATCAGTAAGAAAAATAAGAGCCTTGATGAAAACATCAGGGAGTTCTTTTAGCACCATTTGGGGATGGGGGAGTTCACAACCTTAATGAACAAAACATTACATTACCATTTTAAAGACTAAATAAATATTTATGCATACGATTCAAACAAGAGACTTTGGTTAGTTAATATCAACCATAGCGACATATTGACAAATATTAAGAACTTTGCAACTCCTAATGAACCTGCTCATGACTTTAAGATACCTAAACCCATTAGTAGTATTGGTTGAAGCAAAAATATTTTGTCAATGAAGCATTAGTTAAGTATAAATCTCGATTTCTGACAGAGAAGTCGAATTTCATGCCAAATTACAAAGTCTGCCACTACAAATCATTGAAGCTGAAAAAGTCAATCTCCGCAGTAATAGTATATATGGTGTATCAATCTTCATGTTCATGTTCCAATATATTTGTCACATAGCAATTTATTCTTCTATCAATCCTACACAATAACAAGACCAGATTTACTTAGGAATTACATCTGAATAAGAAGAAGTTAAAACCGTGTACCTTCATATCCGTTCGTACTAAGCAGAAACAATAGTTTTTGCTTGCTTTTCAATGGGGAGTAATTGATCACAACCAAATGGTATCGTGGAGAACAAAAATATTTTTGAAATGGAAACGTTTTGCTTGTACCGATTTATACTCTAATCATGGAGTATAGATGGATATTGAATGTCACGAGACATATTCCTTGATTCCATGATAAATGTTGGCGCAATCATCTATCCTTCATAAAACGCTTGAAAACATACCTGACGTATTAATTCTTCTAATCTGCTCAGATGAGTTTCTCTCCTGAAAATATCAATAATTTGCTACGAAAATGACTTAAAAAACAATCTGTATCGTTAATGGTAATTGTATTAGATTTAAAAATAACACACCAACACGGTCATATTCTAAAAAGAGCAAGTTCTAAGCCGAATAAAGTAGAACAGCCGTTCTCAACCGGGGTACATATGGACCCAAAGGGGAAATTGTGAACTCTTAGTGGGAATCTGAAAAGAATGGGGAATTCGGGGTGAATTTAGAAGGAAAGGGGGATTGGGAATGACTGAAAAATGGGGAATACAATTCGAACTATAAGCATCGAGAGAGACGTGCTGTTATTGATTGATCACCAAGGAGCTTTGTTTATTTGTGCTTTCGTATTGTGTATCCAGGCGCGGATCAAGCTTATCCGAGATAAGAGGGCGCCGCCAAAGGAGATTTCTGCCCGAAATGGTCTCAGATGCACGGAAAATGATCCTGATTTTCCTGGGAGGAGAACGCTTCCTAGACCCTCCACCAGTGGCTTCGAGCCTGTGGAGTTTGCCCTCCGTGGTCACTAAACCGCCATACGTTGGGGGTGAGGAGTTACGACACATATCGCCAAGGGGGGAATCTCATAAAAAAGGTTGAGAAGTAGCACATCAAAACTGAAAACAATACGAGCATGTTGGATGTTCTCACTTTCTATGATCACATACTATGGCTTTGCACACAAATCAGTCTTTAATCTTTAATGCCGTTTGGGTATAGCATAAGTGAAGACTGTGAAAAGACATCACAGTTAAATAAAGATTTTGTTTTTCCCACAATGACGTGTTTTAGTGACTGATTAATTAACAATAGATTTTTCAATTATTGTCTAATAGAAATACACATACCTTTGATAGAAAACTTGAGTATTTATATAGCTATATAATAATGTTTGTGAAAGTTGGAGTATTAATAAATAATGAGAACAATGTTGGTTATTATTGTCTCGGGCTATTTCCAGTATTGTTTGACCATTATCATCAGCTGACCATACATTAACACCATATTCTATCAGAATCTACAATTACATTTACAAACCATTCTGTTGTTTAATTGTGCTAGATCAAGGTATACAACCCTTTGTTGATAAAATCAATAATTCAGGCTTCAACAAAAATTAAAAGTTACAAACAACACCAAGACTATTTAATATCACTAAATCAATGAATCACTAATTAAATAAGCGCCTTTAACTTTGATGCCACTACAGAACTGGGTAACTTATGTAATATATTAATGGAATTCTGTGTGAAACTATATAAAATTCACTCTCAGCCATTTTCAGTATGACCCTACTATATTTATTAGGAAAGACTTGGTAATTACAGGTTTTATATTTTAAATTTTCTTTTTGTAAGCGGTGTACAGATAAATTGAATTCATTTCCGGTCGTATAATCGGTTTCAATTTCATTAGCTTTATTTGGAAATCTGAATTTGGAGATTTGAATAGGGCTAACAGGGGTCATTGTAAAGTTTCCAATTCCTCTATTGTCCACAAGAAATATTTAGGAGTTGTTTTTATATATCGCGACTTTCAGACGTTGAAGGTAAACGACCTGAATGTCTCTCATGCTAAGGATTGAACAAAGTTACTTGACACTGACTTGACGTTCGCAAAACAAAACCTAAGATTTGGTAATCATTAGGTGGTCGATTCGAGACACACAAACTAACATAATTAAGGTTGTTTATCAGTTAGAAGTCAGACAATTGTTCTACATAGAAATGATAAAGACGCTTCTTACAAGCAAAGACTTGTGATTGAACTAATTTTTTTTTATAACTTACTGGATACCCTATGATAAAAGACATCAATCTTGGTAAACGAACAAATTATATTTATCAACTTCAAAACAAAACACGTGGCACCGATCTGTCTGATATTAGATGTTAAATGTCATTACTCCTACTGGTCTGAACTGAACATCTGAAAGTAAGATGAGGAAGCGTCTGCAAAGATAGAAGGACTTATTCGCATACTGTTTGTGGTACATATCTGGAACTTTGTTTTACGCGTTAACAGTTAAAACCAGTGTGACATCAGCTGATTCATGAGTATAAATCTATAATCCGACTAGCATATTATTAATATCTTTAGTTGAACAGGGTGGTGAACTTGTAAACAGGACATTGTCTGATCGAATTAATGCATAATCTATGCGATTAACATATAAAACTACGTTTCCATTTAGGGAAAAGCCGGCTTCAAATCAGCTTTCAGCTAGCTTTCGTGAGTTTCCAGTTCGCAAATTGCCGAACAGAAATAATCCCATTTTGCTGTCATTAATTTATCAAGGACCAAACGAAGATCCAAATGCAAGCTTTATTTCTGTTCAGCAATTTATTATTTCAATTGCTGTCAACCTATGTTTGGGATACAGAACAATCATATGGCCAGTTTATTTCCAATAATGAGCATGACGTAGAAGATAACAGTTAAAATATTATCAGGTATATCAACATCAAAAATTGATATTACTAAAATAACTTTAGCTGTGCTACATAACATTATTCATATATGTATATCGAACGAAGAAAACAAAACAGATCAGAAAAACCAGAACTGTTAATATAAATATGATGGAGTGAACTCCCAAACAAATTGAAACGATGCAAGAAACAGAATTTTGAAGTTTATTTTTGATGATGAATTACACTGTTTAAGATAAGCGGTAGTTAATAATATACTACTAGCTGGACTATTCTCATACGATAAACATGTTCGGGCGTATTTGAAGTATAAGTGTAAAGAAACTATCATTTTTGGCAAGTAATCATACCTGCAAACAACCTATATTTCCATATTTAGTAAGTTTATATGCGTGGAAACAACCTATATTTCCATATTTAGTAATTTTACATGCTCGGAAACAAACTATATTACCATACTTAGTAAGTTTACATGCGTGGAAACAACCAATATTACCATATTTAGTAAGTTTATATGCGTGGAAACAACCTATATTACCATATTTAGTAAGTTTATATGCATGGAAACAACATATAATTATCATATTTATCAATAACAACGACCTATATAACCATATTTAGCAAGTGCACATACGTATAAACAACCATTCCAATAGATTATTCCATAGATAGCAATACACATACATGTAAACAAACTATAAACTTATCTTTGGCAGTAGACATACCTGTAAACAACTAATATTACCATGCTTAGCAGCTAACTGAGTTACACGGTGCAATACTGCCTCCTCCATATCATAACAATTTTCAACAATTACTCGAAAACATTGGACCTATAAAAAGCAACAAACTGACAAAAAAAATTGTTTTATCTAAGAATGGGGAACAAATATCTGTTATCTAAAGAACTAACAACAAATGACAAAAAATATATCTAAATAATCATACCTTATCTGATTTTATAGCTTCTTCTGCCATTAAAACGACATACTGATCGTGATGAGATATAGATGACATCATCACTTCTAAACATTTTACCTTGTTTTTCTGAAAATGCAAAACAGCATAATTTTGCTAATAAAATTGGATAACAACAAGCATTGTACAATGGGTGAGATTCTGCCAGTACATTGCTTTTAACCTTATTTCTCCAGGGACTGCCACATTGACATGCTGTAGTACGGACCGTTTTAACCTGAATTACTGACAGGGTCAACGAGTGAAAATTTCGAATGCATGAATTGGGATTAAACCATGGAGACTTATGTAAGTATTCAAAAGTGGATTTCCCAGCTGCTCATGATAAATCGTGTCATTTTATTGTATTAGTATGGAAGATTATAAACAATACTCTAGCATGAAAACTAGCATACCTGAATTGCTAATTGTGGTGGAATTAATCCATGACGGTTTCTCATAAAGAGCAACTCGGGAAGACAAGAGACAACTATCTCAGCACACTTGGGGTGATTCTCCAATACGCATTGATGTAATATATTGTTTCTTGATTCACTGGATATCAAAACATCCCAGCTATATTTAGTTAATTCCAGTTCCTGACAATAAAATACAGCAGAATTAATAGGAATTTTATATCATCTGTATTCGAAGAACAACTGGTCTGTAATGAATTTTACAAGTATCATTGATGGGAGGTAACTCTTATAAACCCGCAGATTGTAACTGATATTATATCTTGATTATATCTGGTGTAAGTAGATCTAACTTCATCATGGTTCAATATATATTTATATAGAGTAACTTAAACTTACCAATTCGCTTAAACTATTATGTCTAATAAGATTTGAAATTCTTTCAAAAGGTTGATATTGTGTTGGTAAAACATAATCATCTTCCTCGGAAATATCTTCATTTAGAATATCTTGTGATGGAACTGAATGGAACAACGCTGTTTTCGGTTTGCATGATTTCATTTCGCAATATATGTTTTCTTTTTCTGAAATGAAAATTTTTGCAAATAAGAGACAGTTGATACAAGAATGAAATGTTATGAGCAAATCTATATTTGCAAACTTATGGTATAAATAGAAGGTTAGTCTTTATTTTCATTTCTTACAATCATAGTACATTAATATAGGAAAAGTATATTCCATTCCATTATTTAAAATTCAGCGGCATCAATGATTCTTACGTCTTGTAGTCCAAAAAGAAAGACCAGCTCGCTTGTAAAAATAAAGAAATTGGCCTGCCGTTCCCGTACTGTGCTCTAACTTCCAGGTTCTCAATTTTGTTTTGCCGATATCACCACTAAGCCAATTTCCAATCGAACCATTCACCCCTCGAGGCTTGAGTACATAATATATTATACGTGACGTAATATAAAAGTTAAAAGTGCAAATCAAAATTCGAGGAATCAGAAAACACGTGTTAGATGTACAAAGTGGAACTACGCTGGGGAAAACCACAACTCCGGAAATGCAAATACTGGAATTATGCACCCTGCTCAGTGAGGTCCCTTGAGAAAGAATAGATAATTCGACCTGAAATTTGCCATCTTTATCCCAAACATACTACCTCTCTATAGAGAAGTCACTGTACAAGCACTATCATTTTTGAAATCCTTAACTCGATTCCCCCTCCCCTCTGGACCCGGGCCATTCCCCCCTTGGGGGTGAATTCACCCCCATTTGAGAACCGTGGCTCTAACTTATCAACAATATACATTGGCCATTATAAAAACAAACCTGCATGATATGTTGGTTCCTTAACATGGTGTGACATGGTGATATCTTTGGATTTCCTTTTAAATAAGTCACTTATGTGTCTTCGCGAGTTTCCACCGTTTTTCGTGTGTCTCCTTCCAGGTGTGATTGCTTTACCAGGTTTTATGTGTCCGCTCTATAAAACAAGAGATAGATCATTGTGGAATGTGGATAGAATATTACATGTATTAACATCTTTATATACCTGGTGAAATATATGACAATTTAGAAGAACAAAATACGAGGGAAACAACCCCAAAACAAGAAGATCAGATGTTATTCAGACTCCACATAGCCAATATGGTAAGCAATCATTTAGATACAGTACTTTAGGCACACTTCATTTAGGCACACGGTCAGATAAGCATATGTCATTTAGGCACAATGTTATTTAGGCACAGCGTTTTAAGCACATCTTCAATTAGCCACATATTCAATTACATACACTCATATTAGGCACACTAAAATTGGGCACACAGTCATTTAGGCACAGTCATTTAGACACACCTTCAATTAGGAACAACTTCAATTTTTTTATTGGGAGGGGTGGGGGGGTGAATGACTCCTTACTACGAAATGACTCCATACTTTTTTATGTATGTCTATAGCAAAAAGGACATGTGTCTGGTCATGTGTGTATGTGTGCCTTATTGAAAAAGTGCGTAAATGAATTTTGACCTAATTAAAGGGGTGCTATAATAGATGTTTGGCTAATTCAAAATGTGCTTAAATGAATGTGTGCCAAATTGAAGGTGTGCCTAATTGACTGTGTGTCCAATTTTAGTGTGTCTAAAAAGAGTGTTGAAAGTGTGCCTAAAACCATGTGCCTAAATAACACTGTGCCTAAATGACATGTGCTTACTGAGTGTGTGCCTAAGTGAAGTGTGCCTAAAGTACTGTGTCTAAAATAGGTGTGCATTAAAAATCTGTGCCTAAATGACAGTGAACCAGCTAATATTGGAATATTTTTTAATTAGTAAAACTGTGACGTTATAATACTCTTTTCAAAAACTTGTCTAAATCATTAGTGAAACCGAACTGAAACTGAAATAATGTAAATGTTTACCGTAGTCTCAGTATCACTAACAAAACATTCCGATATAGAATCATCAATTTGGAAATCTCTAACATAATTGTCTAAGTCATCAAATGAGCTTATTGAAAGGTCTTCTACCAAACTCTCTTTATATCGTTTTTTAAGCGATAACTTTGTAAGATCATCTGAAATGAAAAAGTTTATATTGGACTTCAATAACGGTAATGTCATGAGGGATTTATTTATGATTTCAATTTTTTGGTAAAATATTCTTTGTCACTTATAGATTAAACATTTTATTGAAGTTCAGAAGGTTATTTTCTGTTTTCTATTTGTTCTTATTCATCAGAGCTTGATTAATTATCGGAGGATGCCTAACACTTTTGAATAGCAACGACTACCACCATGTCTATAACAATTTATTGATCTAACACCTGGGCGCATATTATATCGTCCTGTAATCAGGAAATCTAATACCCACAAACAGGCTATTCCACACCAATTTGCAACGTTACCTTAACATTGCTCTGTTCTAAATTGAAAGCATTTGGAAACATTTTGCCACCGTTCTGTTATTTATTTTTTACCCTTTAGATTAATTTGAGTGTGATATTTTCAAATTCGTTATCCTTTTGAGTGGGTTTTTGGTAATGCTCGATACTGATCGAGATTTTGTAACCATTGTTAGATTTAAGATAAAACAATACATTCTTGAAATGTTATCCTTGTGGTATTGCTAACAATTACTCACCTAAAATTGCCTCAGGATCCATTTTGTCAATCTGTTACAAGATTTACAAGTTTAACCACATACCTCACTGTCTCTCCTTCAATTAATTTTAAAACATTTGTCTAACATTTCTTCTTTTGTGGTTGGAAAACATATAGATTTTAAGACACAATTTGCCGTGTGACCAATATATATCGTAAATAATGAGTTAAAAGATTCTCCATGGCGTCTTCTTGAGTTTTCCTTAAATGTGATAACATATTATTTTAGTGATGTAACAATATGAGTATCATCAAGGTCCATCCGTTTGATCTGCTTAAAGTTGTATTTTTATCTTTAGGCTACACTGACACTATGGATATATTATGGCATGAAGACCAAATATATTGGATTACTTCAAGTTTTGCAAAAGCCTTAATTTGAGTTTCCAGCGTTAACTATGCCTCCATTGAAAAATTAAATCACGAATCTGAATCTATGTCAATATACAAACTAACCAAACCATTCAAATGTAGCACTCTTCACAGAATCTGTATCATTCTCCAAAATCGTTTCTTTCTTATCAATCCAGGATATTTCAGAATAAAACATTGTAAAGAAAGTAACACTTTAACTGTATGAGATGAATCATTATTCGTTAATCATGTACAGGATTTCAGTTTAAAACCTTGATTTTTTTCACACAAGAAAATAAAGATTTGTTTCTGGTAAAATAACACGTTTTCCAGTTTTTACACATGATTGATGACCAAATCAACCAGCCTCAATTTTCAACGTATTTCTATGCAAATACCGAGTATCCTATTTTCTAAACGAATTATAGAGCCATAAAACTTGAAATAATAGGCCTACATTGGTTTTTTTTTTTTGGTTTTTTTGTATTTCAATATTACCTTGAATCGATTGTGAGAAATCACATTATTTCATTCTTTGAACCGTGACATACCTAGTCTTGGTCATCAAGACATGACATTATCAACCAATCAAGTGTCATGACAAACTTGACTTGTTTTTTTTTTTCAAGTGTAGATTAATTATAAGGGTTGCCCTGTCTATTCAAGTATCAAGTATTTAAGTTCAAAAGATACTTTACATTATAAAAGATTACCACCTTACAATTCTCATTCAATACTAAAAATCCATACTATCATGTTTTGTATGTATTTTATATGGGCTTAGGTGGGTCGTGGAGTCGAATTTCAAATTGATAAGTGAACTCAATAATAGTCCTACTAGAACACAATAAACATAACGAATCAGTCATCTATATTAACAATTCGTGAGTGCATTAATTTAACATCATTCAACTCAATGGGGTATTTCAAGTTGAATACAAAAAAGGTTTTGAAATATAAGGGAAGGGTCTAAAATATCTTAATAGTCTATATTTAACACCAGAGCATAAATTTATTAGACTATGAATGTTTCAATAGTAAAGATTATCCAATATATTGCCGAATTGAATCCACGTTTAAACATTTGAACTTGTACTTAATTTAAGTGTGACTGAAAGACGTAGCGAATGACACTTGCGAGAATATTCATTTGTGCTCATAATTTAAGGACACCTAATGTTACGTTGAAAATTTAACTTAACTTCTGGCATCAGCTGAAAAGTTGTGTCTTTGATCACATGTGCATACTTTTCCCTAACACCTGAATTTACTGGTTTGTAACCTCATCAACTGTTTGGGGATACCGCATAATAGGTCGTAATTGCAACCTCGCTTTTTGTTTTGTTCTAGCAAAATCACCCGGGGTCTGCACGAATTAGGTGTTCCGGACCTGTTCCAAGTGTTCTGTTCCGAACAAGCACTCGAGTAATTCGGGAATTGTTCTGGACAGGAAGTGGAGAGTTCTGTAATGAACTAATATCTGAGTAGTTCTAGACAGGTTCTGAACAGGAATTATACTGGTAGACAATCGTATTATAAAAGTAGTATCATTTGCCATTTTGGAGGATATCCTTCACGAAGACAGTGCTAATGATGAGGGAAACACAGATGAACAGTCTATTATTGCCATATGTGTAGCACTAACAGTGCTGGTCATATAAAACGCATAATTTCAAATTTCTGTTGAAATATGTAATATTCAATTCTCTTTATAATTATAATAATTTTACTATCACTTGAACTTTGCGAGTACCACAGTATATAAAGACTTATATTACACATTGTTTAAAAAAATATATTGCCCTTGGACTACATAAAATTAGATTGATGAAATGAGGGAAATATTGGAACTCTGTTAATTTAGACATTTTCTATTGATATATTCGATTTTTTATTTTTTCGGACCATCTAGAAGAGCCAAAGTTGTTGGAAAACTGTTGACGCCATCTTGATTTCTCAACTGTTCCCGCTGCACCACCTCGCTAGTTGGGACAGAAAATCTTTGTCCAGAACACTGTTCCAGTTTACTCGAATCCAGTTCCGACAGTTCTGGCTGTTCTGGACTATGATTCGTGCAGACCCCCGTACATGGCTACATTGATTACTAGGCTAATAGTAAATATAATATAATTGAAATATGAAAACTATTTATACAGTTTTTGTAAAGATTTGTTTATTCATATATTCCTAATCAAATTATTTATTATTCTGTCATTTGGTAGCTGAGGTATATACATTTTGTTTTCTGATACAGCGACAACGGACAGGATGATAAATATCTCAGACTGACAGCATGTCATAATATAGAATTTATATTCTAATATATAAATTCAATGTCAGTCAACCCAAATTTTACTGTGTATATTAATATATATATTAACCATTATTTATGTGCTGCCATCATTAATGTTATAAAACATAATAATGAAAATGAGCAAGGAATTATTTTGGTTGATTTTTGTTACTAGGAAAATGGAAATAAATTTCATTTCAAAGTCAGTGAAAACAAAAGAAGATATTTATTTGTTTTGGATATGCAGTATCACTTCAACAATCAACTGATGATGCTCAGTAATACTTTTCAGAATTAATATCCTGAAATTCAGCCATTCAATTCCCAAATATTGGCGTGTAAAACAAATATTTATGCGACCATACAAATTTTTACTTAAGAGTTAAGACCTATGTTGCATTACCTTAACTATAATACTCAGTAATTAAAAGTAATTCTTGTTTTATGTTCAGTCACATTTATGCCCTGTCCTTGACAATTAGAATTCAACAAGTACTCACCAGGCACTGTGAGATACATCATTCTTATTCTAATTTATCTACAGAGAATGACGTTTACTTTAACTTTATTACACACCTTATTGTCAGATATAAATTGTTACACGTATATATAAAAAAAATATAGTCAAATAGACCTATATATATGATGAATGGATGACATTTTGTTCATCTGAAGTAGATTGTTCAGATGAAGTAATGTCTGATAGCGGGGTTGGCATTAAACATATCAATTTATCAACAACAAACCGCTCACGTATTTTAAGGTAATTTCCTAATAATAAAAGCGTTCTGGCATCACTTTCCAACAGACCTCTAGTCAATTCACCCCAGACTATTATCAAAATCAGATGTCCAAAATGTCTGGAATCGTATTTTGCATATCTAAAACTTTTTGTACAAATGTGGCTATATATGAAATTCTTAGTTAATAAAAACAACGAACACTGACTGTGTCGAATATTGTACCTGATCTCATGAATAAGCATATCTGGTGTATTGGTCTCACAATTCGGAATATAAATCTTAAATTTCCAATTCTTTTTAGTTAAGCGAGGTACGAGGTTCCTTGTGACCCACCATCGGCACTTTGGATCATTTTCGTCAAATATAATAACCATATCGTACAAATAATCATTTCTTATTACCACATTTTTAAAACAGTGAAAACTTGTTATTTTCTTACGGGAATATCCTAAAGCAATGATATTTTTTCTGTTAGAGTAAATACAGATAGCTATAAGTGCAATCAGTACTAAGAAACACGAGGCCGAAATTCCCACCGCGGCGCTTAATTGATGAGAATCATTAGAACACTGTAGTTTACTTCTATCAAAACTAATAAGATCAATTTCACCACACCGGACATGACGTCTATCAAAAACTCTACTCCTATGGCCTTTGACCCAATCGATCAGATCTATATTTTGACATTGGCAGATCCACGGATTGTTAGATAGTATAATCCATCTAAAACCAACCATAGCTGATAGTTCAGAAATGGTTTCAGGCAGTAGATACTGTAGTTTGTTATTCTGAAGACTTAACAGTTTAAGATTCACAAGATCCTCTAAAAGACCGGCAGGAATTGTTTTAATTCCATTGTGATCTAAATACAGTTCTTCTAGGAATCCTAGCTTATGAAAAGTATTGGATTTTAAGTCTATAATGTTGTTATCACTTAGGTTTATTTTCCTAAGATTGAGCATGTTGGAGAAGAAATCATCTGCAACTCCTTGAAGTTTACTACAATTAAGATAAATTTCCTCCAATACAGATAACTTCACTTTTGGCTTTACTTGAGAAGCTGAATGTTCAAAATTGTTTCCGTCCAGATAGATTTCCTTTGAAGACTTGGGTAAATCGGTTGGAATGGAGGTCAAATTACGTGAACAGATGACAGTTTCTGGTACCAGATCAATTTCTCTTGTATAACATTTACACAAGTTGGTACAGTTTGGTATTCGACACAGGAAGTGCACAGATGGGACATCGGCTATTTTCATCAACCCTAACTTAGGGTAGGTGATGCAATGGCGAATGATGTAATGGCTTGTGTGAACAGGAACAGAGTTGACCACAACTAGTTTTTCTTTTAGCCATTTCAAGTCACACGTGCAAACTATGGGATTATGAAGCAAGTTAAAATCAGCTGAAGAGACGAATGGCTGAAAATGGCTTAATTCATTATAAGACAAATCCACCAAAGTCAGTGAAGGAATTTGTTCGAAACCAGTGTCTGCCACATGAACCAGTTGACAATATTGACAAACGAAATTCTTAAGCGTAGTTAAAGACGTTCCAATATCAAAAAAATTGTAAATTGTCCTAATAGGATTATAAGATAAATCCAAATTGATGACTGAATGTAATAATCCAGAAACACCAATATCTGAAACGTTGGTGATATTATTTTGCCTTAGGTCAAGTTTATGGAACAGCGGAGACACGTTAAATTCTTCACTCTTGATGATTGTGTGGATTGTATTATGCCTTAAGTCCAATAGTTGGATATTGACAAGATTGTCAAATGATTTAGAGTCTAGAGTTGTTATCTTGTTAAAACTTATATCAAGAATTTCAAGATTGGTCATTTCGCCGAAAATGTGCAGTGAAATCCAAGTTATTTGGTTTCCACGCAGCAAAAGAGTCTTTAAACCTTTTCCTACTGGAATTTCCTTTAGTATATTAAAAGATAAATCTAAGGTCACTAATTCCTCTGGAAAAGTTGTATTTTGAATAAATTCGAGATGATTTCGAGATAAATTGAGCACTTTCAAGCTCTTTCCAAATGGTGCTTCTGAGATATTGATAATTTGATTATTGTCAAGACTTATACTTTGGAGATTTTCAAGTTTATCCAAACCTATGTTGCCAATAGTTGAAATATGGTTGTAGTTTAAATGCAGTTCCTGTAGTGCTGTTAAGTTTCCAAGCGCTGCCGGCTCTATTGTAGCAATCATATTATTTCCAAGATCCAGATTGACAAGTTTATCTAAGTCATCAAACATAAGATCACTTAATACTTCAATTTGATTCCAACTCAAATCTAAAAATTCAAGATTTCTCAATCCAGTAAAACCACGATTTTCAATAAATCGTATATCATTACCGCTTATGTCCAGATATTCGAGTCCTGTGAAGCTTTGATTGAAGAAAAAAGCGGGTATTCGTTCCAGGTCATTATCCGAGAGATTCAGAATTTTAATAGCAAACTGTGGTGAGCTAGAAAGTTGTAGATGTTCAAGTAAGTTCTTAGATATATCCAGATAATGGATGTGGTCACATTTGCCAAACACTGCTAAATCCAAGAACTGGAAACTATTTCCTCGCAGGAATAACTTTTCCAGTTTCTGTAATCCATCGCAGAAATCAGATGAAATCCTGGATATGAAGTTTTCGGATAAATCCAGATATTTTAAAGATGTGGCCCCAAGGAACGGGGTTGGTGGAAGGTCGTGAACTAGATTGTTGGTTAAATTTAAAAACTCAAGTTGAGGAATATTTTGGAATGATTGGTCGGGTATCTGTGATATATGAGACATGCTCAAATCGATCATCTTCACATCTAAGATAATATCATCAACACAAGAAAAGGCAGACCAGGGAAATATTTCCAATGATAAACGTTGAAGTAATATGATTTGGAGGTTAGATAAGTTACAGAAAAGCCCATGGGGTATATCTCGTAATGGATTGTTAGAAAGATCTAGATAGGATAAAGATTTTTGATTCTTTAAAAATCCCACTGGGATTTCTTTGAGCAGATTACTACCAAGATCAACTACTTGTAAATTGGACAATTTATCAAAAACAGTAGACGAAATTGTATGAAGCTGACAGAAGATAAAATTGTCGGGTTGGTGATAGGTAGAACTATTAGAATGTTTACAGTAACAGTTATGTTGATGTTCAGCTAGAAACGACTGGTCATGACATCTTACTGACACATATTTTATACGTTCAGGATAATATATCCATTTTCCGGAAATTTGATAATAGGGCAAATTTTTCATACATGTCAGAAATCCAAATACGCTGTCTAAAATACATCCCGATTCATCTTGAATCGGGAAATTAACTGATACTGCACTACCATTCGGCCAACTGACTTCAAACGATCGTAGCTGTAGCTTTGCTGTCCCAAACTCAAAAACACAATATACATTCCAAAACAGGGAAATTAAGCTGAATTTCTCCATCTGAACAAGTTAGTAGAAAATTATCTGCATTCTGGGTGATTCTGGAATATACAAAGCGAAAGCGTGAGTTTCCATTATGAAAGTTCGACCAGGCGAAAAAGCAAAATTATCTACGGTTTCATCTACTAATATTGTACGGTGCTCCTTCACAATTGTGTGCATTCCATTTAGAGACCAGTATTGTGGTGTGCCTTTGTAGGCCTACACTTATAAAAATAGACAATACCTACCTATCGTATTAAATTCAGTCCAATAAAAATAAGCTTCGTTTTATCTCTCCAAAAAACACAATCTAGTATAAATATAATAGGATGTTGAATAAACCTGTCAACTTGGGGAGTCATTAATTATCCACACGTCTTCCGCAACGGTATATTATACAACTTAATGTATTATGTCTTTATACTAGGCCTACCGCCTTCATTGTATGTAAGCCTATAGCCTGTATTAATGTCATTTCTTGATCGTTAGTACATCGTTCAATTTTACAACAATTCCAATTAATTTCTTTGCTTTAGAAAAATTGTAATTTGATAATTTCGGTATTTGGTCAAAAACTTTGCTTTGATCTGATGTAGAGTAGTTGTGTCCCCTTCGAATAGCAATCTCTGATAGTGGAGGCAAGAAAGCATTTAGCTGGAACAAAATGGCTGACGAAAAATGCTAATTTATTCCAGGGTAAATTACCTACATTCAAATGTCATTTCTAAGTTAAACGTGTTTTGTTTTGAATGCATTCTAATATTCAAAGACATATTTTCGAACATGAGAGTCTAAAAGACATATTCTCTCAATGGAAAGAAAGGAATCAGACTAAAAACTTCTTACTCACCTTACTATTCTTTCTGTATTTAGTCAGAGACTTGCTAAGACAAACCAGCCTCTGATAGATATTTAGACAGATATGGCTGGGGGAGAGTCAGAAAAAAGAAGCCAGAAAACATTTGGGATTTTCTGATCCTTCGCGGGTGTGTGTTCTAAAACGTATGAAACGTAAGTTATGATTCAACTAAGAAAACATCCATCTTTCCACTCTAGTTATAGGCCTAGGCCTATCTAGAATTGGTGGATTCAAGATATTTAAATGGTTTTAAAACCCCTTGCATCTGTGAAGGTGCAGAAAATCCAAAATTTTTTGTGGCTTAGTTTTTCTGGCACTTCCCAAGCCATATCTGTCCAAATAACTATCAGAGGTGAGAAGTAGAGTTAGCAAGTTTCAGACTAATTCTATAGCTTTGTAGCCAATATTGATACGGTTGGGACAATAGCTAGATATTAACCCCTTCTTGTAGCCTGGAAATCAAGAAATGATTTTGTATGTCCCACGCAAAATATCATTATTTTTTTTTTTTTAAATAACTGTTTGATTCGACTTGAAATCATGAAACTTTTTACTAATGACTGTTTATTACATATCCCACAAAACACTGATATCTGTAAACATGGTGTCATTTTCAAGGATGTCTTGTGAAAATATAGGCCTATGAATATATTTGACATTTTTAAGTTTCCTTTTTCATTTAGGTTACAGTTAGTGGTTTGGCTTTGAAGTTGTTTTGTTATTGTAAATGTTGATCATGGCTAATCCACCTGAAAATAATTATCTTGGTGGAGCTCGACCTAAAACCTCTGTTGGTAGTAATACAAGTAGTGAAAAAAAGAAGGAAAAGAAAAATGTTGATAAAACTTGTAAATATGGAAGTGATAAGTGTGGCGGCTCACCTATTAGAAATCAGTTATTGAAATCATGTTCATGTTGTCGCAATCGAGAAACAGAAAGGCATACTGTAATAGTTAATGATACAACTCATAATCAAACTAAGGAAAGTAAAAATGCTTTAGACTGTGAAATACAACAGATTTGTATTCCAATTAAAAATGAGATTGATGTTGACAATGTTAATAATTTTCGGAGAACATTATGTTGTAAAAAACCTGTTCAGTTTTCATGCACGGAAGACAGTGCTGTTACAGGTTCATTATACAATTTAACTTTAGACTCTAATACTGATTCAGTGCATTATTCTAGTCAAGAAGATTATACTGGAGTTACATTAAGTGATAGTAGAGATTTTTCATCAGGGGACAAGGCTATAGATCCTGCTTTAACAGTATCTTGTCTGCATTCAAATTGTACAAATAGTAACCCACAGGCATTTGTCAAGTGGAAAACGGCAGGATTAGCTTTAAGGGAAGTACTATCCAAGAAAACTAATAAACTAAATAAAGGTAAAGTGTCATTTCCAAGAGACCATTTAAAATCTGACCATACAAGGTGTTGGTTACAGAGACTTCATGATTTTGATGAATATAATGAAGATTTTTTTACTTTTTGTGATTGTGAAGATGAAGAAACTCTAACTAAAAGTGGTTCATCTTCCAGTTTACTTTCATTTGATTCAGCAAATTTGTCAAATCCTTCAAACCATAGTAACACTAATACTTTTCAGTTGGATCCTGTTTCAACTTGTTCTATTCCAACTATAAATTCAGTAACAGTTTCTATAAATCAAACTAGTATAGATTCAGAGCCGATTTCAGTTAATTCTGAATTAGAATCCAATCTATTACTCAAAAATAGTGTTTGTAACTCAACCATTTGGGAAATGCTACAAAAACCATATTTATATAATAACGAAGACAACTTTAACAAAATGAATCCAGTTGACAAAATGAACCAAGTTGACAATGTGAAATATATTGATAAAGTCAAGCCGATAAACCAGATTTCTTCAGTGTCTCATGATATCTGTGATATTTCTTTGTGCAATAATATTAACTCTAGTAATGAAGAGTCAATGAATTTGTCCCTTCCTATTACAATTTCTAGGCATAATAATACTCAATTTGAACATAATACATCCTTATTACCTTTACCTCACAATTCTAATAGTCAGCAAACAAAATCAAAAAAACAATGTGATTTAACTTTGTGTTTTGACAATTTAAACACACCTGGTCATTTATTTACCCCAAATTTGTGTGGAACTGTAGATAAAAATGTGAATAAGTCTCCTGTAAATACATTATTAAACAACTTAGTAGATAATGTATCTCATGAATGTGCAGGGAGCTATTCTTTATCTAATATTGAACGATCTAGTCTTGAAGAATCAAGTCTTGAACAGTCTAGTCTCAATCAATCCAATGACGAATCAACATTGGAATTTCAAATGTGTGATTGCCTACAATTTATGTCCTCTGTGTCTCAACCATTGTTAAGTTCTCACAATTCAACAGATTTGTTGAACTCTCCCTTTCAGTGTGTAAATTGTCTGAATATCAAACAAAATTGTGATTTCTACTCGAACTCAAAGAAATCCATTCCTCAAGGAAAATGTAGTGTCTGTAAAATTTATCACCAACCAGACTCGTTGATTGACATGTCAACATCTTCCTTATTAAATGAATCAGAAACTGCAAATGAAGAGAGTACATTAGTAGTAGGAAGACCTGTTGTATGTCAAAGTGAATCTGATGTAACTGATCGCAGTTCAATCTGCTGTGAAACTAGTGGTGAGGTATATTTTAGTGAAGGTACAGATAGTTCTGATTTACCTTCTAAACTAATACGTTTAAATCCAACCAAAAACAATACAGAATATTGTGCTCAATCTACTAGTCATGAAAAGAAAAAGAAGTTGTTACATATTCGTAAGTCTCATCGTCGTTCTGGTTCTACTAGTGATAGTGATATTAATGATGAGGATCAGAAGGAAGAAGCAATAGGTATGGTTCATGTAATTTTCTCAAAAAAATCTTATGGATCTTCTTTCACATGTCTCAGATTGTGCCAACTAGAGTATTATTATGTATTCATATGAATCAGCATTAAAATAAGTGACCACAAACTAAATTCTTAAACTAGTTTGTAAACCACAGTCACAGTCAAATACAGTGAAAGGAAAATTAAAGATTGAGCCATGTTTAAGAAGTCTGTCTTTATATTGATTATCTGTATTCTCCATTTCAGATGTACCTTTGGAAGAAAGCAGTAATTTTCTATTGTCAGATATTCTTCATCCTACAACACCCTTGGCACGTTTCCTGAAAAGTCATATACCTTATGATGAACGTAGTGTTAATATGCCATGGGAGAATATAGAAGATGGTTTAAGTGTAGAAAGTTGTGCTGATGCTGATTCCAACCACTCTTTAACTGGTATGTCAGAAGGCAGCAGTCTCCGTAACACACAACTAGATCCTTATCTTGATACTAAACCTGACGAACCAGTCAGTCAAATATCTGAACATATAAAGAAATCATCTGAAAAAAAATCTATGCAAGCTCGACCCTCAACAACTTTACGCAAATTACTGAACATGGAGATTCATACTGAACTAAATGGAGAGAATTCTCAATATTCACCTGAAACCTGGGTACGATTAGTTGACCAGATCTCTTTACCATTTGACTGTACAGAAGATGATAATTCCAATGAAATTAATAATGATAATGTACTTATTGATTCAACAGAAAAGGTAGATTTATGTTTTTCAATAACATTTTACTGTCCAGATTTATTGTAAACTTTATTTTACAATTCAAAAGCTTTTTAAAAGAAATTCGGTTGTATGTAGCTATGTGAAATGCATTGCAAGTAATGCTTTTGGTCTCCATATACAAATTTTTTTATAATCAAACATCATACTATAAGAGTGATATGTGTATACAACAAGTGTTCTGTAGGAGTGTATCTTATATAACACCCAATACAAGTTTTGAATCATGATGTAATTCGGAACCTATCAATATTCTTGCGTTTAAAATCATTGTTCCACTTGAATGATTGGATTAGCTTAATGAAATATTTTATGTGCTTTAGGGGGAAGTAACCTATGATCATAATATATAAATTTCAGTCTAATGAATTTGCTGATCTATGTTTGCCAAACTATGATAGTTCAGGAAGTTGTGATGCAGATGATGAATTTGAATGTGATTGTGAACACTGTCAGTTATTGAAGATTGTTGGAAATACAGATAATGTTCTAGCCTCTGATAATGTTAATGAAAATTCACCAGATAGAAATAACTTTAACTGGTAAGTACTGTTGAAATTATTGGTTTAGGTTTAACAGTACAAAAAGAGGTTTTAACCATGAAAACCTTTCATTAAGTTAAATGTTAGTTTATACACAAAATTAGTTTTTACCACAATGTTGTCAAAATCCTTTGTGTTTAACTGGTTAAATCCAGGGAGATACTTAAAGGGGCACAGTCTTGATTTGTTTCGGACAATCATCGGACAGCCTCAAACACATGAAATCTTTTGTTTAGTCAATCAGAAATAGTCTACAGAGATTACCTTTGAAATTTGAGCCTTCAAATCCATGGGTATACATATTTATCCGTGTTTGAAAATCATAATGTCTTAAGATATTATGAACGTCCCGCCATATTGGAAAATCAAAGAGTTATAAATAGACTACTGCGCAGGCACATAATGATAAAACAAAAAGAAAGTACATGTAATAACAATTGCAGATTTTGTCAACAGGACACACAATTTTCAGACTGACTGAAGACCAGCTGCGTACAGCACGGAAAAAAAATTAAAAGTGAAATTATTGAGGTATATTTCAAGGTATTTTGCGATTTTCTTAGAGCTTGAGTATTTCTGAGGACTGTTTAAATGTAACAAAGGCCCAAAACGACCCCTAAAAATCAAGATTGTGCCCCTTTAAAATCTACAATGCTTCTTAGGTATCTGTAGCTTTTTTTCTGCAATTGTTATGAAGTTTTATATATTTTCAGGCCAGATTTTCTAGAAGATGATACAAGTTTAGACTTAGATTTATCTGAATTACGACCATTAGATCCATTATTAAATAATTTACAAGCAATACCTCAAGATTTGATTGATCTCATGTTTCAGGTAAGATTATTATGAGTTTGCCAAATTTGTTATTGAACAGGTTTCACTATTGTTTATTACCGTTCTATGTCCTTTAGAATCTAGACCTACATTATTTTTTTCAGTGCACATAGAACCATTCTGAACCTCTTGTGGAGCTGTGATGGCTCAGTGAGTAAGACGCTTGCTCGCTAAGCTGAGGGTCCAGAGTTCAATTTGACCATAAGGTGCAGAAGAGTAGGACAATGCATTTTAGTGAAACTCGGAATTAATAAGACAGGGTTTAAGTTCAAATTTTTTCAATGAATGGTATTTCAATTATTGCCCTTGACTTAGTAAATCGGTTTAAAATTTGATTGTGGGTGCAATAGAAGCAACCATTTAAATGGATATTGATGAAACTTGGTGTGAATACTTGAATGGTCAAGTTCGAATTTGATGATTTTTCGATTAATGGTTCTTGAGTTATTGCCCTTGACTTAGTAAAATTCCTTCAAAAATTTATTGTGGGTGCAATAGAAGCTACAATTTTCAATTGATTTGATGAAGCCTTGTATGAGTATTTACGATTTCGATGAACGTTTTTGAGTTTGTCAAATTGTTGTGGGTGCAATAAAAGCCGCAATTTTCAATGGATTTTGATTGTGAATGTTGGTGTGATCAAGCATTGGCATTGATAACAATATTCAACAAATGTTTTTTGAGTTATTGCCCCATATATATTATTCAAATTCCATGCTGCTAGTGGGCGTATATTACCTCTCTGGCAAACTATCTTTGATATTATTTTAATGTGTGTTTCAGAATGTTATAATGCAGATGTTAGCTGTACATCCTGAATTGATGGGAGATCAGGCTCCTCCACCTGTTCCTCAACATATTATTGATAGTCTTCCAATAGTGACAACAACACAACTTCATATTGGTAATGTTTATTATTAATTATATATAATTACCATATCATTAACATCCTTGTGCTTTGTTGTAGTTATATGTACCATATTGGTACTGGCCAGATAGCAGTATATCGGTCAATAATTTATAATGTTTGGATATCATATGATATGGTTATGCATCAATACTAAGCATACCAATCAAACAGTGGTAAAAAAGTTCAAATCAGAAATTTTATCAGCCTATATTGAATTAAACATTCACAATGATGTCTTATTAACCTGATAATGTAATTATTTTAGATGAAGAAGTGAGTTGTCCTATTTGTTTATGTCCTTGTCAAATTGAAGAAACATTAACGATATTGTGTTGTCAACATTTGTTTCATCCATTATGTATACAAGCATGGTTAGCAAAGGTACATTTTTTTTTTTCTCTTTCATAACTCAACAAAGGAATAAATAGCAGTATTTACAATTATATATTTATGCAATTCAAGTATTAGTTGAATACACATGTTTGATTCCATTATTGTAATCAAGGAAAACAACTTTATTCTTGGAGATGTGGTCTACCAGCCAGCCAAACTGCCCCAGATTGTTTGATACTTTTGTCTGCTGAATTAGTGAAAAATATCATTATTTTTTATTTAATGAAAGCTTGTCCTAAAGATTATGTCTGTTATCTCACCAACTCAAATGTCAAGGTTTATGTACATTCTTGTATCCTAATGAAAATTGTTCTGTGTTGTATTTTTCAGTCAGGAACATGTCCTGTATGTAGATGTACTATTAATGCTGTTATATAGATATCAAGTCAACATTGTATTGTGTCACAAGGATATTTACTGGTATATTACAGTGTATTCAATGTTTTAAGATATTTACATTAGTGCCATCTATTATAGTTATATATATTAGGTAATTAGAGTTTGCAGTATATATATCGATGACCTCCCTAACATGCTATGACAGTTATAAAATGTCTAGTTCAAAACTCTACTGTTCAAATAACTAATAAGTAAGAACAGTTACACATCATAATTTGCAATAGTTTATTTCAAGATATTGGGTTAATAGTAGCTCCCACTTATATTATGAATTTTGTGGGTAATGGCTTTAAACCTTTTATCTAACATTATAAGACAGTAAATTACTTTACTTTCAAGCTATAAATACCAGAATCTGATCAAAATTCGGGAGCTTCTATTAGCTTTCTAACAGTACCAAAAAGTGAAAATGATCATATTTGGCATGTACGAGGTTTCAAGCAGTCACTCCCGGTATTCGTATGAAATGTAAACAATATAATCTAATGGCAAATGATTCTGCTTTCTCTCCAGTCTAGCAATCTATTATAATAGATTATATGATAATTTTATAATCTATATATAAATGATATTATACCAGTTGCATTAAAATTGTTTTGTCTATTTTATCCTAACTATTTGCCTCTTTAATTTGATCAAATTTACAAATTGATCATTCCATGGGTTTATCTCTACAATAAATCCAAGAGATTCTTGCATCCATTTGATTAGTTGAATTTTTTTGGCGCCAGTGAAATAATGGAGAATATTGTAACAATTTCTTCATCTTATATAGACAAGTAAATAGCGATGGAACTAGACACTTGCTACTAAATCGTAAGATTTCTGTACAGAAAGAAAGGGAGGTAACTATCAAGGAGTTGAATCAAGTTATACAGACGTAGTATTAGTAAATTGCTTTATATTCTGTGTTATCACAATATCTATAGATTGTCTTGTGTCTAGAAATAAATAATATGTCCATGTCATTCTTGATTTGTTAACAAAAGATATTGGAAGTCTTCAGAGTGCAAGGTTATTTGCATTGAACATTATTGTGACATGCTTTGGGAAAAATATAGGTTTACAATAACCCATATTCATATGTTTCATCAAAATAGATTAATACAAATATTTACTTCTCCAGCTGACAGAGCTCAATCTCAACTTTCTAATAAAAACAACATATACATTATGTATATATATTTATTAAATTTTCATTGCCTAACATGCCATTTAATCTTCTATATTTCCTATTCAATAATTCATGTCACCCATGAACACTTTCAGATTAACAAAATATTGCCTTGTTATTTCACATACCAGTCAAATGTTGTTTAACACAGTAAACCAACATTCAAAGTTTGGAATTGATTGTCAACTGTTAAACAGGCCTTTTTTAATATTCTTCTAGATTCAGTAACAAAATTAGAGTAATGGACGTCTGGATGAGCCTCTATCAATTCATCTATTGTATCAAATGTTATTTTCTTACACTGCATCAAACCAAGATACCTTAATTTGGGGTTATTATCTGAGATATATTTAACACCATAGTTTGTGATATCTACACACCAAGCTACATCCAGATGTTCTACACATTTACCATAATCTGCTACATATTCTAAAGCTGAAATAATCAGATAATTACATAGAATTTACTTAATACTCAAACCTTTATTATATAACTGATGAAAGAAATCTGTGTGCCGTTTCAGATTTTTGTCATGTGCAACATTCAGTTTGTAAAACAAAATATACAACAAAAAAAGCATCATAGAAACTTGATCATTGTCCCTGTAGTGATAACCTACCTTGATCTGTTAGTCTACAGGCAACACAAGATAGAACTCGTAGTTTTTGACAAGCTGTAACAATAGTTTTAATACACTCATCATTAACAGCTCTATTCAAAGATACGTTTAATGTCTCTAATAAATTACAATGTTCAACCACTTTAGTTAAAACTTTAGGACTCAACTGTGTTATATTAGATATATCTAATAGTTTCAACTTGGTTAACTGAAAAAAAAACAACAACCCTTAATTATTTTCACAAAATTCAATAGATAAGCTCCCAAACCTTTTAAAGAAATTGGCACTCAATTTAACTTGCATACCTAGAAATACCAATGAATAAGTTCTTCTAAGACACAGTAAATAATAACTTGACATTGCAATGATGCAACTAAGAAGGATTTGTCATTTCTCATCCACCACTGGCATTCAAACATATAGAGACTAACCTTAGTTATTTGACAAATACTACTATCTGTAAGACTACATGATAACATATGTAAATAATCCATATTGGGACAATATTTTGTTAATTCTATAATAGCCTGGTCTGTAATCTAAAAAATATGATCATTATGATTATAATATTTCAAATGTCAACTATTACAAGATATCAACAGTATTCTTCTTAATAAAGAAACAGTTCAATCAACTATTGCTGAAGAAAATAAGAAATTATATATCGCTGACAAACATAAGGTTATTTTAAATACAACCGAAGTCAAGATACTAAATAAAGATTACCGGTACTCTCTCTTCTACCACCCACCTTATCACACTGTTCAATACGTAGCTGTTGAAGACTAGGACAACCCCTGGCCACCTCTACTATACCAGTATTCTTAATGAGACTACATTGTCCTACAAACAACACTTTTAACTGACTACAGCCTTTACCAATCTAAAATATGGGATAAATTAGCCATCATTTCCTTAATTTAACTTTGTCAATATTTGTCTTTTATCAAGAAATAGAACTCAATTGCAGTCATCTGTTATCAATGGTGTCATAATAATGGTAATATTGACAATTAAGAAATATAATAGTGTCTAGGAAATAAAGAATGTCATTTGCTGATAAAAGCTTGCAAAGGTAATGACTAGATTACTAATTTCTCAGAACTTACATTGATTATTGCTTCATTTGTTATATTAGAACAGATATCTAAATCTAAATGAACTAAGTGATGACAATAAAGACCAATAGATTCAAATGCTTCACCTGGCATATCAAAACATCTAAAATATATAAGGACAAATAACATAACAGAACAAACTATACATAACTTTGAGAGATTTTGCAAATTAAGGTTGGATCCAAACATTAAAATAAACAATCTCCAGTTGCAGTTTTCAAAAGTCAATTTCTGCTAATAAATACTAATTATATATTACCTTGCCATATTGAAGGTCTTTAAATTTTTATTCCTTTTAAGACACATTTCTATAGTTTGAGGAAACACGTGTAGAGATCCTCTATGTGTTGATAAATCAATTCCTAATATATTATCACTTATATGTGTCAATTTCACCAATATTTCATCAGTTAACTGAGATTGTTCACTTAAATTCACAAATCTCCATAATGCAGGGTCAAACACAGCTGTATACCAGTACCTACAGACAGGGGCTGTTCGACACAGTAAGTCATATAATGATAGATATTGAAAGATATTAGTCAGTATCAGTATAGGTAACTTACAATTATTGTAGTCACTTATATCTATTTGTGTATCCTCAATAGGAATATGTTTTGGTTTAATATCAAAGTCAATATCTGGTAACTTATTAGATAATAACAATTGTTTTGATTTGAGACTTGCGCTAAGGGGTTTATACAGTTTTGAAGATTTTGTAAAAGGTCTTGCAGCTTTATCAAAGCTAAAATTATGAGGCCGTTTTGCAGGATGTGTGTTTAATAACAACCGTGAACTGACTTGATGAGTAAACGGTCTTCTTGACCCAAAATAATCAACAAATTTATTCACGGGAGTTGAACTTGATGCAGCATTTTGATGATTTAAATTTAATGGTCTAGAGTCTTTTTTGAAATGTGAATGGGTTTTAGAGAAGCTAGATGCACTGGAATTGTTGGATATAATAACAGCAGATTTAGGTCTTGGATTTTGACCAGTAATCTTATTTCTCTTTGATGAATTGTAAGGTAAACTTGTAGAAACTCTCTGGCATGATGATGGTATTTGATTAGGGTTTTGCAATTTTCTAGCATTTTCCTGTTTAACATTATCATTATTAGATTTAGGTGCTTCTATATTTCTGTCACATTCCGGTAAACTATCACAGTTATCAAAATCATCAACACAATAAATTTTTTCTGCTTCAAGTTCAACTTCTAAATCTTCTCCATGACATCCATGACTATGACTATTTTCTGTTTTCTTTTCCTCCATTCTGAAAACAATGAACAAAATATATACAGTGCTTATGAGTCCTAAGTAATAGCTCAGAGACAATCATTATCTGCAGTTGTCACCAAAGTGTCTTCTGGCAGATGCAGATGACTATGTCTAGGGGTTCCCCTACACTAGTTACTACTTGTACACTAGTACTAATAGTGGTAGTAGTAGTAGTTAGTCCAGTTCATAAATCATTTTCATGTTTAATCCATGTAGGCTTACCTGTGCGTAAATCAAAAACTAACAATGCACTTATAATATTCTGAACTTCATTGATAAACTTGCTTTTAATTCAAGTCATCATTACAAGTGAATTCTCAAAGAAAACACTTCAAACAGCCATTTATTTTCTTTTTGTTGGAAAATATTCAGTGAACGTATGTGAACTACGTCAGAGAAATACGTGCACATTAAATCATGACGTAGTTATCAATGGCTGGAAGCGGAAGTATTGAAGAAATGAATTCGAGAAGTTTTGAGAAGATAAAATCCAAACCTAACTTTAAAAATTATGATATCTAAGATTTATTATCTAAGATTTATTCCTTATCCACTAAACTGTAAGTAAAAGAGACGACCATAACTATCCCTAAAATGGCACAGACTAAGAAGACAAAAGTATTCAACCAGGTCATAAATCAATGAAATTTGTCAACAAATCATTTTTTTCTACATGACTGATCAGATCTGACTTGATTGGTAAGAAGTAAGAAATTGCTTAAATAATATTGCAGGACTATACACATTCTATAGAGACTATCAAAATTATTAAAAGACTGGAATTTTTATATGTTTGAAAGTGTCTGAATGGTTTTAATTTTATCAAGGCTTAGCTCAATGAGGCAAATAATTTTAGCCTCTTTGGTCTTCGGCCTAATGTAGGTTTTTCTTATCAACATATGTATCTTTGATTTCAGAATGTAGTTTATAGTTGCAACTAAAATCATGGGGTTTGGTACGCAGTTACAAGGACGTATTTCCCATAGGGCCTTAATTGAAGTACAAGATATAGAAATTAAAGTATTAGAGAATATCAAAAGATGTATGGCTCTAAGGGTAGAGAGTGATCGTCAGTATGCTACTTCATTAGCTAAAGTCATTGCACAAGCTCAAAAAGTTGATTCTTCTGAATTTAGTGACACTTTAACCTTTCTTAAAGTAAGTGATTATTTGGATAACAAAGATAAACAGTTGAGATACAAAGGTATACAGTCAATAGTGCATAATCACAAGGTTTATTTGCAATTTTTGTATTGTCAGCCTGTATTGAGTTATAAGATTATGTTGAATGTATCAATAATGCTCAGTTCTGATAATTCAGTTGTTTGCTATTTGTACGATGATAAAAGTTTTGTTGTGATATTTTTCAATATTGTATGATGATATTGTATTGTCATTATATATTGATAGGTATGGGATAATATAGTTAGTGAATCAGATGTATTTTTAAAACAAGTACGAGAGAATGCTGATACATTGGCCAATAAAACTCTAGATACAATGACTAGTATTATTAATGAAAAGAAAAATATGAGAAGATTTTATGTTGAAGAGAGAAATAGATTAGAAACAGATTTTACCAAAGTAAGTTAAACATCATCTAAAGCAGATCTAAGCAAACATTTCTTTCACAATTAATTTTCATGCAGGTCAAAAGATTTGATATAAGATTTAACTACCCATGCAAGAACGGCTGCACTCCCTTCAAATAGTTGTACCCTTGTGGGAAGATATTCACAACATGTAGAGAGGTCCATTCTCCAGAATTTACTTTTTTGTTTAATATTTTATTGATTATTGTATTAACATTTTGACCTTAGTTATCCAACATGAATTTTATCATTAAACCACCTGATTAAATATTTTCTAGTTACAAGAAGATGTTCAGAAATATAAACAAGAATATTGTAAAACTGTTGAAAGATTAAAAGCTGAAAAAATCAAATGTCAAGAGTTACAATCAAAAGGTATTCTGAAGTACTATATATCATATGAAACTGTATTTATAAAGTGAGTTTAAAAGTGTTCCATACTAGGGCTAAATACAGATGAAGATCTATTTCTATTAACCATGTCATCTTTAACAAAGAGAATGTGTATTTCCCTAAATTGAAATGTTTTATCATAACTTATAAAAGGTAACTGTTATTATGTCTTGTTTTTAAGGAAAAGGCGGCTCTAAGGTAGATGAAGCTAAGAATAAGTTAAATAAAACCACTATTAAGTTACATAGATTACACAATGATTATGTATTATCTTTAAGAGAAGTAGAAGAACATCAATCTGTATATTTAGGTAATACATTACCATCTTATTTAGATTATCAACAAGCAGCTCAAGAACTTCTTATATACCAAAGGTAGGTTCAGTATTACACTATTAATTGATTCATACATTATCTTATAACCTTAAAAATCATCTTGATTTGTTATGTAACTAATGCTTCTTATGGAATGTTATTGGCCATTGATTTCTAGAGTCTTTAACAACCAAGATAAAATGTTTGCCATACATCAATATTAAAATGGAATTACCATAACTTGGTTTTGAATTTCTACTTAAAGTAGGAATCAGACATTACAATACCAGAAGTGATAATTTTTTACATTTGTATTAAAAAAAAGATATAAACATGTGTTGAGCTAAATAGGTGGGACTAATTTTCATAGCTATTTAGTCTTGGAGATATGATGTGTGGTTTATGAAATTGAATGTCTTTTACAGTAAGTTTGTACTAGAAGAATACCACAAGTTGACAGATTATTCCAGTAGTCAGTATCAAAGAATATTTGATAAGATAAGTAGTGATATAGACAGTATAGTACCAGCTACAGAATATACTAAATCTTTTATGGATAAATATAAGTAAGTCACAATATAAGCAATATTATATATGATTTTTTGATCTATAATTTGTAAACCTTGTCGAGCAATTAAATTTAAATTCAAAGAATTTAGATGCTTCAAACTGATCAACCTGATGTTTTTGAACATTTCAAATAAAAGATTAAAAGCTAAGCACCAACCATTCACAATTTCTTAGTTTCCAAATTATGAGGTATATGAGCTATCAAATTATTGCAGACTGCCAAGATTAAAGCTCTGAATTATTCTTCTTACTCTGGCATGGACATACAAACTGTGAATTTTCTTATGAAACAGGTCAGAGCAGTTAACAGCAAATGTATTTGAATTTGATGAAAAAGCAATAGACTGCTTTAGTGTTTCGTTACAACCAAATGTTTTAGAAGTAGATGATGTCACGTATGAATCCTTACTACAACGGTAAGATTTGATACTTTATGTTCTGTATTCAAGTATAAACAACATACTGTCAATATAACTTGTAATAGTTATTAATGATATTTGCAAGAATCAGCATAGGCTTTTCTCGATATTTTTTAATTTTTATACACCCACATGAATATGTGGTCCATCTGTCAACATTTATTTTCAACACAATAGAAGGTACAATTACCGATGGATTTTGATGAAACTTGGTGTGAGCATTGGAATTTATAAGACGGTAGTCAAGTTCCTAAAATAGCACTATGACTTTTTTGCAATGTATGTTTTAAATATCAAATAACCCATTGGACTCAATATAGTTAACTAAGATCTGTTGATCCTAGTGACAATACTACCACAATAGCTGCTCAATCTATCTAAGGGCCTTTGAAACATCATATAAAGCATAGTTTTTGTAGGACTCATAGATTCCTTACTAAAAATTGGAATTGAAAGAAATAAATGCTGTATCCATACTAGGTTAGAAACTTTTTGATAATCACTTCGAAGTACGATACTATACATATTCATAAATCGTCTATAACTTACATTATTTTTAAAGATTTTTTTATTTGCTCACATGACTTGTAGAGCATATATTGCTGTCACCCATGTGCTTCCATCAGTCGATCTACAATTGCTCGTAACCACACAATCCTTGACCGATTTTGACAAAAATTGCTGAAATTGTTTGATATCACCCAAGGATGAACCCTATTAAAAAAAATATCAAAATATATTTAATATGAATTATTAACCCTGTTCTTTAAAACACGTTTGATTTTTGGTTTGTAAGTCACAATTGATTATGTTTTTTTTTAACAAAAATTACTGAAATTGTTAATTAATTCACCCAAGGATGAATTCTATTGAAAATAAAAAATACCCCACATCATTTAATGAGTTATTGCCTTGTTGGAAGGTACAGAAATTCAATAAAACTAAGTAATATTGTACATTGAACACCTTAGAAACAAAGAGCATGACTGAAGATTGAATATTTCATTCCATTGATTGTTACTAAATTGTCAAGTTCAATTCTGCCAGTGGGCATATATTACCTTGCCTGGCAAGCTATCTTTAATTTTTGTTTCAGGCGAACTCAATTACAAAGTCAAATGAATGAATGCCAGAAGAGTTTAGAAATAAAAACCACAAGACATAAAAGTTTATCTGTTGATTTAAATAGATTAGAAACGAGACTTGCTGTTAGTAAAACTACAGAATTAGTTACAGAGTAAGACATTATTACTTGACCATTGTCTCCTTTTCCAATTTCCATCTTTAACAGTTTTGTAGAAGATAATGTTTCCCCTACATGTCTTGCACAGTATGTTCTATAAATCTCTGTATCATGGCTGATAGCTTTTTTTTTCGATTTCTGATTCACGATTATTCTTATTTCCCAACTCATTTAATTTCAATACATGTACATTTTGCATATTTTACAAGTCCATGAAAAAGGAGAATTTGTTAATTATTACAGATACAGTGAAAAGAAGAAAGAGTTTATAATATTAGAAAAAGAAATGTGTGAAACAGAATCTAACTTACAGAAATTAAGGAATATATCAGATATTATCAGTAAACCTTTGGATGATTTAGGTGATAATAATCCACCAACTTTATCCAATTTATTAGAAAATGGTGATTTGGTAAGTAATTTATTGTAGAATATAAGCTAGAATATCATATCATGTTATCCAGTTCCACACTTATCATGTGATTAACATAGCATATTATGTATCATATTGATGTTTTATGTCTGATGTCAAATATAAACATTATGTATAGCTGTCATGATTATTACTATTATTAATTCAAAAATTTGTGCAATATATATGAAATAACTTCATATTGAAATAAGATATGAAGAAATATTTGATATAATATTGATGTTGTTATTATTTCATATCAGATGTACGTTAAGGTAAAAACTATTGAGAATTGTGTGTGGGTGCTTCTAGTATTGTCACTTATTGTTACTATTGTTATTTAGGTCTATATTAGGATATTGTAGGATATTGGTGTTAAACCTGTGTTTATGTTTATTAGTTAGTATAGTTGAATGGTTTATTATATAGTTTTAAACATCTGCCTCTATTTCAGCCTCTGATCAATATTTTGACAGCTAATTAGTTGATTAGCGTCAAGAAAACTTTATGGGGGTTTTTCACTCATCTGAAGATGCAATTTTTCAAAAAATAGTCTCAAATCATTTTTAAGGTGACTGTAAATTGAATTGTGAATCTCCATATAATAGGGACTAGTTGTTTTGTTTTAAATTCAACTTTCAAAACAGATAAAAGATGATGTAAATTGGGGCAGATGATTCAGTCTATATATCATAATAAAGCAAAAAGTTTTTCTAAATTATCACACTTTGACTGAGAATTTATTAATTATAAAGCCTTACCGTACAGTTTCAAAACACAATCTGACACTTGTTGGTATTTAATTTGATATAAATTTGGATTTTAACAACTGGTAGAAAATACATCATCAATTGAAAATTTAGTTGATTTGAGCACACTTTCAACTGTTCAGAGTCAAACTGTCCAACATTTACAAGTATTTATGTATAATACTAGATCTTGTCCAATCTGTGATCATCAATGTTCTTACAGGTCTCATTCACTTTACTTACATTTATGTAAATTTTTTGCCTGATTATTAAACAAGACTGACTTTTATTTTGTGGCATTTGGAGTAAACCCTTTTTTTTGTGAAACCCTTACATGTGGACTCTTTACAATTTATTTCTAACTTTATGGTGTTGGTATTTTCTTGTTATAAACATCAATATTGATAAATATAGTTTCCAAGAAATCAACTTGTCCCTTTTTGAAAAAATGGAAAATGAACAATGACAGACCAGTGTGACGTGACTGCAAATTATTCACTTTGACCAAACTTTCCTTCCTTTAATTTTATTAGATTTTTTTTTATCTCAACCTTTTGACTTAACCTGTTTTGATATATCAAATTACTGCCTTCTCCAGTGTGGGCATATTGTGATGCAAACAAAGTTCAAAGGTATTTTGATGATCTTTCAACTTTTTAGACCCTAACTGAAGTGGCTGATTCAAAAATAAAAGCTAATAAAAAGAACTCATGATTGGTTTTAGTTTAATTAGTCTGATCTGTTAGATATTAAATATATGAAAATGCATTCCCCTATATTTATTTACATTACATTATAATATGGTTGTATATTGTCGTCACCCCTGTCCCTCCCTCCATCCATCCATAATTGGCTTGTGAACGCAATAGACACTACAGTTTTCATCTAATTTGAATGAAATTTGGTGTGAACACTTTTATTGATGAGATCTTGGACAAGTTCTATATTGACGTTTTTTTCATTTAGCGTTTTATGAGTTATTGCTCTTGATTAACTAAAACACTCAATAGAGACTACAGTTAACATCCAATTTAAATGAAATTTTATGTGATTATTTATATTGATGAGATGTCTAGTTTGAAATATAACAATTTTTGATAAACAATTTTCAAGTTATTGCCCTAGATTTTTCTATGAAAGGTTTTTGATTTATTGCCTTGACTTATTAAAAAGTGTGTTAAAATCGGTTTGTGAATGTTCATAGACTTAAGTCTTCTTCTTTATTGTAATGAAATTTGGTGTTATTATTTATTACATGTACAATGAAATCTTCATCAATTTTGATTGTAATGATTTTTGCCATAAACTGTTTAAGAGTTACTGTCCTTGAATTTAAATCAGTAATATTTTGCACAAGTTAGAATTTTGGTATGATTTAACACAGAGTGACAACTGCCCTTGATATACTGAAATTTTATAATGGAAGTGGGCATATCTTGCAAGGCAACCGTTTATTCATTGATTTCGTCAACCAAATTAACTGAAACTTCTACTCAATAGAGAATAATGATAACATGTTTATTATTCTTATAATTTTTCTTGAAATTTTGATTTGAAGTATGTCAAAAATTGTCCTGTACAATTCTGAAGTTCTAGGATAGATAAGCATGGAAAAAAAAACATTTTTAGGTTTCAAATTTAAATTTTTTTAAAAGTCAAATAGTTGCTTCCAAAATTATGATCTAAAACTTTATTAATGAAAATGAAAATTAAAATATAAAGGAGTATTCTGTTGAAATATGAATTTCAATGAAAAAAATACATTAATTTATAGGATACAAGCTCAACATTATCCACATCGTCATTGACAAAGAAAAAGAAATTTGTTAATTTATTTCGTCGAAGAAGTGAAAGTCCACCCTATAATTTAGAGAATGTAACAGATACTAAGAAAACTAAAGAAAGCAATAAGAAAGTGGGTGATGGTTATGAGCAACATGATTTAGATTCCCCAAATGGAATAACTAGTCCGTCATCACCTAGATTGAAACCAGACAACTCTGTTGATATACATGTTGTAAGTATTGTTATATTAACAGTTTTTCACCCTTTTGGAAATGTTCAAACTACTAGTAAGGTGACAATTTGTATATATATATTTGTATATATATATTATATATATTATTCTAGGATTTTAGTGATTTACCAGTAAGATTACAAGATGATGAATGTTTTCATGGTGTATTACCTAGAGAAGAAGTACAGAGATTGTTAAATAATGACGGTGACTATTTAATACGTGAAAGTAAAAATAAACGTACTAATGAAGTGCAATATGTATTATCAGTATATTGGGAAGGTTATAAACATTTCATTATACAAGGTTCAGAGGTAAGAAGAATTGTACAGGCAATTTACTGATCTGGGGCATAAAAATCTGTCTCATAACAAGCTTAAATAAATGAAATGTTTATGTTTCTAAATCTGTTGTAATGTGAATAATCATGTTTCTTGCAAAGGTACTGTTCACTTGGAAATGGAATTTTAAATTTATGCCATCATTAGATAGAGAAACTTCTGTATTTGTTTCATAGAAAAAACTAAAAAAAATAATTTGTTAATTTCAGGGGGAATGGAGATTTGAGGGTCAATCTTTTCCAACCATATCACAGTTGGTAAAATATCAATATAGTATAGGTACACCAGTAACAACTAAATCTCAAGCTATATTACGCAATGCTATAAAACGTGAAGCGTGGGAATTAATGAATGATGATATAACATTGGAAATGAAAATAGGCAATGTAAGTTTAATTTAGTATATTTTTTTAAATTAACATAAGTATTATTGTTACAACATTATTTTGTCTAGGTACAAACACCCAATGACCTAGGATGTCCATGATAATGTAGCAGACCTTCATTCATATCCAGTCATTCTCTTTTGAAACACTATAAGTAAAATTATTTGATTTGATACAATTTTGTCCTTCAAGTGACCAACAAGGATGATGTGACAAATTGTTTTTATACGCCCACACATAAATGTGGGCGTATATTGTAGTCGCCCCTGTCTGTCCGTCTGTCTGTCTGTCTGCCTGTCCACAATTGTTGTGAACATGATAAAGACCACATTTCTTGACGGATTTTGACCAAATTTGGTGAGTGTGTTTCTTATAACCCAAGGAAGAAGCCTATTGAAAATCAGACCAATGGAAAAACATTCAATGAGTTATTGCCCTTGTTTTTGAAAATTTGTTGTGAACACGATTAAGAGTGTGTTTCTTGATGGATTTTGATGAAATTTGGTGTGATTGCTTGTTATTACTTAAGGATGAAGCCTATTGAAAATCAGACAAATCGAAAGAGAGATGGTTTCTTGATGGATTTTGACCAATTTCGGTGTGTGTGTTTATAATCATCCAAGGATGAAGCCTTCTGCCCGCCTGTCTGTCCGTCTGCCTGTCCACTATTGTTGTGAACACCATAGAGACCACATTTCTTGATGGATTTTAATGAAACTTGGAATGAGTCTTTGTAATGACCCAAGGATGAAGCCTATCAAAAATGAAACCAATCGAAAAATATTTACTATGAGTTATTGCCCTTGTCCTAAAATTCCTTGTGAACACGATAAGGAGCCGGGTTCTTGATGGAATTTGATGAAACTTGGTGTGAGTGTTTGTTATAACTCGAGGATAGACCCTATTGAAAATCAGACTAATCAAAAAATATTTATTGAGTTATTGCCCTTTTCTTTAAAACGTGTTCACTTTATCAGCCTCTGAATCTTTGTAGACTCGATAGAAATCTGGTTTCTATGATAGATTTTGGCAAAGCATGATTTGAGCCTTTTGAATTACCCAAAGAAGAAACCGATTGCAAATTTAGCTACCGAAAAATATTTACTTTGAGTTATTGACTTTGTCCATAAATTTCTTGTGTTCTTGATGTGTTTTGGATGCCAATGGAGGGCGTATTACGATGGGCCATCGCTATTTTTATTTATTGAAATGTGTCAAATATCAAATCATGATCTCTAAAACTTTCACCAAATTTTTTTATTTTAGGGTAATTTTGGTGAAGTATATAAAGGATTTTTTCGACCAAACAATACTGTTGTGGCAGTTAAAACTTGTAAAGATACTCTATCAGAGGATCAACGTAAAAAGTTTTTACAAGAAGGCAGAATATTAAAACAGTATGATCATCCTAATATAGTCGAATTTATTGGTATAGCTGCCTCCAGACAACCTGTTATGATTGTTATGGAATTTGTGTCAGGTTGGTTTAAATTTATACAAGATCTATCAGGATTTACCTGAAATTTAAGTGTTGCTTCTTTTATTCACAATGTAGTTACTCCCTAAAACATATTGCTGCTTATGCTATATGAGTATGGATCATGTTTTGTAATGGGTCATTATTTTCGATCTGTTCAAATTTGCTAATAACCACTGTAGAGGGTAGAAAATTGAAAAAATTTTAGTTCACTGATGAACCCAATGGAAAATCAGAAAAGTAGCCAGCTTTATTTAAATCACATGTCATATTTAGAACCAGTGTCAGTTTGATATGAAATTCCAGGTGGTGCCTTATTGTCATATTTACGGAAACAAGGAAGAATACATACTAAAAAACAGTTAACACAAATGTGTGTTGATGCAGCTAATGGTATGAGCTATTTAGAGAGTAAAGGTTGTATCCATAGGTTAGTATATCCATATACTTGTATACATTACCAAATATTACCAATTATATATATCATACAGTATGAAGTATTTTTGATCTACCTATATTTACTTAACTAAATAATTTTTAGAAATTTTTGCAAATTAATTATTAGAGAAGGTATTGAATTTTGATCTGATTATTTTCCAGAGATCTTGCTGCCAGGAATTGTCTAGTTGGTGATAATAATGTAGTTAAAATATCAGATTTTGGTATGTCTAGAGAAGAGGGAGAATACCATGTGTCCCAGGGAATGAAACAAATTCCTATCAAATGGACAGCACCTGAAGCTCTCAACTTTGGTAATTTGAACTTTTTAACTTTACTTTAATCAAAGATAGAAATAGATACTTTAATATTAAGGTATGTTCTTTAGTTTGTCAAGTACCTCTCACAATAAATGCATAAGTAATGGTATAAAATGAAACCTAATGTAATGATAGAACATGTAAATTGCAATGTAGTCAAGTCAAGGTAACTTTGTTGTCGATCCCAATCAGGCTTAAGTGGAAGATCCAGTGTAAAATGTGTAACATTGGTAAGAAATAACTAGAAGCTCAGTGTATGAATGAAATGTTTTCATCATCAACAGGTGTATATACATCATTATGTGATGTATGGAGTTTTGGTATATTAATGTGGGAAATATTTTCATTTGGTGTTACTCCCTATACTGGTACAAGTAATGCTCAAGCTAGAGAGAAAATTGAAGATGGTATGTATTTATATCTATGCTTCATACATTACGGAGAACTTATCCACTGGAATGAATTTTAACAAGTGTGCCAAATCATATCATGTTGTATTAGTGAACACTTGCACTTATTCAACTGAACGTTTTGAAAAAAAAGGGGGTAGACAATTAGATGTGGACATAAATTTAGAAATAAACCCTGTAAAGAAACAGGTAATTGACACTTGAATATTCTTCTGAACAGAGCTGTATTTATTTCTTCAGGATATAGAATGCCCCCTCCTGCTGGTACACCAGATGAAATATATACTTTAATGAGAAGGTGTTGGGAATATGAACCTGAAAAAAGACCTCATTTTGATGAAGTTTTCAAAACTTTATCTTTATTTGTTAATAAACTGTGAAAAGAAGAGTCGGTTATCTGGTGGTCTATAGCTATAGCTGTGATTGAAACATATATGTCAGCTTCACAGAGTTTCAGTGTTCTTAAAGTGCTAAGAAGATACAAGATCTGATAAAACCATCATGGTCCTAGTGCCCAAATTATGCTGTTTGTCATAAGGATAACAGACTGGAATGTTTATATATCCCTGAATAAATCTAATTAAAATATGGAATGTTGCAATATTGGTAAAAGAAAGAACTATGATGCATGAAAAGGGACGAAGACATAAGCATCATAAGGTGCTACAAAATAAAATCCTCTATGTATACTATGTGTATTATGATAGCTTGTTGATCTAGCTTAAAACATGTGCCTCTATCAACTACTGTTATGTTGTTATATTATTTAGTGCTTAGTTTTTCTTGTCATACTTCATCGCCAAATAACACGAAAGTTGCCAAGTTATGTATAAATCATAAAAAGTTAATGGTCTAAGAAATTCCATTCCTTTTTACTGCCTGTGTTAATTCTTTCTATTCATTATTTAAAACTTACATGTGTAACTAAAGTATGTGTTATATATACTTACAGTCCATAAGGCTTATCTTATCATGTTTCTTGATGGATTTAAAATTGGTTTAAATTTAAATTTTGGCCAAGAATGATTGGTGATCATAAATGTTAAGAGAGGAAAAGATAAAGAAATTACTCTTTTTTTAGTTTTGTATCTATGTTCTGATAATAAATTCAGTAATATCTTTTTGCAATATCTTGAGAAATAATGTAAAGGATTTAGTAATGATAAGTATATTCATTTAACAATATTAACTTAACCTGTTTTCCTCCATTGAGGATGCAAGTTGGTATGCTTAAGGTAACCGTTTTTTTTTTTGCCTTTTGTTGCTGTTACATTACCTTGCAAACTATCTTTTTTGGTAATGTTTCGACTGTAGATTTCATTACAAAAGTTTTATTAATATTTGATCAACTTTATTGTCAAATGTGTTACTAGATGAAGATGATATATTAAATTATAGAATATCAAAGACATAATTTATATTAGCAATTAGATAAACTTTTAGTGTTAAATATAGATATCACATGTTTTAAACATGAAATTGGTTGTGATTTATTACTCCGTAGTAGTAGTATATTATATTCTATCTGTGTTCCTATTTTATCATATTGATCACATGATATTGTGTTCTCTACTATCATTATTGTTAATTAAATAATTAATTGTATTTTACACATATTTAAAGTGACATCAGATCTTTCCATGACATTTGAAGTCAGATAGAAAGAAACATTTCTTTTCGAACAGCATGTCATTTTCTCCATTGGCTCTCACTCACCTATGTGATATCTCCAGATTTAACAATAAAAAATCATTGGTTCTTTAGTCTGTGAGCTGGTAGCTGAATTCACAAAACCAATTTATATCTAATTTAAATGAAGTAATCAATGATGGACGGTGTTGGTGTCACAAAATCTTGCAGACCCATCTTGAAAAATTGGTACCCAAACTGATGTATTTTTTGTAGGTTAACTTGTAGAAAGAAATCAATACTGAAGTTGGAGAAGTTTGTTTTTTCCGGAATGTCTTCCAAATCATAATTAGTAATAACAACAGTATACTATATGCTTTGAACTGGTGTGTATTATATCTACATACTTTTATTTACAAAAACATATTGTGGAAAACTTTGTTGTTCAATGCAATAAAATATGACCATGGCAATAACATTTAAGATAAGTCATAAAATGGCATGATCATATATGGAGTGCTTACGAAGCAGAGTTTTTATTTTTTACTAAATAAAATCAAATACCACAATTATTATATAAATGGATAATAAATTATACAATATTTTATATTATGTTTTGTACAGTTTATAATTATATATGAATATTTTTAACTAGTATGTATAAGACAATTTAATCATTGCATTATTTTGTAAATGAATTGATATTAAAAAAGATAAGCCTAGCAGCAAATTTAGGATTGATAGTCCAGACGTTTAAGCTATTACAATAGATGTTTTATGAAGAGATTTACCCTTGAATGAAATACTTTTTTAATTGTCATTTATATTACATTACATGTTAAATGTATCTTTTGCTTTTGATAACTTAGTAGACAATATTGAGAATTTTTGTACCTCTTGTTGATTAAGTTGATATTGGATCAATTTTTTTGTATATCACAAATATGTTTTTAAGTATAAAATACCACACACTGCATAATTATACATCGATTTAGCTACTTCCCTGTAGCTTGTAGTGTTTTAATAGGATTTTGAGTTGCCTATAGATTTATCCAGCTTGGCTCAAATAACCGTTAGAAATTTGTATATTTGATACATGTACATGTAATCCAAATTATTGAATTCAATTCAATTCAATTATTAAAAATTTGTATATTTAAATTGACTCATATATAGGTTTTAAGTACCTCTTTGAATATTGTTGGTGCATTTACAATATACTTGATGTTAAGTATTAACAAGTATTATTCTGAAAGTTTTTTTTTGACAATAACTGCCCCCACAATTTTAGTTTAGTTTGCTTTATTATGTTCTCAAAATACTTGATAATTTAGTTCATTTAGTTAGATGCAAACTTAATTTAAGTTTTGATTGGATTGTTTACAACCAAATACAGCTAACCAGGATAAATAGATATTTAGCAATTTCGCTGTGCTGTCTCCAGTCAAATTGATGCATTTCATATTTTAATAATACAAAATTTAAAGATAGCTTGCCAGGCAAGGTAATATACGCCCACTGGCAGCATTTAATTCAAATAAAAACTTTTCAGTGAGGTTACAATAAGTCGAATGAAATATTCAACCTTCCAACCTATTTTTTTCTAGGGTCTCTAGTTTTATTAAAAACTGTCAAGAATTGTACCTAATAACAACTCATTAAATATTTTCGGTATTTTTATGATTTGCAATAGGGTTCATCCTTAATAATATTTTGATATTTTTAATTCTTAATAAGGCTCATCCTTGGTTGATATTAAACCATTTCAGCGAGTTTTGTCAAAAAGGAATGTTTAAAGTTGAAAGCGTTTTTGAAAACAGGCGCAATAACTGACACTAAATATTTTTCGATTTATCTGATTTTCAATAGGGTTTATCCTTGTGAGAAAACAAATACTAAAGCCAAGTTTCATCAAAATCCATTCAAAATTGTTCTTTCTAGAGTGTTTACGAGTTTAATTGAACGTGTTTTCAAAAACAAGGTCAATAACTTGTACTAAATATTTTTCGATTTTCAATAGGGTTCATCCTTGGGAGACAACAAATACTCCAGCCAAGTTACATCAAAATCCATTAAAAATTGTTCTTTCTAGAGTGTTTACAAGCTAAAATTGAGAATTGTGCCATGTAGAGTGTTTACGAGACAAAAATCGAACGTGTTTAAAAGAACAAGGGCAATAATTCATATTAGATATATTTTTAATTTTCAATAGGGCTCATCCCTTTCGATATCAAACAATTTCAGTGAGTTTTGTCAACATTGGTCATGAATTGTACCTTCTAGAGTGTTTATTAGCCAAAAAGTTAAACCCGTTTTCAAACACAAGGGCAATAACTGACACTAAATATATTTCGATTTATTTGATTTTCAACAAGGTTCATCCTTGGGTAAAAACAAATACTCAAGCCAAGTTTTATCAAAATCCATTAAGAATTGTTCTTTCTAGAGTGCTTACAAGCTAAAATTGAACGCGTTTTCAAACACAAGGGCAATAACTGATACTAAATATTTTTCGATTTAACTGAATTTCAACAGAGTTCATCCTTAGGTGATTACAAATACTCATGCTAAGTTTAATCAAAATCCATTAAGAATTGTTCTTTCTAGAGTGTTTACAAGCTAAAATTGAACGCGTTTTCAAGAACAAGAGCAGTAACTCATACTGAAAAATTTTTCGATCTTGCTGATTTTCAATAGGGTTCATCCCTGAGTTATAACACACTCTCACACCAAGTTTCATCGAAATCGGTCAAGAATTGTGCCATGTTGAGTGTTTACGAGACAAAAATCGAACGTGTTTAAAAGAACAAGGGCAATAATTCATATTAGATATATTTTTAATTTTCAATAGGGCTCATCCCTTGCGATATCAAACAATTTCAGTGAGTTTTGTCAACATTGGTCATGAATTGTACCTTCTAGAGTGTTTATTAGCCAAAAAGTTAAACCCGTTTTCAAACACAAGGGCAATAACTGACACTAAATATATTTCGATTTATTTGATTTTATGTCAAAATCGCTCAAGAATTGTGACTTGTAGAGTGTTTACAAGGCAAAAATCCAACACATTTTATAGAACAAGGGCAAAAATTCCTATTAAATATATTTCGATATGTGCTATTTTCAAAAGGGTTCATTCTTGGGTGATATTAAACAATTTCAGCAAGTTTCGTCAAAATCGGTCAATAAATGTGCTTTGTAGAGTGTTTACAAGCTAAAAATTGAACGCGTTTTCAAAAACAAGGGCAATAACTGATATAAATTTTTTTTCGATTTGACTGGTTTTCAATAGGCTTCATCCTTGGGTGATAACAAATACTCAGGCCAAGTTTCATAAAAATCCATTAAGAATTGTTCTTTCTAGAGTGTTTACAAGCTAAAATTGAACGCGTTTTCAAGAACAAGGGCAATAACTCATACTAAATGTTTTTCGATTTCGCTGATTTTCGATAGGGTTTATCCTTGAGTTATAACATACTCTCAAACCAAGTTTCATCAAAATCGGTCAAGAATTGCACGTTGTAGAGTGTTTACGAGCCATTCAAGAACAAGGGCACAAACTCATACTAATTTTTTTCTGATTTCGCTGATTTTCAATAGGGTTCATCCTTGCGTGATCATAAACACTCATATTAAGTTTCATCTAAATCCGTCAAGAATTACACCGTGTAGAGTGTTTACGAGCAATTGTGGACGGACGGACGGACGGACGGACCGACGGACGGACGGACGGACGGACGGACGGATGTGGGTGACGACAATATACGCCCCCCATTTCATGTGGGCGTATAAAAATTAAATGCAGATAAATGTAAAAGAAGTTGCTATTGCAGTCAAGGTATTAGATCCATCTCTTAATGACTTTGTATGTTTTTGTTAATCTATTTTTTCAAAAATGCTTCATTACATGCTGCAAACCAAATGCAATACCTTTAGAAGTTGAATTTATTAACCACATATTGTTTATGAAATAAGTTCAATGCTGATTGTCCAATTTTTATATGTAAACCTATAGCTTGCCATGGTATTAATTTGTATGTAAATACATACTACCTATATTGGTAGTGAACATGACTATCCATTTCTTTGTTCTGTTAATGAAAACCCTGTAAATTACAACAAGATAGCTTGCAAGGCAAGGTAATATACGCCCACTGGCAGAATTGAATTTGAATTATAAATCGGGAAATAAACCAAAAAAGATTTATTAAAAAATCGTTATCAATACCAGTGCTCATATCAAGTTTCATCAAAATCCATTTAAAATTTTAGCTTCTATGGCACCCACTTAAGGGTGTCGCGGTTAACTGTTTAAATGATACCGTTTCGTTTAATGACTTTAAACCATAGGCCCCCCCAAAATTTTTTGATAGGGGGGAAAAATATCTTTCCCCCCCCCCCCCCCAAAAATGAAATAAAATAATTATATGTACCAGGTAGCCTAAATATGTAATTGTCTCATAAGGCCATATTTGTAAATTTCTTTGGTTTTTTTAACCTTCGAAGCTGGTAATACAATCAAAGAATATAAGTTTGTCTATCACGATCAAATTATTTGAATAAATAATAATTTATGTTTTAATTAAATAAAATCAAACTGGAAGAAATCATGAATAGCTTTATAATGAAAACATCTGAAAGAAAATCTGTCTTCGGACAATTCGATTAATTTTGAAATAAAGGTATATGAAACAGTTTTTTTACTTTGAAATAGTTTGATAATGCTAATCAGTTGAATATTAGTGTTGTCTTTTAGGTTTTATTTTGTCATATTAGTCCTTGAGTTACCAAAAGTTTAAAATTCACTTGCTGGCCATTTGCCTGGTATGTTGGTAGGACTGTAAAAGAATACTACCTTTTAGTAGGCTTGTTGGTAGGACTTTAAACAACAAAAGGGACTGATTGTGCACAAATATCCTTTTCAGATTGGCTTCATTTCAAACACTTTATTGAATTTATTTATTACACTGTATGAATACATCATGAAAAAACCAAGTCACCTGAACTTGACCAATACTAAAATAATATTACTACTTAAAATGATAAGAGTAGATATAATGATAAATCTTGGTTGAAATAATACAAAAGATAAAAATGAAAAATGTACAAAGTGTGAACACCAAGATGGCTATTATAAACCTTCCCAAACTTTTCTGATATATCAAATTGTCATTGTCTGTTTTACAATTCTACCACCCTTTATTTTTACTTGGCTCTAATTTGTTCACTGGTATTGTTAAATCACATTATGTCTCTTTAACAGTTTAAGAATTGGGATTTGCCTCTGCCATGTAATGATCTAATTCTGAATCTAAATGTGATTTAGTTTTGGACATGTAGGCATCTAGTTGGTTATCTAATTCTTCAGCTGTGGGTGGTTTACCATTCAGACCTCCCCTTCCACCTCGACCACGACCTCTTTGACCTCTCTGAGCACCTCTCATTCCTCTTGCTCCTCTTCTACCTCTTCCACCACCTCTATTTTCATCATTAAAACTGAAAATATAAATCAACATCAGTGAGATGAAAGTCAGAATAACTTTTTCAATAACAGGTATATTTCATCACCTTAAAGTACCATCTATTTCACAACCTTTATTACAATGGCAAAGAGTCAGTTTTCATTATACAGACATACAGTTTACAACATTATCATTTTAACTTATAAATTATTTATCAATCTCACAATATTTCTCAAACAAGTGGGTCCGCAACTTTCGTAGTTTTTAAAAATCAGTATCAAGACAGTTTGTGCTTAAAACATGACTTAGAAAACATTATCTGTGCAGCTACTCAAAAACAACTTGAGTGGTGACCTAAAACAATGATACAGCACCAGAATGAATTTTGGGGTAAATTACAGGTAGAAGATACTAGTATGTTAACCACATGCTAAGCAAATAAAATGATCTATGCAAGAAGTTTGATGAGAACTGAGAAGACAATACAGTTGATATTAAAACCAATGAATGCAAAGAGAATACCAACCAAAACTATACTTTTGTTGTGAAGGGCTTTAAGGTACTCCTAAGTTTTCAAAGTTTTGAGACTAATCCAACATCAAGCATTATTGATTAATTATCATTTCATTTACAATTCAAAAACAGTAAAGAGAACAGGGAGGAACAACTAAAAGTATAAAACCACTTTAGCAGTTAGTTATGATGAAATTTATATCTTCCAATTTCTAATTTATTTGGCTTTATGGGATTAGAAATTCAACTCTACCAAAAATAAAATAATACAGAGAAAGCCAGGGTATGGTGAATGCCACATTTACAAAATAAACATCAAGAAAAGCATCCACACCATACTGTCTTACTTTCTCATCAAGTAGTTAGATCTTCCTCTCTGACCACGCCCTCTACCTCGGTATAAAGCTTGACCTCTACTAGTAACCAAATCTCTAAATAACAATCCAATTCTTAAATAATACGCCTTTTATTCTCTTTTTCTTTTATTTCTGATTTGTGATCACTGAATTCCAATACCAAAGTGCATAACAATAATTCATTAAGGGATCACCAAATTAAATAACACAAAGCCTATTTGTATTTCTCTTGGGATAAGTGATGTATTGCCACCAAAACAACACAATGCCTATAGTTTTCTTTGAGGGACAAAAGCTCATTTCCTAATAAATCAATGCCTGATGTTAATTTCTATGTTGGACAAATATAACCATAAGATTCCAAAGTAATACCATTCTAACTATTATTTGGACATAATTTTCTGGTCGTTGACTATTCTCTTATAATTCCCAAACAAGAATTGCTCACATGACTTACAAGTTTCAGATAACAATTTATAAATTTCAAATATTTGTGACTAAGCAATCTATTGACAACATTCCAATGTGCATGGCAAGATGACTTTTGAAAATCAATGCCATACTTTCACCTTAAGTACAAAATGTAAGACACAGAAACATTGGTATAGCAACATAAAGGCTCATCATTTGTGTCAGTATACATAATTTTCACCCCTCACTTGTTATAACACACAGCAAGCTAAAGAGTTTAAAGTATTTTATTTTACCTGTTATTACTACCCCGTCCTCTCATACCACCTCTACCACGGTTACCACGATTACCACCTCGACCTCCTACAATACAGATCTACCACATTTAATAATTATCAAAATTACTAAATGCATCGTAAGTGTACAGTTCATCTGATGTAATGAGTCCTACTGAGCCAATTTAGAATGTCATTATTAATCAAAAGGCCTAATTTACCTTCTTGCAAGCCGATATTGTATACCGGTAATCTATCTGATTATTTATTATAAATGATATAAAGGACAACTGAATATGAGCTCTATCAGCTAGCAAAGCATCCCTTTTAAGGTGACAACACAAACATGTCTTTGGTACCCATTGCCCAGTAAATAGTGAAATTTATTTTCCCAGCCCAATATTTCTTTTCAATTAAAAATGAAACTCTGAGTTGAAATTAATCAAGGAAGTATTAAAAAGATTTAACCTTCTAATAACCCAGAAGTTCTGATGGCCATGCCGAATAAAATAAAATCTTGATGAAGGATTAATTCCATTAAATACTATATGGTTCCAGAATATACTGAACCACAAGTTTGAAAAATTAGTGGAGCTTATGAATCCTTTTTACTACACTGGACACTTCTTTAATAATTAGAGGACCAAATCTCTTTAGATTACATATTTACACTCATCAGACATGAGAGGAACAAAATTTAATAGTATATTAAATAATAGTGCATGAATTAATGGGAGGGAAATGAAATTTTATGAAATATGAGGATGGAACGCATGAATTCAAAATTTCAAAAGTGAAATACATTGACAATGATAAAAGCATGCTTTAAATTTGATGGTTTATAAATGATGACAGTCTGATGAGTGTAATATTGCTTACTTTGGTTATTAAACCGTGGGTTAAACCCTCCTCTATTACGACCTGTGAAATCATTACTGTTATTTAATGAAGACATGGATTGTTGTCGATTGAATCCACCACCTCTACCACCTCTCTGCTGTAATTGTCTTCCACCACGTCTATTTCCTCTAGATTGACCTCGTAATCCACCTTGATTCTGGAAATTCCCTCTATGCACTCCTCGACCTCTTACAGCTCCAAAATTTAATCTGGCTTTAATATTACTCGACCCTAAACGTTGTTTCAAACTTTTCTGCAAATAAAAAACAAGAAAGATACAACATCACTAAAGTTTCTTAGAAATTACGATATATAAGGCCGTACAAAGTAAATTGTCTGTTTTACAGGCCCAGCGCGCTCCGGTAAAATACCCCACGCTCCAAAACTACTTATTGTCATTTTGGAATAATTAATCAATAATGCGCTCGCGTCTCCAAAATTGTGTGTAAAATAGAGTTATTTCCCCGTTCCCGTAAATATTTTTTACCATAATTATCTCCCTTGACGTTTAACGAAAAACCGGAAGTGGCTTAGAATACGTTTTTCATCACATTTTCTTATACAACTTTTATACAAAATTTCACGTTTAAAATATTTAATTTAAGGTTGGGAAATACAATTATTTGCTGAAGGAAGCACAATTAAGAAAATTATTCACACTTTCGTGAGGACAATCCACACATTAGATTAATCTTAATCTTGATAATTTCGTTTCTGGATAATAATGGACCATTATTAATGGTGGAACAAATCGAGACCCGTTACATTTACAAGTACAAGAATGCACCGTGTTTTTTTCTGCTATTGATTTTTAACAGTTAATATTTATGGAAAAATGTGAATGAATACAAGAAAATACGAATTTTATACGTTTGAATAAGATCAATTTTCTCATTATTGGTATCATTCAACACATTCCGCTTTTCTCAAGTTAAAACCGGAAGTACTATCGAAAAAATCGGCATTTGAAAACAAAGATAAAAATTATTAAAATAGAAGTTCGATCTAATCAGATTGATTTGTTCTTGTCGTGTGATGTGATGTATGACAATTTGTTCCAAAATTTCCAATAATAACAATTATTACCATACAATGGCATTTTAAAATACAGTTTACAGATGGATAGAAATTGATAAGTACTGTAGTAGGATAACATAGTCTTGACATTATATTATCAGCCCTGATGCACCCTTAGTGCATCCTTGTCAGAGGTAGTAGATATCTTGGAATGATTACGTTTATGTGAAGTTGAAAAGTAAAAAAGTTCTGTTATTTCTATCAACTATTATAATTCGACCCCCAAAAACATCTGATAGTTGCATCTGAATGGTGATTTAAATCTATTTTTTAAATTTGTGGAAATAAATAATATATACCTTCGCTCGCTCTGATTTCTTCTGGTGCCAAATTTTAAAAGAGCGCTTATAAATAATAAATAATAAATTCGCCCTCTTGCCCCATTTTTTAAAAAAAAAAGGCCAGTAAAACAGACAATTTACTTTGCATGGCCTAATATATACAAATTATTTTCTCCAGCTAATTAAGGATGTGTGCAATATAAAAGGAATATGAAGAAAAGAACAACTCTCAATTAAAAAAACCCACAAACTAACCTGTTTAAGTTTAGAAGATTGTTGTTGTAATCCTGGTCGATTTATATTTTGTTGATTTTGACGTTGATTCCTCACAGATTGTTGTTGTTGTGACATCATATTTCCACGTATATTCTGTACTGTTGGTTGTGGTCTTGTCTTCTGGATATGTGTAAATCTTTCCACAAGAAGGAAGAAATCAGAATTTGAACACTCTTTATCAGAGCTTTTACTTGTGGCCTGTATCATTCTTTAATCTCTTTTAGTTTTCACCTCTCTTTCACAGACTGTCTGTGATATATTGAGAAGAATGATAACTTCAAGTCCCTTCATTGAGCTAATTATTCCAGCCAAATAATCATACTTCAATACTTGTTCAAATGAACGAAAAGGTTTATGTTTTGAATACAAATATTTTCTCTCCTAATATTCATTTTATCATTCATTTGATTTTGAAAAGAAAAACTGTATACAAAGTTTATAACTTTAGCATACATTTCTCATAGTTCTGCTCTCTGGGCTGAAGATAACAGGCCACTTTTTAAGTATTTATGATCATTTGAAGAGAAGATTGTTTTCTTGCTCTTGGATCATTTTTTTTTTTAAATATATACCATATGCAATTTTTGAAATGTTTTGAACAATTTCCTTTTTATATTCAAACTTATATATATTTTGATATAATAAAATCATGAATGCTTCAGCTTCATTCTAAATCTAATTGATTTTCTATATTTCAATGAATCATGTACAATAATCCACCAATTTATTTCAAGTAACACCACCTGGTGCCCATTTGTATACTTTTCCTTCTATAGTATATAATGTCATATTTTCACATTTATTTTGTAGTACAAGTCCTCACCGATCATTTAACGACATCTTAGTAGTGCTTTTAAGCACAATCTTAGTAGGAACCTGCGACATCTTTAACCTCTTATTCTAAAAAATAAAAAATATAAATAAATGAGGTAATCTATTATAAAACTCAAAAAAAGCAAAAAGAGGAGTTTTAAAAGGAAAGGACTGCCATTTTCAGGGGCTTTTTCGTGTAGGGTTTTTTGAGGTTTGTACAGTAATTAGTCATCAGACGAACGAGAAATACAAAAATATACAATATAATTTATTTTTTTTTGAGGGTATATGTATGTTTTGATGTCTGATCATCTCATGCAGATGTACTTGTCTTTTCCTTGGTTTTTGTGGTCATGTACTTGATCGCAGAAAGATGAATCTGTCCATTTTATACACATGTACTTGTGTATTTTAAAACGAATTGTACGTTGAAATGATATATGTTTTTTGCTGTCATGTACTTGTTTGCCGGAAGATAAATCTGTCCATTATTAACACATGTACTTGTGTATTTTAAAACCAATTGTACGTTGAAATGATATATGTTTTTTGTTGTCATGTACTTGTTTGCCAGAAGATAAATCTGTCCATTATTAACACATGTACTTGTGTATTTTAAAACAAATTTTACGTTGAATTAATACATGTTTTTTTCTGCTGTGCGGTGCATGGCCGCGGGAACTATATATTATATCCATTTTATAAACAAATTGTAGTTTGAAAATCTGTCCATTTCATGCACATGTACTTGTGTATCTTTAAACAAATTGTACGTGGAGTATTGTATATTTATTTTGTGGTCATGTACTTGATCGCTGGAACATAGATCTGTCCATTTGATGCACATGTACTTGTGTTATTTTAGTATTTTGGACGAATTGTATATTGAGATATTATGTATTTTCGATTTTTTCTTTTTTTCTTTTTTTCTTTTTTTTTTTTTTTCCAATGTATTGCCCCATAGGCTGAATGTGAGACCGGACCATGTCCTTGTGTATTGGGCCTAATTCTGACCCATGTAAAATAAAGAGTTTATTATTATTATTAAACAAATGGCGAAGTTTTCTTTCAAAACTCAAAAGCAAAATAGATATTTTCATTCTGTAAACTGCTGGTTAATTTCAGCCTATTTTAATTGTTCCAGCATCAAAAACAAAAAATGACCTGACCTCCCTTTGACTTAATACTGAATAGGCTACTAGTCAATTTGTAGACATGTCTACTAGTTCGACACAATTTTATCAGTCAACTGATCGACACAATTTCAACTTGTTGACACAATTCCATGAGTTAACTGATGAACAAAATCAAATTCGGAAGTCATAAATCAATGTTGATTAATTGGTTATCTCTGATCTTTCCATTTATTGAAACCATGTATTTTAACTCATTAGCATTCTCGGTTCTGTATTAATTGAAACCATAGCAAAAAAAAAAAAACAACTACTTGAACGCTGTTAACGAATCGTCTGAAGGTTGTGAACTGTCGACCAGTTTACATCATGTCGACGAAGTGACTAGATACCTTACTACTTAGTGTGGGTTCTCGTTAATACTATCAAAAGAAGTTCACTATTCTTTAATACTTCAATTTCGTGATGATAATATGATTAATGAATTGTTCTTAACCACACTTTTCTTTAGAAAACAGATGCAAAAAAATCAAAATTAAAACCAAGAACCGTCAGATGACGTCATTTGCGTCATTGGTTACGTCGTCCATTACGTCGTCAGCCTTTAAGGGGAGATGACTCGTGACAGCCTTTAAGGGGAGATGACTCGTGACGTTGAATTCAGGTCATCCAGACGCTAAGCATGCTTGTACTACTATTAGTATTGTATATTATATCAATTGAATTTGACAAGGGATCTGATTAGCGGTACAAACAGATAAAATCATTCCATTCAATGAGACAAGAAACGTGCAGTCTTTAATCATAGATTTTTTATGTTTATGCTCCTGCGTCTATAATTATGTTTTACAAAGAATATAGATAATATAACTATAAGTTCCAGTTCGTAAATGTAATACCTTTTTGACTCATCGCAAAAACAAATTATGAATATGATAATAATTGTCTCAACCGATTGTACTTTATATACAAAAAATTGATCTTCTTTCTTTCAGAAAAAAATAACCCACCTTTACAACAGCAAACAAAAAGATAAATCTCTGAAATCAAACGCTAATACAAAATTTAAAATGAAAAAATCAATTTATGCCAACTCAAAGATTCCGGAAGTGACCAAATTTGGTATGATGTGTGAGAGAAAAGATATTCTTTAGATCTGAATGGATGATATTGTTTTTGAAATAATATTCACAGTATAATAATAAGAATTCTTCTTAGCCTTAACAAATCAAATTGTTAGAAATAATTTTTATTTTTACAACTAACCAAATCTTTTTATAGTTTCCTTTGGTGGAGAATAAAATCGTAGTCAACTTAGTTATTATACTTTTGGATTAACAGAAACGAAAACAAATATTGACAATGTCTTTATCATGCTTTTCACCACGCAGGATGATTAGATTGTCTTAGTATCTTCTAAATAAACTATAAACTGCGTAAAATATGGAAAAATAAAGGGTTAAATAAATTGATAGAAGAAGTAAATGGAAAAAAATGGTTACGTAAAATGAATGATTATTCACTAGTTGATTTGTTGAGGTACATATTCGTTTTGTGCGGGTTGATAAATAAGCGGGTCCATTTAAGGGGGTGATATTTTTTTCAATTTATAGTAATGTTAAAAATATTTGAAGCAAGTCTGATTTATTTCTCAGTTATTCTTTAAAACATAAAATTTCTACGATGTTTTCATTTTAAAAAGGATTTTCAGATGCGAGAAAATATAGATTAGTCGTTTGTAACAAACGTATATTTACTTGGTATCCCCTAACAACCAGAGAGTGGTATAGTCCAAAGCCAAACACTGCATTTTATTTTTAATGGCAAAGAAATAGTACTGAATAGCTTCTTCGGGGTGTAATTTAGTTTGAGTAGTCCACATTTTACTTTTTTAACGGTCAATATGGTAAGTTGTTTTCCCTATATATATAAATATATATTTATATGTATATCTAGTTTCAAATTAGGAAGCTTTTTGTTTTTTCTGTCCCACCAAGGCACCATCAATGACCATGCTATTATTATTGCGGCATTCTAGATCTAGATCTTTATATCATAAATTATGACATAAAAATAAAAATATACGAAAGTTACTGATTTTTCACAGGAAATAGGCCTATGATACATATGGCTGTGAAGACACTCCCGATCACTATAAGATTTAGGCATACTTACAATAGTTTGAAACTTGCTGACTCTATTCCCAGCCTCGGATAGCTATTTGGACAGATATGGCTGGTGGAGAGTCAGAAAAACTTAGCACCAAAAACCTGGGATTTTCCGCACCCTGGGTGCCATCTCAAATGCGTGCACATTAAAAAATTCTTATGTTAAACGGTCATGTGATAGAAACAAACAAACCATCATCTTGTATTTTCATTTCATGACCCAGTATAGTAACATCGAAAGGTTTGGATGCGCAAGCAATTTAAAATGGCAACTGAGCGTTTGAAATTCTTGAAAAAAACCTTTGACGCAGCCACAGGCATGACATGAGTGGTGTAGGGGAATAATGATGGTATGATTGATCTACAAAAACATCCATCTTTCCAAATAAATCAAGGTTTGATAGATTCCTGGTTTGTAAATACGTTTAAACGGTTGCAGAATATCTCAAGGTTTTTGGTGCCTAGTTTTTCTGAGTCTCCCCAAGCCATATCTGTTCAAATAGCCATCAGAGGCTAGGAATAGAGTCAGCAAGTTTCGAACTAGAATTAAACCAAACTTTGCCTTATCTCTTCCGTTTTCCATGCTACCCATTGGTGATATTATCAAACAATAATAGGTATACTCTTAGGGCAAGGAGTACTTGACTAGATTATATAGCCTTCTGAAACTGAACGCTGTTAAAGCACTTTTTATTGGATGGTCCCAATTGACCCAGTTGAATGTCTGCTCAGGTTATAATATTCCCCCCCCCCCCCCCCCCCCACCAAAAAAAAATTTCAGATATGAAGAAACACAATTTGAAAATTAGTATTATTATAAAGTATTAGCTAATTGCACATAAAGATAATATTTTAAGTTGTATATCATAAAATTATTCTTATATTTTATTGTTTCTAATACATTTGCATTTATTTTGATCAGACTACTGTGAGAAGACAATTAACCACCAATATGAGGGAAAAGAATTTAGATAAAGGTAGAAGACAAGAAGAATTGAGAGAGGATACTTTACATAGGTTAGCAGAAGAAAGAATGCTAACATCCAATATGAATCGGGAAGAAAGAATAGAAGATAAACGATTTTTAAGAAGACAACAATTAGAACAGAAAGAGAGAGAAATGGAGGAGGCTATCTTAAGAGTATGTTACTCATTAAATCTGGCTTTACTGAATAAAACGTTTTTCATAACAAGCTGACTACGTAATCGTGAATTTTTCTATAGTATGATAAAGGTTACAAAAAAGTAGGCAAATAGAAATTACATACTGTTCCTTATTTTTAGTTGTGTACTAAACTTTATCATGTAACTCATTTGATAATACATGTATAATGTAATTATTTAAAAAATGTTTAGGCAGAGAGAGATAGAATTATGAAAGCTCAACAATATGAACAGGAAGATAAGTTAGCCAGAGAATTACAGAATTTAAACCAGAGTAAACTGCGAGATGAGAAAACTAGACAACAAATACGTGAATCTAGGTTAATATTTTTTGTATCATATTTATATCAATGACTTACAAAGAAATTTTAATTATTGAAACAAATGGCAAGTGTCAAATTTGCACATTTTCGATACATGTTAAGGTTTAAGTTATAACAGATTAGGAATATCATCGAAAAGCCAACCTGTTCACTTGTCTATCATTTAAGTAAATATTATAGTGGTTACATTATTTTGACTAACATAAATTATTAAACTCAAAATCTTTTCATTTTACCTGTCCCTTAAATGATTACACTGTTTTAAAATCAAATTCAGTTTTATCAAGAGCAAAATATTTTCAGTTAATAATGGAATAATGGAACTATTCTATACTGCTCCTTTAAGGCAAATAAACAGATTTATTGTATTTAGTTTAGAGCTACGAGAGTTGGAAGCTAAATTAAAGGCAGCCTACATGAGTAAAGAAAGATCGGCCCAATTAGCAGAAAAAGAGGTATTAAAATATGAACAAATGAAACGAGATGCTGAAATAAGTCAAGAAATGAAGAAACAACATGAAAGAGCTGGAGTAGAAGAAGCTAAACGAATTGAAGAACGATATCATGAACAAGTGAGATATCAGCAAGAATTAGAGCGACAACTGGAAGAACAAGAATTCAGAAGACAACAAGCTTATGAAGAATTCTTGAAAGAAAAATTAATGATTGATGAAATTGTTAGGAAGATTTATGAAGAAGATCAAAAGTAGGTTTTGTTGGGCTTTACTTTACCATTTTTTTGATGAATGGTTTGCGAGTTATTGCCCTTGACTGAGTAAAATTGCAGCAAAATTTTATTGTGGGTGCAATAGGAGCTTCAATTTTCAATGGATTGTGCTGAAACTTGGTGTGAGCATTTTAACTTATAAGATATCAGTCAATTTCAAATGTGACCATTTTAACAATTTCTGAGTTATTGCCCGTGACTTCACGCCCAAATTTGATTGAACCTGCAATTTTCAATGGAATTTGAATTTTGGTGTGAGCATTTAAATTGATAAGACACCATCCAAATTTGATATTGTGATTTTCAGAAGAACCGTTTGCCAGTTATTGCCTTTGATTTATTAAAATCGCATCAACATTTTATTGTGGGTGCAATAGAGGCTAGAATTTTCAATGGATTTTGATGAAGATTTTTGGCAAGCTATCTTTAAAGTGTTTATTGCTACTATCTCCTTAGCATCAAAGAATAAATAGATATATTGCAATTTTTCAGGGATCTTGAAAGACAGATGAAGAAAAGAAAAGCAACCCAACAATATATTGAAGAGTTTAAAGCAGCTAGATCTGCTTGGAAAGATGAGGAAAGAAGAAGAATGGAAGAAGAAAATAAGAAAATTTTACAGTTTGCTAATGTTCAACAAGAACGTGAACTTGGAGAAAGAGAAGCTAAGAAAGCCAAGGAGCAGGCTATGGAACAGGTTCAAAGAGAAGTAAGTTTAATTCTGCTCTGGTATTACTTTGTAATATAATTGTGTTAAATATGGAAATCTCCATTTTAACAAGCTTTTTTTGTGATTTCACTCAAGGAATAACAAGGCTTTGAGTAAATAGGTTATGTATGGTGAGTGTAAAATTCTGAATTCCCAAACTGTTCCAATTCCTTGAATTAGACCAGAAAAGACTAAAAATCGAAACTAAATTCCAGCCATAGGTCGTGCACTATTTCAGGATCAAACATTTTACGACAAGAAACAAATTATTTATTTCTATTTTTTAGTGTACAGCAATTCTATTTGTAGTGAGATAAGGTCAAAATAATAATGTCTATCAATTGATCTGATTTAATTGTTAATATGTAACAATGAAAACTTTGTGGTCTTTGAACCGATGTCTTCCCCATTACCTTCCTTCTTTAGAGGCCTTACTATTATTACAAGAATTCAGATTTAAATTTGAATGGCAGAAGTTCTTGGTTCTTGTACTTCATTATAACCAGGCAACATCTTCTCCACCCATGTTTCCTCCAAAGTCAGAAAAAGTCTTGATTAATAAGGTGTTGGCCGCTTTGGGGACGATTGGAAACATAGCTCAACTGTCTCGGAGCATTAGGTCTAAAAGACTGATAGATTATTAAGGGAGTCGGATACAACCTATAACAGAGAAAGATATTTTGATTTGACCACAGATTCTGAAACTGTGCACGACCTTTTGACCTATGGTTTCGATTGTTTAGTCTTTACTGACCCAATTCGGGTCTTGAACTGTATGCAAACTTACATATAAGTCATGAATTATTAAAAATTAAAAGACATGTCAGGGCCATATCTAGAAGTCTATTTATGCTTCCAATCCCAAACTAAGGGAGAGAAGCGACTGAACCAAGGCTCCTTGCGACCGAGTGTGGAGAGGGGTATCCCCATTCCTGCTATGCAGCGTATGCCAATTGGTGCTCTTTCAAAGCTTTTGAGAAGTCTAACACACAGCCAGATTTGAGTAATATGCAAGTAGTATAATGAGTAGATTTTTTAATGTGGAGGTACATCACAAGGCTTGAGAACAGAATGTTACGATCTCGTCAGTTTCGCTACTTTCGGTTTGTGCCCTGTCAGCTGCTGAGGTTTACAAAATAAGACTCAATAAACTTTCCGGTCTTAGCAGCATTCCTTTGCACCGCCATTCCTTGCCAATCCGCAGATATTTGCCGATTTGTTGTGATTTGCCCTTGGTAGAAGGTCTTCCACCTGCAGCAAGAGATTGTTTCATACTGACTAACTTTCAGAGCTTTCCAACATATTATGCTTGTTAGAAAAAATCTCCAAACTGGCAGCTAGTGGGCGCTGTACACATGACGAGCTCAAAGACAGGAGAGAGGTTGGTAATACGCAATAATACGCTCTGTACAGTTTTTCTGATGTTTTTAATATGCAGTGTTTTTATTTGTTTTACTTTAGATTAGTTAGTTTGGGCGCCTGGCAGTTTGGGCACCCTATCGTTTTCCGGAAGCAAAACGGCCCTAGATTTGACCCGTCATACATCAGTCTCAGAAACTGTAATCAATAGTTCACAAATTCAATTCCATTTCACACTTGTACTTTCAAATCAATATCACAGTACGTACAGTATTATTGAAAATGAAATGAATCATCTTTTCTTGATAATCTAGAAATTAAAGGCCCAAAACAACTTCTAAACCAGAAAATCATGGCCTTAAAATAACTAATAGCTGATTTATACAGAAATTTTGTAACCTGTTACTAAATACAAGGGTCACTGGTCTTGGTTACTATATTTGACTTGTAATACAGTAAAACCTGGATTATCCGGCATGCTTCGGGACTGCCCGAAAATGCCGGTTTAGACAGGTTCTGGTCTGGCCAGGTTTTATGTATGTATTTGATATGTTTCACAATTACTAAGATTTCTTGTCTATATAAAATTCAGCTCTCAAAGAAAATTGCTGCCAAGGAGAAAGAAAGAGATGAGATGGAGAAAATACAGATGGAGTTATACCTTGAAGAACAAGAAGAAAGAGAAAGAAGGAAAGAATTGGTAAGTTGATGAGTTTAAGAGATCAATTATGAGAATTTGTTGAACTAAACAGGTTCAGTGGGATCAATTTAAACTGATCTTTTTCGCTTTCAGATGACAAGATTATTAACATTATCATCACATTTATAATAATAGATATTGTTTTTTATCACATTAGGCTGATGTTGAACATAAACTTCGTCAAAGAATTGAATTGCAACAAACTCATGCCAGACAGATGCATTTCAAGGCACTTCGATTACAAGCTGAAAAGGATGAAGAAGAACAATTTAGGAATCAGATGTTGGCCAAATTTGCTGAAGATGATAGAATTGAGCAGATGAATGCTCAGAAACGACGAATGAAACAATTGGAACATAAAAGATCGGTAGAAGCACTGTTAGAAGAAAGACGTAGAAATTATGCTGCAGCTAGAGAAAGGGAGATTGCTGAACATGAACAAGAGTTTCGAATGGAAGAATTTAGAAGGCAAATCATTGAGGAAGAAAGACAACGTTTGTTACGCGAACATGCTACTAAACTACTTGGTTTCTTACCTAAGGTAGGTTGATATTTTGTATCGTAAAAGTTTTGATTTTAAATCAGATCCGTAAATTGACCAAGGTATTGTGTTCCATAGGCTGTATACATTAGTTTCCTTGATAGAAGGAAATCTTAAATGAGAACACATTTCTCCATTACTGACATTGTCTTCCATTAGCTCAATTATGTCATTTTATTTATAACAGGGAGTTATACAAGATGAAAAAGATCTGGAGATGTTGGGGCCAGAATTTAAAGAAGTCTATCGTAAAAACCATATGGATCCTTTTGATGATGAGGACTGGAATAACAGTCATCGTTAAGTCAATATATAAAATGTATCTTAAAACATTCCACATAATGTCCCTTATATTTTAAATTAATTTAGATCTTCTTGAAATCTTTTAGGCAAATATATGAATATGTAGTTGGTAATTCATAGATTGCACTGCATTCATCTAGGTATGTCAGAATTATAAGGAATAATTTTAAGATTGACATTTGGTTTGAAGGATCTTTATAAATCACTATAAGCGATACATTTTCTATGTATAATCAAATTTGATTTTCCAATATTATTTTTGAAGTGTCAACTGATCAGCACATGTATTAATTAAGGGAAAATTCAAATTTGGGATCAATTAATCATATTAGAATGGTAGTATGTTATGTGAATAGATGTGACCTCACAGATTTATTGTTTATAATTTATTTTATTTATATTATGTGTAAATTGTATGTACATAAGAATTTCAATGAATGAACTTTACACACATAAATACACCGGTATTCATTTCTTGTATGGGTATTAATAGGATTATAGAAGTCATCAAATCTACTACAGTACAAGGTGAGGATTGATTTCCTTGTGTGCATCACAATGATCCTGTCTATACTGATGCAATCTGAATGGCATTATAGCATGCACTAAATGTGTAGCACTGTGTTGGTACAAAAAAATATTCTTTTGAACAAAATTTTATGTATGGTAACAATGTAAACAATATATAACACATTGAAACTATATTAACACTAACAGTTTCTATAAATATTTAATATAACAAATTAATTTTATGACCAAAATATTGGCTAATAGTCAATGAATGTTACTGAACACATTAATAGGCTAATAACCCACTGAACAATATAATTATACAACAAGACACAGTTACATTATGCAAGAATGTTTGGGTAAATATTGAGCAAAATTTATTAAAATAGTAAATGTAAGCTGATGTAGTTAATAAATAGGACTGTTTTGTTGTCACACCAGATTGAGTTAAGTTTGAAACACAAAGCTTTCACATTTTGGAACAGATGAACATAAATTATTTTTTTTTCTTTCCTTGAGCAGCAATCGATTTCATCTTGTCAGGAGGCAGGATCTTAAATGAACAGGTCAAATCTTGAGCTACAATCATTATTGCCCCTGCATTATCAAACTCTCCACAATAATTAGGAGCACTAAACAATGTAACCAGCTTTCTTTTCTGAAAAAATTGATAGCCATCTTCTACAACTTGGTGAGCTCTAGCAATCAAACTACATGAAAATTTCTTTAGACAATCTTTGACAATATCTCGACCAAAAGTATAGGATACACCTCTGTCATTTTCACCCCAGCCAGTTATATCTTCATCTGGATCCGACCACAATAAATCACAAATCAATCCTTGGTCTGGAACATCAAGTGGACGTTCAATTTCTTGAATTTGTTGCAAATCTGATAAATCTGGAGATAATCCACCATGCATACACAATATGGTCCCTTCAACTAATGCTGCTATTGGTAAGGCATTGAAACAATCAGTAAATGTCTTCCAAAGTTTGATATTGTACCTTCTCTTACATTCATCATAAAAACCATAAATTCTATTGATGGAAGCACATTCATGATTCCCTCTCAATAAAAAGAAATTGTTTGGGTATTTGATCTTGTATGCAAGTATCAAACAAATAGTTTCTAAGGAATGTTTTCCTCTGTCAACATAATCTCCAAGAAATAAATAATTTGAATCTGGTGGGTAGCCACACCCATCAAAATGTCGTAACAAATCTTCATACTGTCCATGGATATCGCCACAAATATTGACTGGAGCTTCTAATTCAAGTAACATTGGCTGTTCCATAAATATTTCCCTTGACAACTGACAAAGCTGTCGGATTTTGGTCTCTGGGAGTTGAACTTGTTTATTTGGAGAATTTCGAACAGACAGAAGATGTTCAATGATGGCATCGACGTTGATTTCCGCACTGTCTCCTGGACCAGTCATCCTTTCAGGCATAATTTCAGTAATTCCAAATCTTTACAGATATGAACCGTTTCCAACGAAGATCAATGTCCCAATGCATTCAAAGTTAAGCCAAAATAATAGAAAATATTATGTCCAAATCTGAATATTCCTGCTTTTGACGCCATTTTGTTCTGACGACAATATTGATCACATGACCGTTACCAATAGTGACCATTTACAGTGTGCTTTGATATAAAGGAAGTTACTGCGTGCTTCCATTGATTTTTTACCGTAAGTGAACATTTCATCAGAGTCGATAGCTGAATCTATGAAATACATTATACGGGTTATCAGGCTAATGAGTAAACATACATAAAAAGAAATATATCTAAGATTCTTTGATTTTGATAAAACAGGATAACTAGAGCAGACTAATTTAATGGTAATCGAACTTATTAAACGTTAAAGTTTGAATTTCTGCTGGTAGGATAATAGGGTAGGTCTTAGAATACACTCCTCCAATAATGGCTAATTTGTGTTTAGTATGGAGTATTGACTGTTTGTTAAATAAGTATGCATCCCACACTTTATCAATTTTCAAAAAGATACAAATGAAATGAAATGAATGGAGTTTTACGTCCAAAAAGATACAATAAGACTATATTCGGAATTTTTAAAGTAAGGAAGCAACAGATGAATCCGTTTTCAGAAAAAAGGCGTCTGGGTAATCAATGATAAAACAGGAAAAAGCAACATCCCTTCCATGAACACCCAATCATTTTCCTGTGTATACAAATATTCCCAATGATTAAAGGAATACTGTATCTTAGAAATTTTAAACCTGGCCAATACCGGTAACAGCTCTATTCAACACATAGGCCTAAATATAAAAAAATGAAGTATCCATAAAGATGCATTTGATTATTGAAAAACGCTTAATAATTTGTTAAAGCGTTTTTAAAAATGACTTAATTTTGAGAGCTTCAATCTGACCAATTTTTAGCCTAGGGCATTGAATATATTAAAGAATGATGACAGCATCATAATCCGTAAAAGTGACAAAGGCAGTTGTTGTGTAATACAGGATCGCGTTGACTATATTTTTGAATTAGATAAGCAGTTAAGTAATCAAAATCATTATCGCGAACTAGACAGACCAATTTTCATGGAAACATCTATAAAAATCAACGACATTTTGAAAAATTTAGTTACAAAAAAATTTCTTTCTGACGCGCAATACGACTACCTTTCTGCAAAACCCAACGTACGCCAACGTCATATTTATTCTTTACCAAAAATTCACAAAAATCCTGAAACCGAATGGACCGTCGCGAATAAAATTCCCAAGGGCAGACCAATTATTTCTGATTGCGCTAGCGAGTCATACCGAGTTTCTGAATATATTGACCATTTTTTGTTACCTTTGGCAAGTAAACATCCGTCTTATCTAAAAGATACCACCGACTTTATTGAAAAAATCAAAAAATTGAATGTTCCGCCTAATGCATATTTTATTTCTTTAGATGTTGCGAGTATGTATACCAACATTGATAACAATGTTGGTTTAGACGCTGTCCGTAAAGCATTTCTTAGAAATCCATCCGACGAAAGACCAGATAAAGAAATTTTGGAACTCCTGCAGATATGTTTAACGCCTAATGACTTCTTTTTCAATGGAAAAACATACCTTCAAATTTCTGGAACAGCTATGGGTAAACGTTTCGCTCCAAGCTATGCAAACATCTTCATGGCTGAATGGGAACGCGAAATAGACCAAATTTCACCTTTTTAAACCTCTTTTTTACGGCAGATTTCTTGACGACATTTTTATCATTTGGACCGAATCATTAGAAAACTTTTGGCAATACTTCGAGATACTATACAATCACCATCCTTCAGTAAAATTAACGGCGAACATTAGCGATAATAGTATGGACTTTTTGGACACTACGGTGTTCAAAGGAAACGATTTCGAAAAAACTTCAAAAGTGGACATTAAAGTATTTTTTAAAGAAACTGATACGCACCAACTTTTGTTCAAAAGCTCGTTTCATCCGAAGCATACGTTTTCTGCGATTATAAAATCACAAATCCTACGGTTCCATAGGATTTGTACACAACAGACCGATTTTGATTCTGCATGCAACCTAGTTTTCAATAAATTACGAGAGAGGGGTTACTCAAAACGATTTCTACGCAAAATTAAAAACGACACGTTATTACAACTTCTGGAGAAAAATAACCCCCCTCCATCGCCTATAAATGAATTTGGCTCCAAACCCTGTGGTGGTTCTACGTGTCGTACCTGCGAGCATGTACCTATTTCTCATTTTTTCAAAAACAATAAAACCGGCAAAACTTTTCTTATATCTGACCAACTTTCATGCGGCGACCAAAATCTAATTTACCTAATTTCATGTAAAAAATGCGAAACACAATATATTGGAGAAACTAAGAACGCGCTACGAACTCGCTTTAACGGCCATCGTTACGATATAGTACATGGCAAAAATAGACCAATTTCTAATCATTTTAACCAACCCGACCATTCCATTGAAGACTTGTTGATTATGCCAATTGAAAAGATACAACCTATGCCAAACATCAAGCCAAAACAAAGAAGATTACAACGCGAGAGTTATTGGATGGACCAACTTCAAACTGTATATCCAAATGGCCTTAATATCCAACATGATAATCAGATAATACCTTTTGTTACCACCTACAATCATACTGCCACTAATGCCTCCCTAATTGTCAAACGTCACTACCAAAGCCTTCAAAACCAATATCCTCATGTCTACAGCAAGAGACTTGTTACAGCGTACAAAAGAAATAAAAATCTCAGTTATTATAGTTCATGGTAGACTCAATCCCCAATAGCTTTAAATTACCTGACTTCCTTTATTCTGAATTCACTACATTTTACATTAATATTTCGTTATTTATTATAGGTACATAAAAATATTTGCTTTTCTCTTTAGCTGATTATCGATATATCAGAAGAAAATTAATTCTTATATTTTCAACTATTTCAGATAAAGAAATTATATTACTTCAGATAATATTTCAGAGACATCCATAATTAACGCATCTAATTATCCTAACCTTTAACTTGCACCTTGCTTTATCATAAATCTTTACTTTGTGACCTAGGCCAGTGCTTTTATGAGACTATGTTCTCATCACCATCTAACACCAGGTAAGTTGACTGATGTAGCCTATATCTACTCATATTGACTGTTCTTGAGAACTAAAATTTTATGTTCATGCTAAGACGCAGTATGCCTTTAATATTCGTTAAAAATTGTGTCAGGGTTGGAGTAATAATTCAATATTTACGCTGGCTCACATACGACATAATCATTTTTTTTTTTCATTTTGAATTAAAAACTTTATTTTCCACATGGTAAAAACTATTTTCACCTAGGTAAAAGTGGTTTAGCCTACTATTTATTCAAGTTTTTAAACTAAAAGTAGGCCTACAGGAACAATCATAGGTGAAAGTGGAAAATAAAGATTTTAAATAAAAAAAAATAATAATTATGTCGTATCTGAGCGACCCTAAATAATATAAGAAGTGCCTTTTCTTGGTTTCTCTGTGAATATATAGGCTTATTCAATTCAATTCAAGGGTAGGGGCCCAGGACGCAGGAAAACCTCATAAGAACTATTTCCCTTTGTGATAACAACGGATTACCAAGTTGGATAAATTGTTGGCAAAGTTTGGGTGAAAATATTTTAAGTTCTTTAAGACCTTATAAATCCCTTGGATGGTGTCCGCTTCGGGTAAAAAAAAAGATAACTTGCCAGGCAAGTTAACATACGCCCACACATCAGCATTGTTAAATCATGTTATATTACTCACAATAAGTTTCATCAAAATCCTTTGAAAATTGTAGCTTCTATTGCATCCACAATACTTTTTAACGCAACTTTACTAAGTCGAGGGCAATAACTAAAAACCGTTCATCAAAATTGTCCATTTCAAACTTGACCGTCGTCTTATCAATTCCAATGCCCACACCAAGTTTCATTAAAATCCATTAAAATTTCTATAGCACGCACAATACTATTTTGACATGATGTTAATAGGTAAAGGGCATTAACTCGAAAAAACGTTCTTTGAAAAATCGTTAAATTGAAACTTGACCGCCATCTTCTAAATTCCAATTTTTACTAGGTCAAGAACCATAACTCGAGAACAGATTTTCCAAAAATCGTCAAATTCGAACTTGACCACTTATCATACCCAATGCTCACACCAAGTTTTATCAAAGCCATTGAAAATAGTAGCTTCCTTTCCACCCACAATAAAGTTTTATCAAAATCCATTGAAATTTGTAGGTTCTATTGCACTCAAAATAAAGTTTTGACGCGATTTTACTAGTTCAAGGGCAAAAACTCAAAAACCGTTCATTGCAAAATAGTCAACTTCGAACTTGACAGCCGTCTTATAACTTCCAATGCTCACACCAAGTTTCATCAAAATCCATTGAAAATTGTAGCTTCTATTGCACCCACAATAGAACTTTGACAGGATTTTTACTAAGTCAAGGGAAATAACTCACAAAAGTTGAACTTGACCGGCGTCTTATCAATTCCAATGCTCACACCAAATTTCATCAAATCCATTGAAAAAAGTAGCTTCTTTCCACCCACAATAAAATTTTGACGCGATTTTATTAAGTCAAGGGCAATAACTCACAAACCGTTCTTCGAACTTGACCGGCATCTTATCAATTCCAATGCTCACACCAAGTTTTACCCATGATAAAATTTCGACCTGATTTTCTATTTCAAGGGCAATAGTTCGAGAACCGTTCATCAAAAAATCGTCAAATTCGAACTTGACCACCGTCTTATCAATCCCAATGCTCACACCAAGGTTACTCAAAATCCATTGAAAATTGTAGCTTCCAGAGTACCAACACAAATTTAGAGCCAGATACAATAACTCAAAACTGTTCATCAAAATACTGTCAAATTCGAACTTGACCGCCGTCTTATCAATTCCAATGTTTACATAAAGTTTCAACAAAATCCATTGAAAATTGTAGCTTCTATGGGACCGACAGACAGCGTGACAACAACATACGTCCACATGATTCACGTGGCGTATTAAAAAACCATATCGCAGACGTTGAGTAAGAAGAGACTTTTCCAATAGTTTCTTCTGCCTTTATGTTATGGTCTTATTCTGTAGTTCTTCCTCTGTAGTTCTTCTTCTGAGGTTCTTTTGTATTTCTTCTTCTTAGTTGTTTCTGTATGATGAAGAGCGAAAACGTGCCCTTAAAGGGCTTCATCTGTGTCTTGTTCTGTTATTCTTCTTGACAATCTATCAGGGACAAAGATTTACAGATCGCCATAACCACAGAAGAGCAGGGCCCTGGCTCCTTTAGAAAACAACTTACTGTCACACAGATCGTGACATACCCTACCCCGTATGGAACAGAATATTCGTCAAGCCCAAGGTATTCATTATATCGACCAGTGGTTGCTTTATTTCCCTGAGTTGCTCACAGTGGATTAACATATGCTGGGGGGGGGGGGGTCTTTTACCACAAGGATGTAACCTGATCCGTTCACTATTAGTAACTTAATATATTTGGCACGGATCAGTTCCTGATATATACTCTCCACCGGTCAGCCTAATTTGGACATGAGAGGTGAGTGGTGTTGGCCAGATAGAGAGAAAAAAGTATAGTACTGGTCAGAAAAAAGGAATTGGGGGTAAACCGCTGTTCTGACCAGACATTCCAAAATTCAGCAGAGGATTGATATGATTTTGTAGTATTAGATTGTTGAAGTTCCTGTGTTGACACCCCGGCTGTCTATCAATACAAACAAATGTTACGATGCACAAGAAACGATACAAGGACATATCTTTAGTTCGTATCTATGGTTTCGTACCTCCTTTATTCTCAGACGGCCAACCGATCTACAGATATGCCGATTGGGTTGGTGTAAACACACTTTACTATGAGAGTTGATCTGATGCCTTTAGTGATCATTCTCCGTATTTCCGATAAACTGTAGTCTATCCGGTGATTCCGGTCAATCTCTGATAGTCCTAATCCTATTTTTGCGAGTTCATCTGCAGTTTCGTTCCCTTGAATGCCACAACATGAGACGGGATCCATGCTAACTCGATTGATTTGCCTTGACTATATGTGCAATAAACGATTCCCGGGGTTTCGCAGCCATGTTTCTTGGGTAGCAAATTTGACCCCGACCTTAGTCAAAAACCATTGTCATGTATGATCAGCCCGTCATCGTTTCATTCCGCTATTTTTCATTCAATAATCTGCTAGAAAATGCCTTTTCTCAGGATTTTTAAAAAATTGCGTTCTGACGACAGAAAATTGCGTTAAGGGTGCTATACAAATAGACTATAACGATATATTAATATATAGAAATAAACACAAATTTGTATATCTTTTTTTTTTTTTTATTTTCTACATATATTTATTTTGGAAAGTTAACAATTTGTATATTTTAAACATTCATATTTTCGCTTTCTTTTTCTTTTAGTCTTTTTTCACATGAAAAAAAAGTATATCTTAAGGCTAACTCCTTTCTGCAGAGGGGAAGGAAATGAACATGTTGTTACAGGGAATAGTTTTATTCTTAAACTGTCACCATTGACACATGTAGGTGTCGTCGGGGGCAAACACTGTATTCTTAGAAGGTCGCCATTGACACAAAAACAAGTTGGTACTGTTACAGGGAATACTTCCATTTAAAGACAATCACCATTGGCACATGTCAATGTAGTTACAGGGAATAGCTCTTCTCCTAACTTCAGGGAATGAAATTTTGCATGACACATTTTTACAGGTTGAAATAACAAAAAAAAAAATAAACGAAGTTGTTATGTAATTTTTAATCAATTTCCTGATAATAAAAAAGTTATAATCATGATTAGTTATGACAACTAGTGTTTCTTGTTAAGTGAAAAAATAATTAAACCTGAAACCATTTAAATACCTCATATTTACAATTACATTTGTTATAATAAAGATACATAATTCAAAGCATTTATAGCTTAACACACAGTATGGTTCACAAATTATGGTGGGTCCCCTTCTAGAGGTATATTAAGCGCTTCAGACTGAAAATCCATCAATCTTCCATTAACAGGCATCATATTGACTTACAGAGTTTAGAGCTAAGTGAACAGAGCAGGGGTCAGGTGGGACCCCAACCCAGGGGCCCCATGTGTCGAGTTGAGCCACTGAGATGACTATGAACAATTTTTTTAAGTACAATGGTAATTATTGATATTAGTAATTAATATTAAGATTAATGTTCTTTTCTTGGAATGTAGATGATGAGAAACTTTAACAACATTTTTTAGTAGTACAGCAGGCAGCAGTTGGAAGTTTTCCTGAAGTTTCTAATTGGTTAAGATAAACAAATGGATCCATTTCCTGAAAATATTGACAACTATGTTTTTATATAAAGAACATTATTATGGATATACTACTTCTCTTTATTTTAGGCAATGTTTCAATTCACATACTTTTATCAAGCAATAATGAAATCCTGGTATTAAGTACAAAAATACTGGTGCATTTTTGTAACAGGTCTCATCTTGGTCCAACCTTTGCAGAAACGAAATAGTTTTCAAGATGTTTGGATTGTGAACATTATTATGAAAGGAGGTGTTTGCGCATTATTTATTAACTACGGTACTACAAAATGTCAATAAATGTATAGGCTAACTATCTATAATCATGTAATCCATGAATTACCTCTTCAACATGACCCTTTGCAATTGATTTTGAGTGACGAGTATGTAAAAACATATGATGTTATTGAAACAATCTACTCACCATGTCAACTTTTTCAGCACAACAATTAGACTTAGTAGAACATGGTTGGAAATCAAATTCATCTTTAAATCTTGAACAGTGTAGTATAGTACTTAATATTTCATCCACTACAACTGGATCTCCGGTCTATTAAATGAATGACATTCACAATAAATATTGGCCTAATAGGACTATAGTTTTTGTTAATGATAGTAATTGTTTAATATAGAGGTTGTTTCAGCTTACAATGATTGTTCAAACCAATTTACTGTATTGTAGTCTAAATCCCTTTTCCATATCAGCGATCAGTCAGCATATTAGAAGGTAAAACCTTTTCAGAGTCCTTTGATTTAAAGAATCTAATTTCTCAAAAACTAACTCATTTAATCAACTTTCTCATGTATATATTACCAACCTTAAAGGTATGTTTAGCATCAAATTGTAATTGTGATTTATGGTCTGTGATATCACCATTATAAATGACTTGTCTAGCCTGTTGATGTTTCTCTGGTAATTTGAATAATCTATATGTCACTGATACAAACTTGGCATCGCCTGAAAACCACAATTTCAACTTTTGACTTCCCTCAACTTTAGTTTCGGTTCTAAATATTCCAGAAACTGTTTTGTACCTGTTTAGAGCTAGTTCATAAGATGGAAAAAGTTCTCATAACACTAGACAGTCAAACAAGTGAAATATTAGAATTATTAATACCTGCAAACCGTTTTTGGATAGTGAAATTGACCATTAAAACTTCTGGTCTTAGTTCACCATCTCATTTTGGTGTATATCCTTATATCTTTTTGATGTAAAGTATATAAAAGTTATCAATTACATGTATCTACTAACCAAGGACCTTCTTAAACTCTTCTTTCTCTATAGGTACTGGAGTAACTGTTACCAATCTTGGTTGACTGAATCCTATCTCTGCTGCTAGTTTATACAATTCTTTCCACCATAATGCTCCTGACACACATTCACCTTCATATCCAAATATACAATTAAACCTTTTTAACCAAATTATAGTTAATGCATTGGCCTCACACACCCTCTCTCACACACACACACTCACATACAGAACACACTCTTCACTTAGAATGGTTGGAGCTTCCTAATGGATGAATTAATGCTATCTAATTCGTCAAGGTATGTAATGAAGTATCTATATCTATGCAGGGTTAAAAAAAGACATGGCATAAAGTATAAAAGTACTATTATATATTGACAAGAGCTTATATATAATGTTTTAGACACATGTACAGTGCATTATAATAAGCTTTGGTATTTAGAATGCTTTAAAATCTTCAAATGAATATGTTGCTTAATCAGCTTGATACTAACTCTTTGTGATATCACAATAACAAATTAATCTAGATCATCTTCAATAAAATGTTTGTGTGTTTGTTAAGTGCTTTTACATACTTATTTCTGAGTCACCAGCTCAATAATATAAGCATGGTTCTTTTTCAGACATGTACTGATAATCATTGACACTCAAATTCCAATGTTCTCAATGAAAATGTTAGTCATGGGTTTGCCTGAAATCGACTGGAACTAGGAAACCTGTTATATCTTTAAGTACTCAAACGCCACATTGTTTTTATTGAACTACTCGTACATGCCAGATTGTTTTTTGACATTGCAACAAAAAATACATGTTGTCTTTGAATGGCTATAACTTCAAAACATTTCAAGATAGAATAAATTACCTGATAGGAAAATTGTCACAAAATGGATGAATTTTATGATTGTTAAAAAAAAAATTTTAAGAGCATTATTTACCACCAAAAATTACCTGGATACCTGACAATACTTACTAAATGCAATATTTGTTTCAGATTTAGGCTTTAAATTTTTTTCTATTTATTGTAAATGATGTTTTTAATAAAAAACAAATATAAGACCATGTTTTCCAAACAATTCCAAAAATGAAATGACAGGCCTACAGGTATGAAATTCAGGTAAACAGGTAGATTGTAATACAAAAAAAGTAAATTCAAAGTAAAATTTCAGACAAGGAAGAACAAAAATCAATTAGACCCCCATTCATTTGTATTTTTGCAGTAGACTAGACCTATCCATTATATTTATGTCATTTTGAAGTATTTTCACAGAAAAAATGACCTTTGAAATGTAATATTTATCGGCAAGCCTACCTTGATTAGAATTTTGAAATCGGGACAGGTGTGAAACCGGAGGGACGATTCTCGTCAACGGTGGTCTAGACCGGGGCTTTTTTCGTTATTATTTGTGTCGAATTTAGAAATAATTCATCCTCCGAAATCGATTTCAAAATCAAAATCTTCACTGAAAACACTATATGCCATTATTCCATCACAGTATACGCGATGTCAACGGTAGAATAGCCCTGAATTTTGGTCATTTTCAAACGAAAATTTCTCTAATTTTTCCAGAACAACCACCTGGCTTTGTTTACATCTAGAGATAGCCTTGACCTTCAGCTCTCTAATGGTGAGGTGCATTTGTTGCTGCGATCGGAAGTTTGTTCTTAAATAGGATTTTAGTAAGAACACAACTCGTGTCGCATATCTGCGCCCGTGGCGTTTGATCCCGCAGGCACATATATGCGCCCGTGGCGTTTGAAGAGTTAAGTACTCAAAGTTCTCTTTAACAAATGTGCTACTCACCCCACAAAACTTCATGTTTTCTTGCTGATTCAGGAAGATCTCTATCACAATAAATATCACTAAAATATAACTCGCCACCAACCTAGCATTGATAATACAAGTTAAAGTGTCTCTAGCTGTGAATTATTTGATAAATATAAGTCAGTAACAATCGGATGATTTGAAGGGACTGTAAACAAGTTTTTTAGCATTTTTATGTGTATCAGAGACACCACTGATTTGCGACATTCAGATTCTTGATCCTATGCTTGTGGTTTCTGCAAGGCCAGAAAGAATCCCAGAATGCCTTAACAATTATACTACAAGAACATAATGATATGTTATTTCTCATTAAGCAATGGCAGAATTTCTAGCTAAAATTGTGTGAGATTTGTTAAAATCAGCTTGCTAAATAGCCTCATTATACACCCATATGAAAAGTAGCGCATATATGGCTGTCACCAATATGAGTTATTGTCCTTCCAAAAGAATTCAACTTTTAGCTAGGATTCCTCAATACACTTAAAAAGGCTAGTAAACCCCTTAATTCTTACAGCATACAAATTTTTAATGTCTTAAAGTCTTTGTGAAAATATTAGATCAAAATAATTTCAGTAGTGCAATCAACTATTAAAACCTCACCTTCAAAACTTTATAAGCATCTAACAACACTGCCTTCTTATCTGGTGAAAGATTAACAACACAATTTGATCTATAATCAGACAAAAGAATTCATTTGTTAAATTAGAACATAAACCTAGGACTGAAAAACTGTTATGCCTTGTTTGTGCCATTCAAAATTCATCCAATAAAATGAGTACCTATTCCTCATTTTATCTTACTACGAGGCGTGTAAATTGTACCAAAATATTATTATTAAAGGAGTAGAAAAAACAAATGATTTACATTTCGCCTAAACTTAGCTAATACACAGTATATATGTATCTGGTGTCATAACTATACATTAAAATCCCTCTATTAATCAGGTATTGTGAAATACATTAAAGGGATAATAGGTCTTGCAACTATTATTTATGTTTAATATTGACTATTGATTCAATAATTATGCATCCCACACTTTAACAATTTTCAAAAAGCAACAATAAAACTATATTCAGAATTTAAAAATATAGCGATGGCCATCTTAATACGCCCACATTTATAATGGCAGCCAATTTGTCCGGTTGGTTGATCAGAATTATTGGTAAATGAAAGATTTTTCTTGAATTCTAAATACTGTACACTACCAATAAATTTCATCCAAATCCATCAAGAAAATCGCTCTCTATCAGGTCCACAAAGAATTAAAGTTCAAGGGCAATAACTCATAGTAATAAGGTTTTTCGATGAGTCTGATTTTTAATAGGGTACATCCTTGGGTGGGTACAAAGACACACATCAAGTTTCGTCAAAATCCATCAAGAAACCAGCTCTCTATCGTGTCCACAACGGACAGACAGAAGGACAGACAGACAGACAGGGGCGACAACTATATACGCCCACATAAATGTGTCGTCGTATAAAAAAAAAGAGAACAAGCAAGGAATCCTTTCAGTTTGACAAAAAGAATCTAGGTAATCAGTACTAAAACAGGGAAAACAACATCCATCCATGCGCAAGCATGCTGTGGCAATCTCTCTCCGTGTTTACAAACAAATATTTCCAATAATTAATATTTGTTGCATATTTTGTCAGTGTTGAAGTTTTCATTCAAAATCATTCATTCTTCCATGATTTGAAATAGATTAAAAACAAAGATTTGTGGAAAAATCTCTTCAGATCATGAGTGGCAAGTGAAGCAACCTGATGGAAATACATGAAGGTTAAAAACAAGATTGGCATTTTGATAAGATTGGAAAAGAAAATGACTTAAAATATCACATACTCACATTACACAATCAAAATCATTTTCTTTGATTCCAGCTTCAAGTATCCTTTCAATATATCCCTTTACAAATTCAACATTAGCTTTTTTAAAACCAAATTTTTCTGTGTGGTACTCTATATATTTTCTGGCCACTGTTAACTAAAATGTCAGAAATAGGGCTTCTTTGAAATAATAATATTTTAGTTACATATCTTTTGAAATTGAACTTAAATTCCTAAAAATACTGTAATGCCTTTTGACTGATTTAGTGACAATCAAATGAAAGATAATTAGTCATAAACAGCTTATAAAATCTTATTCACTATTTATAAATTGGTCTCCCAAAGTCAATAATGTTTACATGAATATAGAGGTAAAGCTGGGTTGGGTTGATAGTAAAAGAAATTTATAGATAATTTGAATTAAATTAATTTTCACAATAAAGTCACAATAATGAGATACTTCTGTAGGGTCTTTAATTTCAAGAATATCTAGAACCTTGACAATAAAATATAGTTATAGAGCCTAAAGTGATAGAAATGATTGAAGATCATACTTCAAGGCTTGATTCTTGAGAAATTTTTCCCTCCATTTTCAGTCTTCACCTAATCACTGAGACATTTTATTCATTACCTGTTCATCGGTCATATCTAATCCCACAATATAACCATCTTCACCAACCAGTTTACTCAAAGCAAAACAGTCTCTACCACTTCCACTACCTAGATCTAATATTCTACATCCTTCTACTTTCTCAGGTATAACTAATCCACATCCATAATATCTACAATATATTTATGGCAGATTGACACACCTCTTTCAGATAACTTCAAATGTAAACTTTTCCAAAATAAAAATCCATCTACCCAACATACATGCAAAGCTGAAAGTCAGGTGAGTGGAGTTTTCGAGTTTTAAATGCCAAATATATTGAGCTGCATCAGAGGGAAGAGACAAAATTTATATGACAATATCCAACAATAAAATTATTTCATACTTCAGTTTTAAAATCCATTTTTTAAAAATAAACAGCGACCTGACCTAAAATACAAAGAGTCTTAGCACCAACTGAAAAATACATACTTAATAGTTACTTCATCGTGAACCTCGCTAAGGGCCTTTTTAACAGTTTGACTCATACGACTTTCTCCAGTAGAACATGCTGGTGTTTGTAGATCATCAGAAGTCTTCAAAACTTTACCATAATAATCCTTCACAGAATCATGTATATTATCACTAACGTCTGTCATTTTCTTGGCTACTGAAATAGAACAACATTTTGCATGTTATAATACTACTGAGAGAAGCAATAAAGTCAACTCAATTTCACAGATGTTGATCTTCGATTGGTAAAACCATGTCAATGAAGAGTGAATTTTTTCACATGAAAATTGTAAAAAAGACTTAAGTACAGCACTTTGCTTGGCCTCGACTTTTTGCCCCACATACTTTAATTTGATTTCATTGTAATGTGCTTGAAATCACATTCTAACTTTGGCCATATCTAAGTTGTCCACATGTTCTTTCTGTATGAAAAATTGAAAATTTGTGATTTTAGATATTGATGTGGACTATTGTGCCACTTCTAATTAACTTAGAGAAAAAATTCAAACAAAAATTTAATGTGTACATTCACAAAATGTAAATTCAAACGGTTTGCGAATTCACAGAGCTCTATTAATGGAGGTATGTTCGATATTTGTAAGTTACAAATTTGAAAAAAAAAATAGATAGGGTTAAATGGAGGGCTAAAAGTTATGTAATCATCTTAAAGTTGCCTTCCCTTATTTTCATATATATATAATTGGACCGGTAATACTTATATCAATAGAAAGTAGAGGTGTTCTAGTGACTGGGAAAATACCAGATGGTCCCACATGTCATTTATTAACTCGTAATTAGGCTAATTATGACCGGAATTCCCACGGTAGGGATCTAAACTTTGGTATGTACGTCAAGTCTCAAATGTCGTTGATCTTTTTTTTGATCATCCAGTCTGTCAATTCGGTAACTGGAAGGAAGCTGTTGTTATTGCCCACATTCCTTAATATTTTCTACAACAACAATGGCATTTTGGTATTCCATTTATTATCTCTAGCAAAAGGCAATAAAACGTTTAAATATCGATATGTAAAATATTATGAATTAATTTTAATAAGTTTTAACTCACTAATAATCAAATACAAAATCAATTTTGCTGACGCCTTCATTCATATGACGTCATTTGGTCACGTGAACAAACATGGAGTTTAAATTTAGCAGTTCAAAGCAGATCAGAGTCAAATGGATTCCACAAGCATTTCTACGTCCACATAAGTCTTTTGAACTTGAGAATACATGGATTATTCATTAGAAACCCCAATTAATCAGTTAGTAAGCTTACTTTGGCTCTAATTAATGAGGCAACCCATCTTTAACCATAAAAATCTTTTATTTTAGCAGACAAAATTAGAATTTTTGTTTGATTTTGCCAATTTTGCCAATTTTAAATTTTGTATTAAAATACAAAGTGAGTTAGAAAAATATAAAAAATGTAATTATGAATTATTGTCATATATTGTTGAAAAGAGAACAAATGGGTATTGATAATATGTTAAATTCAACTCTGTGTGTATTAGAGAATATGATACAGTCGCCAAAAGTTGTCATTAATGTAAATAATAATAGTAATTTTCAAAATATTCAAATGGGGATAAAAAATATTTAAAAATAAAAATTATGTTCTGAACAAGTCTAATAAATAAAGTAACAAAGTTTTAATAGACACCAAAATCATACAAATCGGATAAAACTTAGCACATTTATTAACTTTTTGCTAAAATGCACCAGTCTTATGTAACAGTGCATGCGTGACTTTTTTTATTTCTTCTTACTTGACTCCAATTATTTTTATACATAATCTGTGTACTGTTTTTGTCTACATGTATGAATAACACCGGAAGCAGGGTTTCCCTTAATGATTTTGAGAAACTGGAAGTCCCCATGGACTGGAAGTGATTCCAAACTTCCAAACTGAGACATTTTTATTTGTCATGGCAGTCTATTATATACATTCTAACAAAAAAGTCATAGAATCTGCTCACCATGGGTTACAGTTAATCTTTCTTAGTGTCATTAACAATTAATCAAGGACAAGTTTATGACCATCTCATGCTGACAGTCCACAGTTTTAAACACCAAGAATCATATAACAATTAATTAAAAAAAAAATTAATTCTATATATCGAACCACAAAACATATTTAGTTTGCCAAACAAATCACTTCTATATCAAACCACATATTCAGATTGACTAACAAATCACTTCTATATCGAACCACAAAACATATTCAGATTGACTAATAAATCACTTCTATATCGAACCACAAAACATATTCAGATTGACTAACAAATCACTTCTATATCGAACCACAAAACATATTCAGATTGACTAACAAATCACTTCTATATCGAACCACAAAACATTCAGATTGACTAACAAATCACTTCTATATCGAACCACAAAACATATTCAGATTGACTAACAAATCACTTCTATATCGAACCACAAAACATATTCAGATTGACTAACAAATAACTTCAATATCCAACCACAAAACATGTTCAGATTGACTAACAAATCACTTTTAAATAGAACCACAAAACATATTCAGATTGACTTACAAATCAACCTATCACCAACAATATATCAATCCACATAAAAGATTCAGTTTATATACCGTACCAATAAATTTTACAGACCCATAACATTGCTAAAACTTAAAATACTCTAGGTTTCAGCCATCAAGAGAAATTATTTTTATCAGATTGTCTCAAAATAATTCTTCTGACTTATGCAATAAATGCTATTAAGGGATAATAGGCGTTAGAATACACTCGTCCTACGGCTTATATTTGTGTTTCATATTGACTATTAGTTAAATAAGTATGCATCCCACACTTTACCAAATTTTAAAAAGCCACAATAAAAATATATTCGGAATTTAAAAAAAAGTGAGCCAGCGACGATTCCATTCAGTTTGAGAATAAAAGCGTCTGGTAAATAAACGCTAAAACATCATTGTGCAATTCCACAGTAGGGGTCAAGGATGCGTGAAAATCCACATGTTAGAGTTACTTCCCTTTATATTTACACGATTTGAAAATCGCTTGATGGATGGCTCAAGCGTTTTATGATTAACTACTTTATTTTGGGGATTTATCGGATTTTAGAGGGATTTTGATGTATAGGTAAGTCCACTGATGGATATATACTAATATTGTCCAAATTTGAGTGAACTTAAAATTGTATGTTCGTTCTAACGCCTATTATCCCTTTAAATGTATCATACTGAAAAGAGAATGTAGAAATATATAATCATGATAAACCCATTGATCAAATTCTCATAGTACCGGGCATTTCTTTCCATGACAGTAAAAAGTATCAAGTTTCATTTCTCCCCAGTATAGAATGAGTTCTTTTCAACTAAATATCATCTTATAAAACTATCAAACTCAATGACCATATCAGACCAAACTGGACCCTGCTGACTTGTGTAGGGTTGTATAGTGTAAATCTCCAGATCAATCCGAAAAAAATAAATCTATAAAAATTTTCATTTTTCAAATTCCATCTGATAAATCTGGCCACAAAGAAAATGAAAAAGCTAGGCCCCCTAACCCTAGGAAAATCAGTCCATAATTAATAAGTTCTACAGCTTACAATAGTTAGCCTACAAACAAATTTTGAATTTTTATGATGGCAGTTATCTATTGACTGAATAAAAACAAATAAACAATTTGAAATAGTTCTTACATTTTCATCAATGCTTTTACCATTTTTTTTATCTCGTCAGTGAAAATGATGTGCATTTGAAACTTTAGGCGCACCAACAATTGAATAATTTTTCAACACTGCTGCAGTGAAGAAGTGGAGGATCACTGGTTCACGATCGAACCATTGTATCAGAAAATAACAGTAAAACCACACTAGATATGGGGAATTTGTTACAACCCAAAAAGCATCTATAGTATAGGCCTAATTTAAAAAGCATCTATAGGGGATACATGATGAAGCAAAATATTATAACTACCTTTCTAAAATTTGTGTTACAAAAAAAAATAGCAGTCTCGCTCTTCCAGTTCTGAAAATAGTAATGTCGATTTATAGGCCTAGCGATGGACCACCAAGACTGTATGAATTTACTTTGTTTGTTCTGATAACGAATGAAAACGTCATGTAGCCTATCCTACTATTTATAGCATGATTGATGTAGGACATTTTTAATCTGACACACTTTATCTTACGCCTTGACTGTAAATCTGTAACAATAGGCCTGGCCTATAGCACAGAGTATAAACAGAATGCGACGATTTCATTGTATTGTACGCTTTCGATTTAAGGCCTGTGTACGCATGGATCTTTGCGTGTGTATCTTCATATTCCTTTGCCCGAATATCCCAGAGGCAGGGTGTAGCTTCCCAAAGTTTAATAAGGTGCACAACTTTGACATTTGACCACTCCTTGATGTTTTCAGCCACTTTGTTCAAATAAAAACAAAATCATTTGACCTAAGGCTAAGGTTACCAGATATGGTTTGAAGCAAACCAGGACATTGAGCACCGAAAGGTGCTAATTCAAATAGCTTTAGAGCGACACGAGTGCGCAACAGCTGGGGTCGCCGTAGGCGCCGGAAGCATGCAGGGCGTGGGGTTTGGGGCCCGCCGAATATTTACCATATTGTCATTTCATTTTGTTCCAGATTGATAGTATTTAATATAAAATGTTTTGTAGAATTTCATAGTCAGAGGATGTCGGTCTGTTGATTTTCTTGTTTAGCCTACAATTGAGTTGATTATATCTGATAAGGTACGTACAAAAGATAAAAATTGACAAAGTAAATTACACTTCCACAGCACTTACTATCAATATGATGATGATCTCCGAGCTCGTTGCTTCCGGTGGGATCGGTAGCGCATTTAGCGTAGTGTGTAACTAGATTTATATTTCTGGGGTTAGGATTCCCTAGAACAACCACGCAAAATCTAACAGGAGCGAGTCTCAATTAAAAAGTGTCTTAGTCCTATCCAAATGTTGAGAAAAGACTCGAATGCATAAAATGGTTCGATGTCTAATTTCTCATCTTATTCAGTAAAACAAACAAAGTGTAAACAACTTTATATAGGCTATAAAGATAGCTTGCCAGGCAAGGTAATATACGCACACTGGCAGCATTGATTATAAATAGAAAATGAAATATTCAACCTTCAATCATATACTTCTTTTCTGGGGTGATAAATGTACAAAATTCTGAAGTTTCATTAAAATCTGTCAAGAATTATACAAGGCAATAACTCATTTAACATTTTTCAGTATTTTTGATTATTTAAAGGGTTCACTCTTGGGTGATAACAAACAATTGAACAAATTCATCAAATTCTGTAAGGAATTGTGCCTTGAAAAGTGTTTACGAGCCAAAAACCGAACGCGTTTTAAATAACATGGGCAATAATTCATATTAAATATTTTGTGATATTTTTAATTTTCAATAGGGTTTATAATAGGGTGATAACAAATACTCAAGCCTAGTTTTGTCAAAATTTGTAATGCATTGTGCCTTCCAGGGGGTTTACAAGCTAAAATTTTAACGTGTTTTCAAAAACAAGGGCAATAACTGATATTTTTCTATTTATCTGATTTTCAATAGGGTTCATCCTTAGGTGATTACAAATACTCATGCCAAGTTCCGTCAAAATCGCTCAAGATTTGTGACTTGTAGAGTGTTAACAAGGCAAAGCTCGAACGCATTTTATAGAACAAGGGCATATTAAATATATTTCGATAGGGTTTATCCTTGGGTGAAATTAACCAATTTCAACAAGTTTTGTCAAAATCGGTCAAGAATTGTACTTTGTAGAATGTTTACAAGCCAAAAATTAAACGCGTTTTCAAAAACAAGGGCAATAACATCCATCTTTCCAAATAAATCAAGTTTTGGTGGATTATTCGATGTTGTAATAAAGTTTAAAACCTCCGCATCCACGGAGGTGCGGAAAATCCCAAGTTCTAGGTGCCTAGTTTTTCTGATTCTCTGTCCACATAGCTATCAGAGGCTGGGAATAGAGTCAGCAAGTTTTGGACTACCGTTGCTTCAAAGGGCGCTGCCGTCAGCAAACATCGATCAGACAAATTTGAGCTTCGGTATTGTTTACACCTGGGAAAATCCTAGGCTAGCCTAAACAGTTTCTTAATGTTATTTACGTAGGAATTGTTTCTTATCTTTGGTGTTGTAGGCGGAGCTTTTTTCAATAAAGCACATGTCGGCACGTAGCCTTTTGTCACTTTCAGTTGGACCGATGTCAGAACCACTTTCTGTAGACTTACATTTTGACTCATTTTCCTTACTTCCCAAGCTATCACTACACAGCTCTGTACTCAGAGATAGATATACATGTAGGACTACTAAGCTTAAACCATCGTCGACAATATTTCTAAATGAAAGATTCTCTACTGATGCTAAAGCTGTTATGAAAGCTTTTCTCCTACATCAGAGAAATTCCTAGATGATGCCATGTAGGTGGATTCAGTATGCAGTGAATAGAGATGGCATTTCCCATGAATTGCAGTTAATAAAAAGGTGATACAAGTTTGTCTTACATTGGACATTCTCAAATTTATCGCGTCTATACACACGCTCTGATTGCAGTAACCCTTCCATGAAGTTAGGACCCCATATAATGAAGTTAGGGCACCATATAATGAAGTCAGGACCCCATATAATGAAGGTAGGACACCAAATAATGAAGTTAGGACACCATATAATGAAGTTAGAACACCATATAATGAAGTTAAGACCCCATATAATGAAGTAAGGACACCATATAATGAAGTTAGGGCACCATATAATAAAGTTAGGACACCATGTAGGCCTAATGAAGTAAGGACACCATATAATGAAGTTATGACCGCATATAATGAAGTTAGGACCCAATATAATGAAGTTAGGACCCCATATATTGAAGTTAGGACCCCATATATTGAAGTTAGGACCCCATATAATGAAGGTAGGACACCAAATAATGAAGTTAGGACACCATATAATGAATTTAGGACACCATATATTGAAGTAAGGACCCAATATAATGAAGTTAGGACCCCATATAATGAAGTTAGGACCCCATATAATGAAGTTAGGACCCCATATAATGAAGTTAGGACCCCATATAATGAAGTTAGGACCCCATATAATGAAGTTAGGGCCCCATATAATGAAGTTAGGACACCATATAATGAAGTAAGGACCCAATATAATGAAGTTGGGACACCATATAATGAAGTTAGGACCCCATATAATGAAATTAGGACAAAATATAATGAAGTTAGGACCCCATATAATGAAGTTGGGACCCCATATAATGAAGTTAGGACCCCATATAATGAAGTTAGGACACCATATAATGAAGTTAGGACACCATATAATGAAGTTAGGACACCATATAATGAAGTTAGGATCCCATGTAATGAAGTTGAGGCCCCATATAATGAAGTTAAGGCCCCATGTAATGAAGTTAGAACACCATATAATGAAGTTAGGACCTCATATAATGAAGTTAGGACCTCATATAATGAAGTTAGGACACCATATAATAAATTTAGGACCACATATAATGAAGTTATGGCACCATATAATGAAGTTAGGACCCCATATTATAAAGTTAGGACCCCATATAATAAAGTTAGGACACTATATAATGAAGTGAGTACCCCATATAATGAAGTCAAGGCCCCATATAATGAAGTTAAGACACCATATAATGAAGTTAGAACACCATATAATGAAGTTAGGACCCCATATAATGAAGTTAGGGCACCATATAATGAAGTTAGGACACCATATAATGAAGTTAGGACCCCATATAATGAATTTAGGACACCATATAATGAAGTTATGACACCATATAATGAAGTTAGGACCCCATATAATGAAGTTAGGACACCATGTAGGCCTAATGAAGTAAGGACACCATATAATGAAGTTATGACCGCATATAATGAAGTTAGGACCCAATATAATGAAGTTAGGACCCCATATATGGAAGTTAGGACCCCACATATTGAAGTTAGGACCCCATATAATGAAGTTAGAACACCATATAATGAAGTTAGGACCCAATATAATGAAGTTAGGACAACATATAATGAAGTTAGGACACCGTATTTATAATGAAGTTAGGACACCATACAATCGAGTTAGGACACCATATAGCGATACTAATACCGCATAAGACAGCTACGGCGTTTCATAAAAAAGCCCTACATTAACGGACTATTAATCTACACTACTGACCACATCACGTAATGAAGTAAAGACACCATATGATGAAGTGAGAACATCATATAATGAAGTTAGGACACCATGTAATGAAGTAAGGACACCATAATATGAAGTTATGACCGCATATAATGAAGTTAGGACCCCATATAATGAAGTGAGGACACCATATAATGAAGTTAGGACACCATGTAATGAAGTAAGGACACCATGTTATGAAGTGAGGACACCATATGAAGTTATGACACCATATACTGAAGTTAGGACACCATGTAATGAAGTAAGGTAACCATATAATGAAGTTATGACCGCATATAATGAAATTAGGACCCCATATAATGAAGCATGTCGAACAGACGTCTAAGCCATCTGACTGTTTTGTCCATTGAATCGGAAATGAAATGAAATGAATGGAGTTTTACGTCCTACTCTTCTGCACCTTATGGGCTAATGAAGACGGGCAACGCCATGCAGTGTGCAATGAGGGAAATTTTGCCAGGACAGCGGCATTAGCCTATTCTTTTTGCGATTTCCAACTGTCGATGGATCTTTAACGTGCACAGCCTGTAGCACACGGGGCCTCGGTTTATTGTCCCATCCGAACGACTAGACGCTTTTTCCATGTCAGTCCCTCCGACCTGTATCACTGACAAGGGGAAACCGGGCTGAAAAATCCGAAAGTTCATCTCGACCTTTGCCGGGATTGAACCCTGGACCTTCAGGTTAGCGAGCAAGCGTCTAACCCACTGAGCCACCGCGGCTCCTCCATTGAATCGGAAAGAGCTGATAAGACCGATGTCGACAATTTGATCGACGAGTTTGACATTCAACATCAGAATCGGCGAACATACTCTATTAAAATTTGTATCCATTGTTTTGTTGACAATCAGTTAAATGAGCGCCCCCTTGACCATTCTGTGGTCCCATTTCATTTTGTTTTAACAAACGATATGTCTGATAATGACCTCGGAATCGTTTTTTACTTTGTTCATTAGAGGTACATTGACGTTCATAGAGAGTATTGGTGTGGTTTGACTATTAGATTTATTCCTTCTCCTGATAGTTATATCATGTACAGACTAGATTGCTGAAAACTTACTGTCGAAATAGAACGATGTTTCGGACTAGTATAGCAACATGATTCAGATGAAGTCAACTGTTTTATCGTCATTGATAACGACTTATATCTTATCTAGGTTTGGCTAGAAAACGATGTCATAAGATTATTTCTATATTTCAAATTGTTCATGGATCAGTGGTTAAAATGAAGGTAGGCCTATAGTGTGAAAATAGCATAAGCGAAAGTTTTCAACACACTTTTCAAACCTATCATCGCACATCGATTACTTGTATTGCGATGGACAACCGATCATTAACTTGACATTTGTTTTGTTTTTTTAGATCATAACTATTTTTCTGAATTTACCATTGGTTATCTGTTTAACATCATATAGATGTCCTAATGCTCCACCTACACCAGCTAATGGTAAGTTTAATGGTTTATCACTTCACTTTAATATACACTTATAGCATATTGAAGATCTTACTATCATACTATATCTATAACACTAAAATCGTTTCAAAACATGGGATTAGGACAATCGCATTTTATTCCAAGTCCTATAGCTTAGGATCATCGAATGACTCATGTGAAAAGTGGATGTTAAGTACAATAACCAACAAAATATACCATGCAAAACATCTACCTTCATGTAAGATTTTAAACAGACTGAAACAGATATCTTGACTGAAACATATCATTATTCAAAACAAAACATTTCAGCACCAGGAATTCCGGAATTACTATCTAGTTTTTACACCAAAGTTGAAATAAATGTTGTGGATAAAAATTACACTATATCAGCTGAACAAAGATTGGATTATGAAGGAAACAGAGGTTTGGTTATACTGAACAAACTTGGAGAACAAACCTCAGTGATCTACCGTTATGATACAATAGAGATATTTAATATTAAAGGTAACCATAGTTAATACCTTTACATCTATTGTAGCACTAGTAGGTCGAAGTCTGCTATATTTGCGTCCTGAAAGTGACTAATATTACAGCTGAAAATCGGATGCAATATTCTTGAAACTTCCTCTGTGTAACCTTGATGACATATCTTTCTTGAAACGTCCTTTTCGTAACCTTGATGACATACCTTTCTTGAAAATTCCTCTTTATACACTTGATGACATACCTTTCTTGAAACTTCCTCTGTGTAACCTTGATGACAAACCTTTCTTGAAACTTCCTCTGTGTAACCTTGATGACATATCTTTCTTGAAACGTCCTTTTCGTAACCTTGATGACATACCTTTCTTGAAACTTCCTCTTCGTAACCTTGATGACATACCTTTCTTGAAACTTCCTCTTTGTAACCTTGATGACATACCTTTCTTGAAACGTCCTCTTCGTAACCTCGATGACATACCTTTCTTGAAACGTCCTCTTCGTAACCTTGATGACATACCTTTCTTGAATCTTCCTCTTTGTAACCTTGATGACATACCTTTCTTGAATCTTCCTCTTTGTGACACTTGATTACATTATCTTTCTTGAAACGTCCTCTTCGTAACCTTGATGACATACCTTTCTTGAAACTTCCTCTTTGTAACCTTGATGACATACCTTTCTTGAAACGTCCTCTTTCGTAACCTTGATGACATACCTTTCTTGAAACTTCCTCTTTGTAACCTTGATACATACCTTTCTTGAATCTTCCTCTTCGTAACCTTGATTACATACCTTTCTTGAATCTTCCTCTTTGTAACCTTGATGACATACCTTTCTTGAATCTTCCTCTTTGTGACACTGATGACATACCTGTCTTGAAACGTCCTCTTCGTAACCTTGATGACATACCTTTCTTGAAACGTCCTTTTCGTAACCTTGATGACATAACTTTCTTGAATCTTCCTCTTTGTAACCTTGATAACATAACTTTCTTGAACCTTCTGCTTTGTGACACTGATGATATACCTTTTCTTGAATCTTCCTCTTCGTAACCTTGATGACATACCTTTCTTGGATATTCTTTTTTGTAACCTTTTTGACATACCTTTTTTGAATATTCCTCTTTGTAACCTTGATGATATACCTTTCTTGAATCTTATTTTTTGTAAACTTGTTGACATACCTTTCTTGAATCTTCCTCTTTGTAACCTTAATGAAATAACATTCCTGATATTTTAGACGGAGTATGTACAGTATCAAAACTAAATGATAGTTCTGAGGCCAATTTGTTTGGTTTTGACATATCAGATGGTACATTTCATATTAATTCGGCATCTGATGCTTTGCGATTTGGTACTAAATTTGGCCAGGTAACTATAAATCATCAGCTAACATTAGTTTACCAGAAATTTAGTTTGAATAATCAAAATTTTTTTAAATGACCAAGGGTCATTCTAGTTAGTTGTAGGTTGAAAAATGTTTTTATTTTTTTTAGGGTTTTAACTTAAAATATCGAGCCATTATAAAGCCAAGACAAAAACTAGGTCAAACAAAAGATAGGATATTTTTGAATACTTTCAGGTATAACTGGCAAGATTATATTGAATTATTTGCATAGGTCTACTTTCCTTTTATACCATATTATGATTGTCTTTTAAACATCTCGGCTCTGAAAACACCACCGACTCTGAAATAGTTTATATGATAAATTGTAACAAACAACTAGGATTTAAGTACCGTAATAATTCCTATTTTGATTTTTAGTATTTCATTAAGAAAACGACATTACGCGGAAAACCAGTAAATCACTGGCAAACATGTTTTAATTGGACCGAAGCAAGTTCAACATTTTCAGCGGACTATTATTTCTCTGGTAGGTTTTTCTGTATAAATACTTACAACGTCAAATTATGTTTGACGCTCAAGATTTTTTCTCAGCATTTTTATATGACAATTTAATGAATAGGCCAACTGATCCCGTTTTAAATCACAATGTAATGAATAGGCCAACCGTTCATTTTCTCTACTTGGAACGAGTGAATAATGAGGCAATGGTCATTATCGGCCAATTAAGAATATATCCCCAACGTTCTCAAATACATCCGGCCTCGTAACTTAACTCTTCATCTGTTTATATTTCATAGATTCATCATGGAATTCATCTTCTGGATTAAGTATTTATCCTGTGCGTATAGAGGTCACTGGTCAACATACTTTTACTGACAAAAATCCCCGACAGTTTCACCATATTTATGATTTCTACAACTTCATAGTACCTGATGGTCAGGATCCTCTTCTATTTGAGGTACAAATTAATTTCAAGATATCTCAAAGGGATACTGCGTCTTAGAATGAACATAATATTTAACAATTTTAAACGTAAGAGTATATATTCATCAGCAAATATACCTGCTACAATAAATAACATAAAAATGAATAAATAAAAAAACGTAGTATTTATCCATAAAGATATCCATTTGATTTTTGAATAACGCTTGATAAATTGATTAAAGCGTTTTTTAATTATAACTTAGTTTTGTGAGTTTTCCAGATTTTGAGGGATTCTGTTACTTTATGACACCAGGTTCACTGATGAATACTCTTATTGACCATTCTTTAAATTTTATGTTAGGACGCATTATCCCTTTGAATAGTTTTTAGCAACCTATTGCATTACTATTGAAGATTCATAATGAACTATCAGCAGATATACAATGTGTCATTATGATGAGATACTTTCAACAAAAGCGGCTAGAATGGACATAGAATTGAATGATTAAATAAACAGAATATAAATATACATTTCCATTTAAGCCACCATTGGGAGTGTATTGTCCGGGAAGGTATAATTCTAAACCTCTGCCAACAATACCAAACCATTTTTCATATCGTGAAAATATTATCAGTTTAAACTCTGTTTCCCAAAGTGATGTAAGTTTATTATTTTTATACCTAATAATATAATGAGACATATAACTTGGATTAACATTATATAGTTGATTATTTTTATAATATTTTTTGTTTTTATAAGACTGAGGATTTATATTCATCTGAAGGATACTACGTGTGCACCACTGACCTTCCTGTTATTGGTCCCCTGATATTCATAATATTTTAATTTTCTATGTGGGTTGTTCCAACTATGATTACTTCTGTGGCCTTTTTGAATGGTTCTAATGCTGACATTTTATGTGGTATTCTCGTCTGGGTGTTTTAAAGTGTCAGATTCTAAAAGCGACCAGATGTCGGGCGTAACAGTCTGAAATCACAAAAAAGGCCAAAAAAAGGAAAGGGTTTTAAATTGGAAGACTCTTATATTTATTTGTTATCATTCAGTTATGGTATAATTATGATAAAGAAAGTAATGAGGATAGATTATAGAGAAATATCTAATTTACCACCATATTATGCTGCTGGTCCATTGTCTGTAATACATGATTTTAATGTTGGTAAGTAAGTTACAATTACATTTATTTCATTGTTGATGTGTATTTCTAGATTTCATCATCATGACAATTGGTTATATTTATTTAAAAACTGAAGAAAACACTATAAATTACCCTTCAATTTACCATACTTTGAACGAAATTTTGGTGAATAGAATTGTCTTGTTTGTACGGTTGGGATTTAAAACCCACCAAATCTGTTATTGACCAAAGTTATAAAAATCGTACTTTCTACAAGCGTGACCTGTGCTATTATATTATCAACAGGTATCAGCTTTGTAAAAGACAGAATTCAGGGAAATTGTTCTATATATCCTATAACTAACGGTAGTTTTGATGAGGTCCTCAGTCAGTCATCGATACTCAATGCGGCCAATAAATCATTTATTGAACAGATGAAGACACCATTAGCTTTAACTCTATTGAAATGGAACAATACGTACGCTGGAATGGCAAGTATTTTAACACATAATGTTGACAATTAGGCTCCACTAGAAACAATTTCATAAAAGGGTAATTTGCTGAAACTCAAACCAAAGCTATCTATCTAATTTGACTTAACAGTATTGAATCTGTTCACCATTGGACAGCCATATTTACTGGAGGAGTAATATGAGAAATTATTTCTTTAAAAATCATAACAATTTAGTGTATGAAATCAAAATAGTGATGACTTTTACCCAAGACATTAATTTTAGCATATTAGAACACCAAACTGGGATCTAGGCAATTAAGAAACAATTTTTACGAAGGAGACACTTCTAAAGTGTGGTTGTCGTTTCAATAGTGAGTCATTTGCCTCCATAACGTTGTTTTTGTAATTAAAGAGAACATTAGAGAATGGTATAGTTTGTGATGTATGGATATCTGAAACTAGTGAATTGAATCCCACTGGTATTGGTATACCAGCTAATTCTACTATAGAAACCTTTTTTATTATGGTAAGTTTTTTTGTCTTAAAAATTTAAATAAAGATCACGGTCAGAAAGAGAGTAAATAAGATATTATGTTCAAATAAACAGCTTCGCGCCCTAAGAAAAGCGTTTACAAACTGTTCGGCAGTCATCTGCATTACTGTCAAACATATCGCCCTTATAAAAAATCGCATACTTTTTATGTTTAATGTTTAAATACATGTATTATTATTTCAGAAATCTTTTGATTATGCCAATGAATTAGGCACCAACTGGAATGTAGATGCAAATTTCCAAGTTCCATACCGAACAATCGTTAGCAGTCCTGGGGTAAGTTGTGTAATACCAAAGGTCCACATATTTCTGGAATAAAACAACTGCCCTCTCGAATAAATCGTGGATTTTGAAAACGCTGCTTTTGTTGAAATAACTGAATTCTTAGATGGTAGAACCAAGTAATAGCCTGTTTTCAGTTTGTGTTGTTTGTATGTACATGTATACGTTTGAGTAGTAAGGAATGAAATATTTACATGTTTCTCTTTATGCAGGTAGATTATTTGGCCACCTATGATTACTCTAATTATAATCCTAATGAACCACCAATAGAAGTTTTTGACACGTCCGATTGTTATTCAGATGAACAAAAACTCAGAATACAAGTGACATTCAAAGGTCTGTACTACAAAACAATCAATTTGTCCACTGAGTTTCCAGCTTGTGCATTTTATAGTGATGCCCATTTCATTGCAAATACGTTAATGTTTCAATACTCCGTTTTAGTTAATAAGTTGAATTCAATACATGTATCATCCCGTTCCATGTTTAGGAGACATGAGCCAAATTTTATTAACCACAGTCTTTCTATGATGAACTAAATTGTACTGCTGTCCTATTCTGTGATTTATTGTACGGTGCAATTACAACCTTATTCTAAATATACTTTATTGGTATTTTACCATGTGATGTGATTTCTTCCCATTTGTCCCCTTCCCACGCACCATTTCCAGTATCACCCTTTCCCATTTAATTTAGATGAAAAATTTCCGGGTTTCGATGCATAAATGCTTTTCTGTATTCACATTACTCTTTTTTATGATAATTTGTTTTTAAAGTTATTGCATTCCAGTTTCTTTTGGATCATTATTGGGATCATTTCACGATTCATTTCCATCTTCATATAGCAAGGAGAGGAAGCAGTTAAATTTTTCTAATTTGCAACATGGGCCGTTTTTAAGTGTACCTTTTTTTGTCATGTTATTTTATGTACCACCATTCTATAATATGATCTAGTAGTAAGAAGCTTGTTATAAATATCCGGAATGAATCTGTTGCAGGTCAATATCACAGTGATACAGAAGATAAGATTTTAAGATATGCCCAGTATACAATTGCAGAAACAATGGGTTTATCACCATTGCGATTTCAACGAGTATCTCTAGAATATGACAATAGATTTGTCTATATTAGTGGAACTATAGTAGATAGACCACCATCAGCTGGTGAGTAATGCGATCTGCCTTGAACCGTTAGCCCCCCACCGTAAGTCACTATTGACCTTGGGTAACCGCCGTCATGCGCTTTTCAGCTTACCACCTCTTAATGTTGACAAAACGTCTTACGCGATAAAATTTAATGTATGAAGTTTATGCTAGGTGCCACTGCAACAAAATTGTAAAAAAGCGGTCACCACTATCAACTTCTCTGTTGGTTTGTATTACTCTTTTAAAGAGAATTTTTTTCAACTATATTTATAAAAAAAAAAAAAAAAAAAACTCAAACATAAATTTTGCCTTTCTTTATTTCAACCTGAAAGTATTTCATTTATCATTCCTTATTACATAAAACTGCACGAAGCATTCGTAGTAAACTGATTATTACAACTTAGCCGACTTGGAGTTTTATTCAGGGTGGTGACAGTAATCACGGAGACTTTGCTTACAGGTCTAAATACACCACTTCGATGATGTTCTTACGCTTACGTTCTTACGCTTAGAATTTTTATACTCACCACTATGAAGACAGGTGATCAATTGCAGTTTTCATCAATACATTCTTCTTGATTGCAGCTCAGTTTACGCTAGTACCCGGTAAAGAAATGGAGACAAAGGGTGATCAATATTGGTCCAATATTACGGATGCTTCTAGTTGTGCTGATCTATGTATAACAACGCCAGATTTTGTCTGTAATAGCTTCGACTTTTGTTCAGCTGATCAGAAAGCTTGCCGCCTTAGTAAACGACACGTTGCAGAAGGATCTTTAGTTCTGAAACAGAGCGTTTGCAATCATTATTCGAGTAAGTCAGTTGAAATGATCTTTGATGCAGGAAAGTGATCGATACTTTGCTGGTATCTCTTGAAACTTTTTTAAAACTTCAATTAATTAAGAGCTGTAGAGGAACACCCTTAAAAAAGCAAATATGTCAGAAATATTCAGAAACAGTAGCGTTTTTTGGACAGATTATGTAAGAAGGGGGCTGGGCCACACAATTCTAAGGGGGACCACAGGCAATTATTTTACCTTGTATAGAATCATCATACGGGTATCTGATAGATTCTCTTTACTTCTTCATTATCTACAAAATCCCAATTTTTTACTATCTGCATTCAGGAACAGTTAATGTGTCAACTGTCGATACCAAATCTATAGACTCAGCTTACAGTGATCTGAAAGTGCAACTGTATGCTGGTGGATTGGAAGTAGCTATTAATAAAGATGATGGCAATGTTTGTATATATTTTTTTAATTTCTCTGTACATTCTAAAACGTGACTTATTAAACTTGATTTGATATCTTTGATTGGAGCCCTACTTATTCATCGGTTCGACTTCGACATTATGTTATGTATTATTTTTACTTTAGGTGTAAGAATAGGACGGATTTAAACGCGTTATAATTATAAATGTGATATGTCCCCTACGTATTCTGAAGGTTTAAACTAATAAGATTGCGTTATTATAAAGACAACACCCAAATGAACTGAAACAGAATAGTTAACAAATAGTACACACTACTTTTAATTTACCTTTAAGAAACAATTCAGTTTGATCAAATAGCACACGTTAAAAATAAAGGAATGTTTTACCACGCTTTTGATAATGAAAATGTGCATAATGTACCGTTAAATTTGACATTTTTATACAACTGTTCATTGAAGGTGGAAGATTTTATGGCGGTGGACACAGAAGTACTTTTTGGTAAGAATTGTTTAAATATTAAAGCTCTGCTGCTTTCCTATACCTGATTGAAACGTAAACTCTAGTTGAATTAACGTACATAGTTTTATATACACCATTACAAGTTTTATTTTAGGTTATAGTGAACCAATTCCATTTCCATCAATACCGAATAGTTTTTCATATCGAGCTGAAGTGGTGATACCATCACAGAAATATGTCACAGAAATCGATGTAAGTCATCTTTCCAAATACTTGTTGACTTTTATATGTTATTTACAATTTTCAGGCTGTTTTCGTTTCCAGCCTTTTGTGTTCATGAAAGAATTAAGGAATTGCCAGAACTCTTTTGTTTCTGGAATCGACATTATTGTTAGACATACAGTTTTCTGTGTGTAGCCGTGTCATTGAAAATAGTGATAAAATTCGGGATCATTTTACACTACAACAACAAATTCCCAGATATTTGCTTGTTGGCATTTATGATTTAAGTAGAAAGTAGCATAATGTAGGCCAATACTGTATGTCTTTTCTGACTATTATGTGTTTTATGATTATGATGATATTTAATAAGATATGATTATAGATCCTATAAATCCTTTACTACCGTAAAATTTTTCTTTTATCGTTAATTTTTAAAAAAAACTTTTCAGGTGTTTTATGATTATGATTATAAATTGTTAAGATATGATTATAGGATACCGACTCCTATTCCACCATATTATTCATTATTTACATTGACAACTGTACACGATTTCAACACAGGTAATGTTACCTTCTCTTTCACTTTCAGACTCACCATAATCCTCAACTGAGACAAACCCTCTAATGCGTCGTAAGAAATTAGAATCATACAAAATACTTTTTGGCGACGTCTCATGTTTAAACTTGGCCACATTATGTTTTTCATCGATGTACTTACCTGCTCAAAGCTATACGACAGAATCTTCTTTCATATTCCATTATATTGTCTTTTATAGGGATTCTAAAAATTAGTTTAACTGATTATACTCATACCAACTTTAGACTAAATACTTTATGCCCATTTGACATAGGCATCGATAGTTTTACTTCCAAAATCATTGTATCCTTTTATTAACAATTTCTTTCTAGGTTTAGCCTACGATATAGATCAGGAATATTTGAACTGTACAGTTAGTCAAATAAAAGCCAAAGGGCCTCTAGGTTTTGATGCTGAATTAGATCCAAAAGCCCAGAAATTTTATAATGGTTATGTTGTGGAAATGAAGTCACCATTAGAATTCCTCAGTTTAACTAGTAGTTATACTTTTATTGGACAGGTAATCATTTGAAGTTGAAAGGATGTTCAATGACGTTCGATAAAAAATTAAAAGTGGTGGTTTGATAGAAAGTATTTTTGACCACACCCTCTTTTGACATACAAGGGGCATATCAATTACAGAAATACGGCCGAAATTATATTGTTTTTTCAGCTGGTAAAAATAAAGTACACTCTTCAGAGTAACAACTGGACATCCATTGTACTTTAAATAATGAGAAGGTCGCGTTCTCTTTCTTTCCATTACAAATACGTCTGGACTGTTCTTCTTTATATTGTAGAAAACCATACGAGGTATGTTATGTGATGTTTTTGAAGGTGAGGTCAATAGTTTTATACCACCTGGTTTAAATAATACAGTTAAAGCCATCTTCCAGTATTATTTTCAATCTGTGAGTCTATATCTTTCCCACCCCTCACTGCCCATGACTGCTTTAGGAAATCAGTGTTTGTCTGATGGCCTCCAAATATGCATTCGATTGTCAATTGATGCATTCCCTAAAATACATATTAGAAAATACTTAATGCCGGCTACTACCATATTCGACTATCGGTTACCGTTGATGCTTCTTTTTCCCTTAGACTGAAATTAACCAGAACTTATTTACTTAATATGACAATTGCTTTTATTAAAGGACACGTACAGCAGCCTAGTTCACTAACGGAAATTAGTACGGTGTATTTAAGTTGAATTGTAGAGAACTAGACTTCGGCTTTTAGTTCTACAAACGAATATATGAACTTTTAATATTGATTCTCTTCATACTTTCAGAGCAGTTGGACTACCATAATAGATGGTAGTACTGATGTACCAAGGTCAATGCCGATTATGGTAAATGTCGTTACAGAAGAGGTGAATATCTTACGTAATAAGATCTTTCAAATAAATTACATTTGTAATTGTGATGTTGATGATATCACTTGCAGCAGAAGACGAAACGTGAACGCAATGAAAATTATATTCTGGCCATCGGGCTTCAAGTATCGATTTTGGCGTACAGTCTTTTCTTTATCGTAGTAACTTCCATTAGAATGATGCTTCTCTGCAAAAAACCTTTTAAAAGAATTCGCATAGCTAATCGTGATGTATTAACTGTTGTATCTTTTAGAATGGCTACACTATGTCTTATAATATTTATGATTATAAAGATGAGCATGTTCCAATGGGAACATTTGATATCAAGCCATGTTATGATGGTGGTCAACAACATCGCTTTATGATAGCTTTTAATCGTACGTTGTTGTTGTTTTTTATTACTGTTATCTGCTGTATATACCTGCTATACTTCAGTACTGTGGTTTAAATGATAGAAGACTCTTAGTATACTTAATAGCATCGAAAATATTTAAGGATTAAGCAAAGTGACCCTCAGCTAATTAACTTATGACCAACATGAGGATTGTTGTAGCAGTAATATATACATCAAATAATATGAATTGGCAGAACATTCAACATGAACATTAAAATTGATTATGCGTTGTATTTCTTCTTCAGAGCCTTTTCATCCTTACTTAGAAGAGGGACAAACCTTCTTTAAACACGAATCTCTGTTCAACTTGGCTCAAGTAACTGGGGTCTCACCAATCAGATTTCAAGACATTCAATTGGAGTATAGTTTTAGTTCTGTATTCCTTACGTCCACCATACTAGACCAACTTGATTTTATCTGTAAGTGGAGCATTTACATTCTTTAGATTTGTAGGATTATAAATAATCGAGACGGTCTAAATCAATTATCAGAATGATATTAAAAGAACGAACGTCTCTTATGTTATTTTTGTAACTTAACTTTTGACAAATAGTGAATATTTAAGTGTTATTGATATTTCCTGTAATATTTTAAATAAAAACTTAATTTTCCACCTTGGTTAAGATTATGCGATAATTCTTATAATTTTGAAATATAAACTTCCTTACTTATTGGGGTATGAACTGAGATTTTATATCAAAAACTTTTATTACCTAGGTGAATATCAAATATATACTAGAATTGCTTACAATTATGAACGTATTTCGAGAGCCTTAAAATATTATATAGGCTAAAGTTGCAATTACCTACATCTAGACAATATATTGAATATCATTTGACCTAGTTTTCAAAGTCATAAAATAATTAGGTCACACCTTCCGTAACGGTTAATGATGGCTAAAATATGAAAATTATCAATTTTTGCTGTATTTAAGTACACTTATCTCTATGAATTTTTTAAGTAAGCCAAATTAAAAAATATCTACTCGTAGACAATATATTGAATATTATTTGACCTAATTTTCAAGGTCATAGATTAAGTGGGTCACACCTTCCGTACCCGTTAAAGTGACCTAATTTTGAAAAAATCGAAATTTAAATTATTCGAAAGAAAATACGAAATTTGAAAATCGGTCTCCAAGAAAAGGTAGATAATGTTCCATTGTATCTATGTGCTAAATTTCATCAAAATCGGTCTATCAGTAGTGTCTGAATTTCGGATTTAAGAATTGTAACGAAAATTCAAAATGGCGGCCGATATGGCAGCTTGACCTAATTATTTAGGTCAAATCAATTACTATTGACAAGTTATTTATAAAACAGTTTTCACTTTTCACCTAGCAGTTATAGACCGGAAGTTATGTAATTACGTCATTTGAGGCTAAACCGGAAGTGGAATTTTTTTTTTCACATTTTTTCAAAAATTATAAACATATCGCCTATCAACTGGTAAAGTTTCAAAATTTTACCATTTATATTAAAGGAGAAATCACGGTCTGAAATTTTTGCCGATGACCCTTGAATACTGAATTGCAAATCGTGGGTAAAATATTTAACCTAATTGCATAAAACCTATAATTGTTAGTTGACAAATACATTGAAGTTTTCAAATCTGAAAATCCGGTCAAAATCGAACTGAAAATAAACTTGCTAAAGCAAAAAAACCTGAACTTCCGGTTCTCACTTCCTGTCAGAGATAGAACTTCCGGTTTTGTTTTATTTGATAATAGAAATCATTCTAAGATCAACTGTAGATTTAGAATTTCTGCACCTTTTACCAGTTTGTCTGCAAACTCATCCAAGAATTACAAAAAAAAAAAAAAAAAAAAAAAAATAAAATAATCCGAACGATTACAATACGTTTTCGCCAAAGTCGAAATATATATATAAATATACGGAAGCTATCAGCTAATTTATCTAGTTAAATAATAGCATAGTGGAAGATATCTACATCTATGTAGGGTAAATATAGCAAGGATACGAAGAGTAACTCGTGCAAGGTACCACTATGCCTTAAGAGAAGTCAAGAGAAACAAAAATTCAATATGTTCTAGAAAAATGGCAGACTGTATTCTCAAAAATAAGCATAGAGATTTCTGGAAAGAAATCAAAAAGGTAAATGGGTCGTGTAGCTCTATTCCTAACACTGTTGATGGCCAAAATGGTGCTGAAAACATAAGTGAATTGTTCTGTAGGAAGTATGAAAATTTATTTGATAGTGTATCATTTAATGCTGAGGATATGTTGAAATTAAGAAATGATATTAATAGAAATATTGACGAGAAATGTAAACATGGCAGGTGTAATCAAGAGCATATAATAACCACATTACAGGTCATTAAAGCAGTAAGACGGTTGAAGACCGGCAAAAATGATGGCCAAATGGGACAGACATCAGATCACATTCTCAATGCTTCTCACACCTATCATGTTCATATCTTTCTTTGCTTTTAACGTCGATGTTAGTGCACGGATTAGTAACTTTGTGCTATCATCAATAGTGTCCATTCCAAAGAGTAGGAAGCGACCCCTTAATGATTCTACTAACTACCGAGGTATTGCACTGAGCAGTATCGTTGGGAAGTTCTTTGACTGGATAATCTTAGAAAATAACAAAACTCTTTTTAAATGTTCAGATCTCCAATTTGGCTTTAAAGAAAAGCATTCGACCAATCACTGCTCATATGTTGTAGACGAAATAATAAATTACTATCATAAAAGAAAATCAAATGTATATGTAACACTACTAGATGCAAGTTCTGCATTTGACAGAGTTAATTATGTCAAACTGTTCAAGTTATTAGTACTTAAGGGTATCTGCCCTTTAACCGCAAGGTTTCTACTTCAAATGTATTTAAATCAAAAAATTAGAATAAAATGGGGCAATGTTTCCACTTAACAATGTTTACATTTAATGTAAGTAATGGTGTAAAACAAGGAGGTGTTTTATCACCCATTTTATTTACAGTGTACCTCGATGAATTATTGAATCGCTGCAAACAAAGTGGATCAGGCTGCCATATAGGTCATGTCTATGTAGGCGCGATTGCATATGCAGATGATATTGCGCTGATTACACCTAGTAGAAGAGCACTCATAAGGCTTTTAGAAGTATGTAATCAATACTCGCAAGAGTATGATCTAAAATTTAACCCCGACAGGAGCAAGATTATTATATTCCCTCAAAATCCTCCGTGTTTACAATTGTTCAAGAATATTACTATTGATGATAAAACTATTCAAGTTGTCGAGTCTAATACTCATCTAGGGAATTTGCTGAATAGCACATCCAAACATGAGCATTTAAATAAAGGAATTCGATCATTTATTACCAAGGTTAATGTTACTCTTAAAAACTTTCATTATGTTTCTTCCGATATTAAATACAAACTTTTCAAAACATTTTGTATGCCCTTATATGGAAGTCAGTTATGGGACTACTCCCACAAAAGTATTGAGACTTTTTACTGTGCTTGGCGGAAGAGCGTCAGACGGCTACTTAATATTTCACCACGTACCCATAATAAACTTGTAAATATTATATGTAATGATGTTTCAATTAAAACGCAACTGTATAAACGATGTATTAAGTTTGTATATAGTTCTCTAGTTAGTGACAATGAATTTGTAGCCAACATGCATTACAAGGAAGTCAATCTACTATGTGCTATAACATAAACCTAAGCATCTCAATATATGTAAATATAATCTAGCACAAATGGGTATCTCAAAAATAATATCTCAGATGCATCAATTGAGACATGCTCGTATAAAACTGAGGATGTTAGAAGAGGTAACATGATTAGAAATTTTATATTGTATAGTGATAGCTCACAACACGACTACTCTCAAATTAGTGAAATTATTAACTTTTTATGTACAGAACGATCACTTAAAATTAATGCAACTGTTTATTAACAAATGATCTCTTGTAAATAGACTCTGTATTTATGAGTACTTACATGTACGAAGTCAATGTTTTTCACAATTCTACCATAGCATAATGAGTATTACATGGAGTTACATTTCTGACAGTCTATTTAATTAGAAAATTAGAAGTGTTACTTTGAACTATTGGTACGGTAACTAAAAAGGAATCAAAAATATCCAAATGGATAACAGTATACATAATAACTTTATATATTATGTGTTTGATATTTCAGATCAATTTAAACAAGTACCAGGTGGAATACCAGTAGAGTATAGTGAAGTGCAGATAAATAATATACAATATGCATCTGATTGTGCCTCACAATGTATAAACAATCTACAAATAATATGTAATAGCTTTGATTTTTGTTCAAAGAATACAATATGCCTTTTACATTCTGATCACGTATCCACTGTAACTACTGCTACTCAGAAAACAAATCAGTGTACCCATTGGTCAAGTATGTTCATTTTTAACTTTTGTTGCCCTGTCTTTCAACTATGAAAATGCAATGTTTTGTTGCTATTTGCTTCTCTTCATTCAATATTCCCTATTGCTATCAATGTATATTTGATGTATTAATTGCAAATAACATATCCTTAGTGTTGTTTTTAGCATATAATTTCTTTTGTAGGATTAATCAATGGTACCTCACCAGGAATATCTATGAGACATGCCTATGATGTTATTAAAGATATGGTTTATAAAGGTCTATTTAAGATCACTGTTCCTCAACTAGCTGGTGATGTAGGTCTAGTATTTAATATCGCATTTTTCTTTGATCAATATACATAAAAACGTCATATTTTGGTATGGGATTGTATGCCAAGTTGATTAGCTTTAATCCAAGTTTCATTTATCGCGAAATTAATTTATCATAATTAGTAGCTTACTTATTTTTTCGTTTAAGCCCTTTGTTTACACGGCATCAAATATTAGAGATGATATAAATCAACCTTATTCTCCCACTAAAACTGAAGGTTAGTTTAACTACAATTACACCTTTACACGGTTCCAAACAAAGAGATCAGAATACTGAGCCACAAGTGATAAATATGTGAACCTAGAGGATGAACATAAAGCCTGTTCTCTTAGTTTACCTGTAAATTCGAAGCTTTGACTCGATGTAGGTCTATTAAAACAGAACTTTACCACAGAATTTAAATAGGCTATTGTGACCTGATAGGACAGGCTCGCCATTCTAGAACACGTGACTTGCCCTGTCAACTAGGTACGCCTTATGGAGGGTATTCGGATACGAAAATTGTTGATAAATCTCTTTGAAAACTTTACAGCTTGTCATATGAAAGTCAGTCTCGACAAAACTTTAAAATCTTGTCGATAGGAAAAATGATCGCTTTAATTATTTTATCAACATCCGCTTGAATGTCACTGCACACAAAACGAAAAACTGAATTATCCTTTAACATGTAAATCTCTCTTCATCTCTGAAAATCTGAAAGGAAATGCAATCTTATTCCAAATGTAGACCAAAAATTACTAAAATTAGCATGCAAAGGCCCCAAATGGATTTGTCCACATTTTTCTTTCGATGTCTTCAAAATGTATTGTGAATTATGTCTGCACAATTGATTGATAATGGATTATAATTATATTTATAGGAAGTTACCTACAACAATTCAAAGTAGTATCAGGACACAAAGTCTTGAAGAAATATGTTGCTAAATTATCACAGACAGCTGTGGATGACTGTGCTACTATTTGTGCCACGATGGATAAATTTAATTGTCAGTCATTTGAATATTGTTATACAACTGGAGACTGTTCACTGAGTACAATTCATCCTGATCAACACCCTGAATTACTACAAAGAAATGATTTCTGTGATCTGTATGGCAGTAAGTTATTATTTAATGGTGTCAAGCCATTACAACCTTTATCTTGTACCTTCGATTGCATAATAGCTACATGCTTTTATCACTGAAGCTGTAAATACAGTGATCTGGTTGGATTGGAAGTAAGTCAGTATGTTGCGGACTATGATGATAAAAAACTGCTGCACGAGAGGTTATTCTTCCATTCATTCTGCTCCAAGATGCGAAAGATCTTAATTACATTAAGTTATTTACAATATATGTCTTTTTTGTCTTTTCAGAACAATATATAAAAGAGTATCAACAGTTTAAGGGACAAGTATTGTCAACTCAAGCAGATAAAATATTTGACAAAGTAACTACAGCAGAGGACTGTGCTGCAGACTGTTCTAAAGAGTCTACTTTTTCCTGTTTATCTTTTGATTACTGTGCCAAAGATCAATCATGTCGTTTGAGGAAATCCCATATACTAGATAGCGGATCAACTATCACGAGTAGCTCTACATGTGATCACTATTCCAGTGGGTGTTTGTATAAACCTGTCTTTATGTGTTGTTCCTTTAAATACGCGCGCACTCTCGTAGTTTATGGCACTTTCTAAATATTGTATTTTGTTCATGCATAGTTTTAACGATTTATGATATCAATATACTTTCGTCAACATCATAACAGAAATTATTTTCTTTCAGGAAATTACGTATTCGACTTTCAAGATAAGGGTGGTCAGCTTGTTGCCGATTCAAACGACGTCATAATAAATTCGGCTACAGTCCAGTCCTGTGCCAAACTATGTGTAGATCAATCTGGAATACAATGTAATAGTTTTGAGTATTGTGGTAATACCACTCAATGCAGATTGTCATCCAGTGTATCAATTGGTTTTAAAGTAGAACAAGATTTCTGTGATGTATTTACAAGTGAGTATTATCATGGAATTTTCCATGAAGCAGGTTAACTATACCTCGTCGGCCAGTTTTGGTCGCTGTTAAGTTGAATTATAGGCCTGCATACGCGCGCATACGTTGAACTTTTTAATTTGTAGACAAATCATTTGGCTACATGTTAAAGAAGATGGATTTGAGCGATGAGAAGGCACCTCGTGAAACTCAAACTATGGCCGTCACCTAGAGAACCAGAAAATAGCGTACATACGCGAAGTATTTGTTCGTCATGCAACAAGGTAATTGTTGTTACCTTACCGATTCCAAAAGTAAAAAGCTGGTTTAGTTGGCATGAAATGTCCTCATTGTTTGTAGAGAGGCATAAAACGCAATTATTTGGTTTGTTTTCAGGATCAAAGTCATCAACAACAAATAATTCAACTAGAACAAAATCAAATATAACATCAAAAGACGCAAATAATACAAGCACAGGTAGGAATCAGGAAAGGGATAGTAACAACATAAAAAACCAAAAAAAACCCAAAAAAACCCCAAAAAACAAAGCATTATTTAATTCAGAAAGTGAAAGTATGTTGGAAACAAATTTCCAAAAATATCCTTTTCTATGGCTATGTCAAGCATCGTATAGACAAGTGAATGTATATCTACACGTAATATTTTTTTATCTTTCAGGTGCAATAATTGGTATAGCGTTTGGAATGTTATTACCTGGTATATTAATTGGTGCTTTAGGACTTTTTATATTTCAAAAACGACAAAGAAATTCTAGCCCCATGAACATTCAGTTTATAAAACATGAAGATGAGTAAAAAAAAAACGGATATGATATTTTGTGCAATAAATATTTATTACTTTTTTTTCTTTTTTACATTGTTGATCAATTTAATTGCACAGGTTCGTTATTTTCCCCCAGCAAATAACACCATGGTCTCAAAAACAGGAAAATCCGTAAAATTAGTAAAAGTGTTAGCAGCAGATCATCGAAATTGTTTACTAGCCACGTGTATCCATAATCAAAGACTTAGAATCATAATGTTAAATCATCGTACAAAGACGTCATTGTAATGTTCTCATATAGACACAATCAGCAAGCAGCAAAACTTTAGTAAAGGCCTACCCTAATTTCAGAATTGGGATCAGGTTAAAGGTTCTTGTGAAGGGAATATGCGATTTCGTTCAGTCTGGAACTGCATTAGACAGCGTATATCCAAAGCAGAAATCATTTCATAAAATGGCGAACTATGGCCTTTAAGAGACCATGACAATTAGCTCATTGTCCAGAAAGGGTTCACTGTCATTTAGGCACACATTTTTCAAGCACACCTCATTTAGACACAGTACTTTGGCACATTTCATTTAGGCACATGGTCAGATAAGCACATGTCATTTAGGCACAGTTTTATTAGACACCGCGTTTTAGGCACACTTTCAATTAGGCACACTCTTTTAGGTACACTAAAATTGGGCAAACAGTCATTTAGGCACATCTTCAATAAGGGACACCTTCAATTTGGTATACATTCATGTAGGCACACTTTAAATTAGCCACACATCTATTTAGGCACCCCTTAAATATTCATTTACGCACACTTTCAATTAGGCACGCATACAAACATGACCAGACTTATATCCTTTTGCAACAGATTAAAGAGGTACATTCTGTCACCTGGTAAGCATACATGCAGGCATATCAAAAGTGTGGAGTCAGTTCGTAGTAAAGAGTCACTCAACCCCCCCTCCCCTAAGTATGTGCCTGAAACGCTAAATGACGTGTGCTTATCTGACCGTGTGCCTAAATGAAGTGTGTCTAAAGTACTGTGTCTAAATGAGGTGTGCTTTAAAAAAAAGTGTGCCTAAATGACTGCTTACCTCCTGAAAGAATTTATGTTTACGTTTACTTAAATGAATGTTAATTACCGAATTCAAAGGGTATCTTGCAGCCAAATGCAGTTTTGATTTGATATAAGAATATTTGGCAATAGAGTAACAATCACCAGGAAAAATATTCAACCAGTCAACCAGTCACCAGTCTTCTGAATAATTTTAGAATGAAAATGAACAATATTTCCAAGTTTTGTCAAAATCAAGAAAGAATTGTGCCTGTGCCTGTAGAGTGTTTAAAAGCTAAAACTTGAATGCGCTTGCAAGAGCCAGGGCAATAATTCGAATTGTATATTTATTTGTTTATTTCATAAAGAGTTTTTTCGTTGTTTTTCTTTTCAATAATGCTCATCCTTGGCACGGGCAATAACTAATTATATTTTTAATTTCTTCCCTATTTTTAAAGGATTCATCCTTGGGTGAAAGTAAACAATCCGTGACTAGAATTGGGCGTACATAGATAATGGACCTTGCTCGGTAAATACAAATCAAAAACTTAGATTGTAATATAAAACAAATAGCAAGAATTTAAAACTATCAAGAAATCGCAATTTCCCAAGGAAATAATTGTTATGATAAAATACTGATTTTGTCACTTTTTTCTAGGGAGGTAAGATAATAGGCCTATTCATTGTCAGTAAATGATATCGTGAAGCGTAAGTGTTCGCACCCTGTAGTCACTGTGACAACTGCAACATCTCGTATATCACTTCCTTTTCAAAAACCTTATAGACCATTTTTCTTAAACTTAACTGATTATAGCCTTAAAAATGTACTAGTATTTCTAGCCTTATAGTTCTTGTGAAAACAATGTACATGATTTTTTATTACAATGGTTCTTTGTTTCATTACAAGTTAAATACATGACTGTGTAAGACTGTGATAGTAAAGTCAGTCTATCCCTTATTTGTAGTAGTACCCCAGGTTCCAACCCTATGTGAACGCATTACAAAACATTCTATTGATAAAATTTTATTTAAACATTAATAATAAATTCACTCTGTCACTCAGTTTATAAAAATAAAGTACAATCTGTTATCACAGTTTTTAGGGACATTTACATTAGGCAGATTCATACTCCCAATAAAAATTATCAAAGGTTCAACTTTGTAAATTGTGCCTTTTTCGAACTAAGAATTTATGATATTACTAAAACAACACGACGCAACCACCATGCAATTACGGATTTATAGTGAGGTAAATCAATATCTGTTGTTAATTTGACCTCTGCACATTATACTTCAATAGCGATTTGATGCTTCTTCGGGTGGTTATAAAAAAAATATCACGAGACATTGTTTAAGAGATAAAAATAACTATTAAGAAGAAAATGAAATAAAATCTTACATTTAAATGTCCCTATAGTTGTGCGATATGTATATTGAAATAATTCACTATATTAAAATAAACAAAATTTAAAATTAACTTTAAAAAAATCAAAGATTCTGAACTGTCAGATCAAATGGTGGTCATGAAGGACGGATATTATAAGTTTAACGTTCAGATGCAAATAGATAAAAACAAAATCAGCACTCTGCTAAAAGTTATGTTAATGAGGTATCGTTTCACCTTCGGATGTATATGATGTATGGAAGTAAAGCAAAGTTTACCATGAACGGAACGGGAACTGCTTTAAGTACCACTTTTATCTCGACAATAACATTCCATTGTCACTTTCAAACTATGTTTTCAGATCAGAATAGTTTCTTCCAACGAAGACTTGATGTACATGTTTAAATCCTGGTCATGGAACCAAACTAAGTCTTGTAAACTAGAGTTACATGTCAAAAACAATGATTTTGGTGTGTCGGTTTTCATTTCACTGGTACTAATATTAGGCAAGATTCTTTAACTTTGAATTTTGAGTACAATATATAAGTTAAAACGTGTATGTACATTAATAGTTAACTAGATTAATAGTGGCGTCAAGACCCAACTCTAGGTAACCCCTTCTTTCTTATTGTTGGTGGGGTATAATCTGGTGGTGGAATATAAATTGTGTCTATATCATCATCATCTCTTACATAGCCCTGAAAATAGACAATATAACTAATATTTAAGAAATTTTCGCATAATTTACATTTTGCATGCATTGATCTAAATAATCTAATGGTGACGAAAATATTTAACTCCTTTCTTACATTTTTTTATTGATACATTAAAATTTTCTTAAATTATCGTCAAGTACATTCTTCTGGTATTAGCTACACAATTATCAGAAATCTAGCAAACAAAGACAGATATTAGAAAAAGTAGAATTATCAATCAACAAACGCAAAATAAAAGTTTGTCATGCAAGACAACATACGCTCACGTCAGCAATCTGAAGAGATTATAATTAAAAATCAATTACATTTAAGTCAAGTTTGATCGCAAAAACCCGTCAACATCGTATAATCATCAATGTCATATCAATAATATGTACCAATATCGAAATCGTTCGAGATGTAATCAAGATTATACTAAAAGAAATTTCTTTAAATTTGGAAAAGAAAAATACATCTTAACCACGTGCCACTTTTAGAGCTTTTAGTCTAGTAATTCAACTGGGTTTTATCGCGTCCACAGGCAAAATGTTGACCGAATGACGGATGAACATTGGTGATTAAAGTAAAGGGTTCAATTTAAGTCTCATACTGTCTACGATTTATCAAATATTTATATTTGTCAAGACAATCTGCGAATTGTGTGAATTTTGTTCGTAGAAAATCAAGCAATAAACTATCGACAAGTCATTCACAAGATCGATTTGAATTTGACTTGATTATGTTGAATGTAATTTAACTTCGTTAGCTAAATCTGAAATTTGGTGCTAAGATATGATACTCTTTTTAATCTAAACTGAACCCTGTGTACTTATACTTAGGTTTGTGTTGATACAAAGAAATGGTATGAATTGAAACATAAAAATGATATGAATCGATGAATTAAAAAACATTTAAAAATATACAAAACAAGAAAGTTAAAAAAAAAACAAGCTACATGTATTTAAAAACCTTACTCTGAGCTCTAATCCTAAACAAATAAGAAAGCATAAAAGGGAAAATAAACGCATCGAATAATTGAATTCACGAATCCTTACAAAATGCTAAATAAGTTACAATAAAGGTTTTCTAAACTTTTTATTTGTATCAGGGACACCTCTTCATAATTTCTGTAACGCAAGAGTTTTTTTCTTTCATTATTTAATGGCTGTTATGGAGTGGTACCAAGGTATGAATATATAGAAACAAACTAACAAAGGAAGTAATCATTTTGTTGAGGCACTTCATTGGTTTTTAACAATATGTCCAAAAATTTTTAACAAAAAGTTACCGCAATTTCCAAATAAAAAATGAAACTTACATTATTTCTATAAGGCTGTTTACTAGTACTGGTCATTGACATACCATGCTTTGATGAGTGCTCGTGGTGAGCTACATGGTCACCAGTAGGCGGCACTTTGTTATGATAAATATGGTCTGCAGTAAGATATGGACTAGGGCCTAACCATGAAAGTATTATTGGTAGATAAACTAATCCATGAAACAAACCATACCATACAACCAAGAAAAACACCTGCAATAAATTAAAGAACAAAAATTAGGCCTACATTGTGGACGAGAAATAAAAAAAAAATAGTTTTCAATTTAAAAAAGATATAACAAACCTTAAAAAATGTGAAAAAGACGTAACTGTTGCTGCCTGCCAATAAAATAAAAGCCAAGAAAGTACTAAATCCACCATTGAATACTGGTGGTCCCATTTCACTTAGTGTCTCCTTAGCTCTTTCTGAAATATGAAACATGTTCACAATCATTTTCCTAATGGTTTGAAAGAAGATAGCATGTTACGACCACTGGCCTTGCACTTGATGCTATGTTGATGATGCAATTTTTGTAAAGTCTCTACCATTCTGATGTTATTGTTCTTCCGCAAATTGTCAGAACATTTCTTATGCTGGTCTTTTTTCATGGTTTGTTCAAAATACCAAGTACATTAAGCAGATACAGCATACAAATCACCAATCTCTATCTTCTATTATTGTTGACAAAGTTTGTAAACAAACAACGTTATTACTTACCGTTCCTAGTGCCTTTGATTGTCATAAAAGTATGTCCTATATGAGCTGAATAATCCACAGCAAGACCAATAGCTAGAATCAGTTGTATACTAGTAACAGTTTCAATTGTTAAGCCCCAGAAATGCATTGATCCACCGACATTTACCTACAAAATACAAGGTGAATATCTGATCAAGACAGAGACGTCTTATACCTAATCAAATGATTCAATTTTCAAAGGGCCATTATACATGAAAACAGGAATACAAAAATTCGATTAAAAGGAAATAATAAAGTTGCAAAAAGAATAAGTGTGAAGAAGTATGACAATAATAACATCAAGGAATTTGTTAATGAGCTTTGTCATTATCAGTGTATATAGGGATGGTTTTTAGATTCCCCTTTCTTTAAAGGCGTAAAATGTATAGGCAGCAACTGCTCTGGCTAGGTCTGGTGTCATAGGGTCTAGAAGCAGTGGCAATGAAAGTGGAATATTAAGTACAGATATTGGTGTAGTTAAGAACTTTTCACGTAGAGACTGGTATTTCGGGCATACCAGTAAAAAATGGTGTTCATCCTCAACCTGTGACAGGTTGCATTGTTGACAGATTCTCTTCTCCACAGGGATCTGTCTATAACGGCCTCTCTCAATCTCCAACCTATATATTAGGATATATTTCTGCCGAAACTAAGAATAGCTTATCACTGATCAGTTACTGACACAGATACGAACTGCTTAATGTCATTTCTAAAAGTAAAAGTTACTCACCAAAGTAAACATAACACAAGATGATACCATTAGACACGTCCATAAATTAGCTATTAATATGAGAGTAACTACGAATACGCAGGCAAAGGCTAAACCCAGATTTCTGTACAATTCGTTCTTGATAACCTAGAAATATTAGCAAACGGCCTTGAAATAATGCAAGACTCACAATACACGGATGAAGCGTTAAGATTTAAGAAGCTGTTCACTCTCTTAACCCAGACAGCCATAAACAATTATCCCAATGAATGAGTAAAAGAATGGGTTTTTTGAATTAGCATAAGTTGGGGTACTTTTAGATTCTCATTATATCACACTCAAGACTTTCCTGACAATCCAGCTGAACACAACACTTATGAGCTTTCCTTTATTAGTATTGAGAAGTTGTTGTATGTTGATTACCTTATTAGTTTCCCAGTTTAAAAAAGATCTTGCGTATGCAAAGCATTCAGTATTAGAAAACCCAGCATCAGATACAACTTTTCTCAAACTGTCCATAGCGGCTATTTCGGTCGAAGAGTCCGGGAGATTCTTTAATCTAAACTTCATCTGACTTGCCTGGAAATATAATCAACATTTATATCAAAGTTACTGAAGTGTATAAGAAGATATATCGATATGGAACCAGGTGGAGTCATTATTTTCCCTGAAAATGGCAAGTTGACACAAAACACTTAAATATTCTAAGATTTAATAGTGAATACCCCTTGTAAAAACTACTACATAATTCCACTATTGTGTTCGAAATCTATGTAATGGAAACCATTCCTTTTCACAAAATTGTAGTGGCGGTAAAATTTCCAGAAGCAGTTCAAGAAGGAATATTTTTATAAAATGTTCATGACGAGTTACTGTATTCTAAATGTTATCTATCTTGTATTAAAATAAGAAAGGAATTTTCATCATACCACTAAATCACCACCAGTCCCGTTAGCAAATTTCATCAATCTAATTAAAGTGGGTTGTTCCATGAAGACATATTTAAATAATGTATCAACGAAAGCTGATTCATTTGCAGGATATTTGTCTACAATATAAAAATATGGGCAGTTGGATGAAGGACTATTTAGTCTTATTAGTTTTCGTCCGAATCTAAAGTAAAGATTAATGCTTAATATTCTTTTATTATGTAATAAACAGATAAATTTCATGTTCAAGATATTCGCCCTTCATTAAAGCGACAAAAATTTGTTGCTTCTGTGAATCAATGGACTTTGTTCTTTTCCAGTATCGAAAGAACAAAGATAACAAGTATGTAATCATGAATAAAACGCTTTTTAAGATTTCCAATTGTCAAAGATTGCTAAATTGTTATATTCAAATAGAATTTCAATTGTGGAAATCGCAATTTTGGATAATATGCAGAGATATCGAGTCTGATTATATTAAAAGATCAACTACACATACTTACTTGCATCTAAAACCGATGTATACATGGTATTGGTTGTTGTTTCTAAGAAAGTAGTATAAGTTTCAAACCAACTATCAAAAGTACCATTAGCACTATATTTATTATTAGTCATACCAGTATAAATAAGATCCAGTTCATTTCGACTTCCAAAATAATCAATATTACCTTCAAAATAAATCACAAAATAAAACAACCCTCTATATTATACACTTCACCTTAATTCCTTTTGCTCAAATAAATTATCTATATAACATATTTTAGAGAAATTGTCTCTTAATTTATCTTAACCTTTTAATTAATAATATTTTTAACACCATCTCATAGCTGATGCGAGCAATGTTGAAAGATATGAAGAGCTGCACACATTACAGACATGCGTTACAAAATACAAACATACAGCAGATTACTTCACAGACTAAGTGCCTGAGTAGTTTTTTATCATCTTACCACAATATATCGACCCTTCTCTCCCGTCATCTGGAAATATTTTCTCAGATTCAGTTAAATACAGGAATGCATAAGAATCTTGGGGAATAAACCAATTGGAATCGAACTCTTGTTTTAAACTAATGACACCATATACATTGACTCCAAATATTGCCAGTGTTAATATGAATAATACAATCTGTAATAACGGATATCTTTGAGTCAAAATAACATCATTTATATCAATGTTTCAAAACATACCCTGTAAATTGCAAAGTTCATCTTTCAGCCAGATTTCCTAAATTTTTAATAGATTTGAAGCTTTAAAAGTTGCAAGCTATCGTCCAAAACAATGCCTTGATAAAAGCTTTACACTTCACAGATTACTGTGAGAGAAGTCAGTTCAAGACCTTGGTATTACATCTTGAATTACTGGCCTAGCTGATAACTAATGATAACTCATATGATGTCAGTTGGTAACCTTTAAAAGGTAATATAGCATTCTGATTTGGGAACGCTCATGCCAAAACAAATTATCAAAACAGCCATGTGGGTGTTTAAGTCAGATTGATAATAATGCAAATATATCGAGACTTTTCGTCGATAAATAAATGGTGTCGGACATCTTAATATGTACCTTAACATACCTTGACTGGAAGTTTCATTAAGAATGGTGCAAAATATTTCTTAAAAAATGTAATTAGTATTTCTTTCTGGCTACAGGCATTAGGGGTGTAGTCTTTGTGTTTGTAGCAACAGCAACATGCATTTCTGTCATCTCCTCGTCGTTTTTGATCTAATGTTAGAGTAGCAGTGAAAAACACAAGTTGGAAAACAAAGAGGCCAAGAATTCCTAGGGAGGCAAAACCACAAAATGATTTCAAAGCTGGAAGTTGCTGGAAAGAAATTAAAAAAAAAATAGTTTTATATCTTTTACGTTCTAAATCATTTTTGATAATGCACGGCAGGTAAATTTTTACGCTTTCCAGCGTTCACGGTATTTTTTATTTTGTTGCCAGTATCAGATCTCAGTCTTAAGGTTAACAAGTAACCTGTTATCCAAGATTTGAAGAAGATGTATAAACTTAGTAAGAAATTTGCCAAAGCCTAATAAGTGCCTACCGTTGTTGCACCAATACCAAAGGCAACAATATCTGTCAATGAAGTCACAGTGACTGATAATCCAGCATGTTTTAAGACATGTCCGATCTTCTCTGGAATTTCTAGTTCGATTTCATCAGGATTAAGATTGTTCAGTGCTCCCATAATAACAAACATATCATCAACACCAATACCTATATACAATATCAAAATAAAAAACTTTGTTATTGGATTACCCTACTTCGTTGAAACCCTGAAATAGCTTGGTTTCATTTGTTATACTGTGTCTTTTTATTGCTGCATGTATAAGGTCAACATATTAATCCACTCCTTTAAAAGGACTATAATGGAATATAATGATACTAAACAAGTGATAAAGTTTCATCTTAGTAAATGAAATGAATGGAGTTTTACGTCCTACATCTTACCTAGTAACAAGAAAGGTAAAATTGAATGCAGCGGACCATACTCTAAACCAAATGCTGAAGCTAATCCAAACGATACAGAGATGGAGAATCCAACACACAAGATACCAGACAAGGCTAAATATATCTGAAATGACAGGTAATACAAGATCATAAAATTGTGATAAATTATACATGCTAACTTTAGTTAGAATTGACCGTAGAGCATGTAAAGCCGTCATCAGATCGTATCAAATTATACTTACTCCCTGTTCAACTTGGTTAAAACGACCCAAAACAATAGCTACATAGATAATCAAGATGAAGTATCCAGCAGATAAGAAAACTACGTCTCCTGATATAGCTCCACCAGCCTCATCACCAAAACTACAATAAAAACATTATACATTTTATATAGAAATGAACAAATGAGAAATATTTGAAATAAAAACACAAACAGAATTGAACAGATATGCGGAAACATTATCAAAGTGTTTTGAAATAATACTCGAAATTCTAAAATCCCATTTAACTAACCTTCTGGATGCAAAATAATTTAAAGTCAGTGCAGTTTCTTTTTCAGCAAGAGCTAAAAACTTTGATTCCCATTCTTCACTCTTCGGTTTTATCTGAAGTATGTAATTGGTCACGATACTGCAGTTCAAATAAGGTCAAGGTACAAAGTCTGGTTGATAGATTGCTTCTAGAACACTAATTATGACATTTAAGTAATATTAAGTATCTGTTGAGTAATTTGTGTAAAATTCTAGTATATTTGTAATCGATCTACTTAATACTTAATACTTAAAAGTATATTTTCTGTTTTAACACGGGTTGAAACCTAACATTATTTGTCGAAATGAACCACAATTTGAGCTCGTATAAAAACAGTAGCTTCGGATAGATGCATCATCTAGTTTGAAGTATTGTAGTCTTAAATAATCAAAATATAATTACCGTATCATTACCATTTAATAACCAAGTCATCTTAGTACCAGTTGATCCTATTATACTGCCAGTACTATTCTTGGTTATTTCACCTAATGCTGTTGAAACATCATAAGCTCTACCTGTCATTGGACTGAACAAAGAGTACGTTGTTGTATTTAACATAAAAAACATTATCATCCATCTAGACTGTGTGAAACTTGTTTGTTTTCGCCAAAGCAGACATCGTATCTACCAAGAAGAGGAAGAGTGTCCAATCCAATGAAATTCCTATTCACAATCATTAAGACACTCAAGAATATTTCAAGACTTGCGCTTATGTGGATCACAGGGTGGGGAGTTCAGGGGCGTAGCGTGACCATTTTGACTTGGGGGTGTAACGTCTAAGTTTTACCGACGAACACGTGTAACGTCTAAGTTTAACCGACGAACACGACGTGTTCTTCCCGGTGCAAAAATAACATACTCTCATTATTAAGTATATACATTATACACGAACGAAATCCATCGTTATAGCAAATCCTAAACCTTTGAAAACCATATCAATCAAGGGTGTATCTAGAATATGCCTGAGAGGGAGGACTGAAAGGTGATTTTTCCAAGGCAAGTCCTGCAGGCCAAAGGCCTCCGTATTTGGCCCTTGCAGTGAGCCCGAAAAATTTTACAAACTAGGAAACCCGGAGAATACATCTGACGCGATTTTGGAAGTCGTTTCCACTGGTCGAAATTATCAATTTTCATCGGAAAACCATGTTTTCTATGTCCTTTTTCGACCTATTCTGTGTTTTACCGACATGGCGGGGGTTTGGGGGGTTCTCCCAGTGAGCCCGAAAAATTTTACAAACTAGGAAACCCGGAGAATACATCTGACGCGATTTTGGAAGTCGTTTCCACCGGTCAAAATTATCAATTTTCATCGGAAAACCATGTTTTATATAGCCTTTTTCGACTTATTCTGTGTTTTACCGACAAGTTCAGTAAAAATCACTTTTCCGAGACGAACAGTTTCCGATATCATCATAACTGACACAAGTTTCCACTCTTTCGGCCAGCAAATTGGTTTTACCGAAGGCTCCATTCTCCATCCATGACCGTCTATTATCGACCGATTCCGCGTTTTACCGTCAAGTTTAGTAAAGATCACTTTAATGTAGACGAACGGTTTACCGATAACATCTTAACAGACACAAGGTTTTCACTCTTTCTTTTAACAAATCGGTTTTACCGACGGCTCCATCTATGACCTTCTTCTATCGGGAAATTTTGCGTTTTACCGACAAATTCAAATAACGAACAGCTTACCGATAACAAGGGTATCGGTTAACCAATCGGTTTTACCGAAGACTCCAGTCATAACCAACTTATACCGACCAATTCCGGTAATTTCAGTAAAAAAAAATCTTTTAATGTTGACAGTTTACTGATAACATCATAATCAACACAAGGTTTTTACTTTTTAGTTTAATTGGTTTTACCGACGGTCCCACCTTGCCGTCTTTTATCGACCGATCATAACCAACACAAGGTTTTTTAGGTTAATTAATCGGTTTAATCGATCGTTTCCGCGTTTTACATAATATGTTGAAGAATGGAATCGGCAATTTTCCGCTGCAATCACAATGGAAGAAAGAAAGCATTTGTGATTGACTTTTTGAGGAACACATTTGTAAATATTTCTATTGCAATAATAAATACCTTATAGTAGCTGTATTAATCTCGTTTAAAATTTCGGCTTGTGTTAAGCTTCTTATTACAGTACCATTATACCTCCACAACTCTAGGATACTACTCACAGAACACGAGGCACCAACACTTAAATAAAATAGAGTTTGTCATTGGAAAAAGAAAATATCATTGATAGCAATACTGTTAACTATTGTTTAATTGTGAGGTCAGTCCCATTAAGAGTAAAACAACTTACTTTATACAAACATCAGTCAGACCAACTCCAGAATCTGTTTGTAGATTTTCTACTTTGTCATAAAAATCAATCATCTGAAAAAATCAAGCCCATTATTCAATTAAACATTGTCTTATTATACATATATTAGGCACACGTACGTGTTTCGCTCAATTTCCTATATATTTAAAGGAAGTTTTCGAGTGAAAGTAATAATAACCTCCGAGGTTATTATACAAACAAAATTTTATTGGTGGTATGCTTGGTACTGAACACAAAGGAACTCAAGTGACATGTTACAGTTCGTGAGCATAAGCGTACGGGAAGTTTTGAAACTGGGGGTGCGGGAGTGATTTGTGCCCGAAGTTCGGACTCTGCCCGAATTCTACTGCCCGGTGATCAAATCCGAAACCACCATGAATCGTTAGGTGCCCGAACAACCAAGGTAAATATCACCATCCCACAAGGCTTCCACACGAATATCTCGATATTCGGATATTTTGCTTCAATAGAATCTAGGGATTCTGGCAGGAATCGGTTCCCGGCAATATTGGTGGGTATTTTGTCCGAATTTGATCGAGCCGAAAATTTGGGTTGGGGGGGGGGGGGGCTGCTCCCTCCTCCCGTACACCTATGTTCGTGAGTAATTCAAATCCTTACCTTTCCAAATATTGATGGATCCAAAATATTGGACGATTTCACCATGACTACTGTAAACCTGGTAGAACTAGGATACCATTCTTGTACTAAATCTAAATTCATGATAACCTCTGAGTCACTAGCTGCCCATAATTTATTAGTTTCTGTCGTCTCTTTAAATGCTAAAGCTATACCAATACCACACAAAGCAGCAATTATTATGCATCCTATCATGTATTTTATAGGGTGTGTTCCTATACTCTTTCCCAATCTGAAATTGGTAAGTTACTTGTGTGTCAATTTTGCATATAATTACAAGTATGTTAAACTTTAAAAATTTGAACAAAGTTTTTGAATAAGTTCTTGGTAAAATAAAATAGATTACTATTTGGAGGAGTTTGCAGAGGGTGGTACACTATTTACGTTAAGAATTCATCTCGCGTGTATTTTGAGTCGTGTTCTTTTATTTTTAAATCCAAAGCCATGAATCGAAAATTTTTTTTACTTACTTGTAAAATACCGATTCTAATGAGCTGATTATAACGTTACTGAACCTCTGTAGTATTCCAGGAGTTTCTTCTGGTTTTGGTGAATCAGTGGGAGCTACTCTGGTTATACTAGATTTCTTTGTAGGTGATCCATTTAAAGATGTTTTATTCCACTGTTTAGATGGGGATCCGTTCCTCACAGGTGACACGTTCCGTGAAGTACCATTCGTATTAGGTCCACCATTCCTTGTCGGATAATCAACCCCATTTGTTGAGTTATTATTATAACTTCCTCTCGGTACTGGACTGGTGTATGGTCCACCATTCTGATAATGGGTTCTGGTAGGTGATCCACTCATAGCCTGAACTGTATGTAATCTCAGTGGTTAACTAACTGTAAGAAGAAAAATTAAAATAGCATATAGCATACCCTACATGAAATAAACACTCATAACACCATACGTCACAGTAGAATTATTAATATTAGTAAAGTGTTGATATAATTTTCGCATGATAATAGAATTAAATGTTAGTCACGTGTTAATCAACTGTGGGGGCCATTGTTTTCATTACCTGGTTTTATAACGTACCTTTTCTGCCAAATAATAATACAATATGGTGTTTTGTTGACTGTGAAAAATAGTACTAGTAATCTTATGATCTAAATGTCAATTACTTAATTCATTACGGACAAAAAATACGAATATACAATGAACAAGGTTATTTAAATACTTTTATTCACTTTAAGAGGGATAACTAAAACGTTTTAGACCAAATAAATACGTTTTTTTTAAACTTTGAAAGTGTTTGGAAGTAGAAGTCCTGCAACTACAGAAGATGTGGGTGCTGTCTTCTTCGACCCTTATTCAAAATTTCGTTAACTAATGTTTGCGAGTTCTAACTTAAAAAATACAAAGAACTGTCTAGCAGATAATATCATTTTTTACCCTAAAACATTTCGATCACTCCTCATGTATATTGTCGAATGTGAAGGTTTCATGTTATGAAATGTAGACATAAAGGGTTGAGCTGCCTCTGTTAACAACTTTGAAACTTTAGTCAATCGTGAACAACTGACAACAACATATACCGTTATTTCATTTTTCATGAGGTCAATTTCTGGAACTCCCTAACTAGTACATTTTGATCCATTCGCCTACTAAAGTCTAGTTTAACATAAAGTTTAAAGGTTTAAAATTCAACAATCCTGGTAATGCGAACGTATACCGGTGTAGCAAAAATGCGGAAACGTAATAGTGCCAGACATATATTTAAACCCGACTAAGTAACTCGAAAATCCGACTTAGAAACTAAAAAATCCGACTTAGTAACTCGACTTAGTAAGTCCGGACTTTCGAGTTACTAAGTCAGAAGTTCGAGTTACTACGTCGAATTTATATTATGTGTGACACTTTTACGCTATTACGCTACTTTACAAAAAAGTCTGGTGGAATGTTTTTTCCTTAACATTTAAAATCTCTTATGCAACATACATAGCAAACGTGTATGCATGGATATTATAATATACCAATTTTAAAAAAAACCTCTAGACTCCCCAAAAGTGATGCCTCGTGGCATTCTATGTGTCATGTAAGTGAATTTAGGTGTTCAGAAAGAATGAGCATTAATTGCATGAATGGCTTGAGACACATTACGTATTTTAGTGAGATAAAATCCTGTGGAATCTTGTGTGATTAGACTTGTACTCGGGTTCTCAAGGTTCAAAAATGTTTCAAACCCACAAATCAATAGCTCATAACCAGATCAGAAGTAATATAACGTTCAGATGTTTAGAAGAGAAATTAAATTAATGTATGTAAATATTTTGGTTTAACAAAGGAATAAGATTTCATTATGATATTCTTAAAGAGACTGAAGAATTCTTGACGTTCAAGGACCTCAAATCTAAGTTTGGCCTTTTAAGAGGAACATTTTTAGATTTGGAACGACTAAAACAGGAATTAAAAGATATTTCTAATATGGACAAATTTGCATCTGTGATAACTGTCATTCCAAAACCTTTAGGTTATCATTTCCTATATAAAAAAACGGGAAGCAAACACATATATAATTTATTATTATCAAATCAACAAATTGAATACAAAAATCAGAACTACTGGAAAATAAATTGTCAAATGAAATTGACTGGGGAAGCATATATAACTTACCTAGGAAAGTATCGTCAAATAATAGAGTATTTCAGTTTCAATACAAAGTCTTACATAGAATTTTAAACACCAATGAATATCTTTTTAAAATTGAAATAAAAAACGATCAGAACTGTTCTTTCTGTGGTAATGAAGTTGAGTCATATGAACATTTATTTCTTACATGTATATATGTAAAGCCCTTATGGCAAAGTATTCCCGACATATTAAAAGAAAATGAATGCATATCAGTAAATTTTAACAAACAAAATATAATATTAAATAACTTTGATAACCAAAAAATAAGCTTTATTATATTATTTATTAAGTACTACATATATATTTGTAAAACCTCTGAAAAAATACCAAACCAAGTGGCAATGATAGGATTTTTAAACTCTCAATTGAAAGTAGAAAAAAGTATAGATAAACAAGAAAAAAATATGAATATAGTTAATTTTTGGATTGATACACTAGCTAAATATACTTCTGTATAAATATGTATGTATATAAACTGTAGATGTCTTTTTTGTATTGTACAGCATTGATTGCAAATTTATGATTTATAATATTTATACACAAATATATATATATATATAATATATTATTTTATTATTAATTATTATTTTATAATTATGTTTATTATTACTATTGTCTGTCTTCATTAGAAATATCAAACGATGTTTATATTAAATTAATGTTGTAGTAATGTTGTACTAATATTATAAAGTGTAGTAATAAAAATAAAAAAAAATAATAAATAAAAATAAAAAAAATAAAAAAAAAATATTTTGGTTCCGATGGGAATTGTGTTGACAAATTATTAATTATTATGGTCAAAGTAATGAGCATTGTTCTTGGTTGCTATTAATAAACAGAAATGGTATGGAAATTATGGGAATACATATGAATAACATATGAATTTATGTCAGCTAAGTCGGGACTCTCGAAAAGTAAAAACATGCTATCATAAAGATTTCATGAAATTTTGGAAATGAAATAGACGTAGTTTTACGTCCTCCTCCTGTGCACCATATGGCCTAATGAAGACGCACAACGCCATGTAGTGCGCAGTGAGAGAAATTTTGCCAGGACAGTGGCAAAAGCCTACTCCTTTTGCATTTTCCAACAGTCGAGGGATTTGTATTTTGAACAGTCTATAGCACACGGGGTTCATCTCGACCTTTGCCGGGATTGAACTCTAGACAATCAGGTTAGCGAGCAAGCGTCTAACTCACTAAGCCACTACGGCTCTAATATAACACGAGTGAATAATAACAACTACAACTTAAGGTAGCTGGTGATGCAAGGTAATATACGCCTAATAGCAGTTTTGATTTGAAAAAAAGAATATTTGGCAGAAACGGTACTCATAACAAAAACCCGTGTGAAACATCATTAAATATCCTTTTTCGATTACCAAGAGAGTGCCACGTAGCCAATAAAATACAGTGAAACAACTCTAAACAGACAGGCTGGTGGGCCAGTGATAAATGCTGGTTTAGAGGGGTTGCCGGTTTACCAGTAAGCGTAAGTAATTGGATTAGAGATTAATAGATCATCTTTCATGCCGTCAACGAATTAACCTCAATCAATACGAATTCAGATGTCGGTTTAGAGAGACCAATTAACTATAGATTAACTACTTTAGGACTGTATTTCGATGCCGGATTGGGGGTACAGGGGCTGGCGGTTTACTGTGGTTTATCTCCTGTGTATTTTATAGTGATTCGGCCAGGACTTTTCAATTATGCCGGTTTACATGGGATACCGGTTTATAGAGGATGCGGTTTGGAGGGGTTTCACTGTGTAATAGTGGCTATAAATGTGCACACATCCGTAGTTCAGCAAAGTCTTGAGTTTAAGGTTTCAGATTAAAAAAAAAATGCATGGAGGAAAGTCAACTAAAAAATCACGGAGTAGTTGCCACCCGCTTGCTCGACCGATAGGACCGAAGATGTATAATTTTGATCTTTTACTTTTATAATTATATTTTTCAAAGCCATGAATTTTTGAAGACGTTTAAAGCAATTACTTAAATTGTGGAAGAAGATTAGTTCCGACGTTTGTAAGGTGTAAAATGCGTTACTTAAATAGACATTTTCAAAAAGTATTCCGCATAGGCCTACCTAGTCTTCATATGCCGTCGTTTGGTTACGTGATCAAATGGATTCTAATTTATCAAAAATGATTTGAGTTAAATTGATTCAACAAGCCTTTCTACATTTCTATAATAACTCAAATATTACATGGATAATGAGTAAGCTTGATTTGACTCAAACAATAAGAAAACACAACCCTCAAGCTTAATCTGTTGCAGAGTGCTAGAGAAACTTTCACGGTGGGACGTTAGGCTTATGACGAACTGAAACTGCTTGACGTTTAGCACATAATAAAATTAAGCCTTAACATGTTCCATAGGTACTTTAGCTGAATTTGAAAACAGTTGAATTTGAACGTCTTGTAAATGCCATTTTTCTTGTAGAATCTTATCAAGCACCAGATGAATTCGACCTGAGCAAACTTACAACTGAAAAATCACAAATGTTTCTATAGAACCTACATCCCTGTAGCAGTTGTGAGATATCAGTTTTGGAAATTTTGCTCATTGCTCCTTAAATTGCAACGTATCAATATGATGTTTTGAATCGATAGTCGTCTCGAATCCACCTTGGCGTAAGGTCTACAGGGAAGCCATTAACTACTAAAGTCTGCTTTCAGATTTTGTATATCTGATAATGTTGATATAAATGGGATTGACATAATATTAAAGTATTATCGATTAGCAGTCATGTATAGATCAATGAAGGTCAATAAATAGGACTCGAACATTACCTATAACGTGAGATCATTGATTTATAGGCAACTATTTAACATTAAAATCTTGATCGTTTATAAAAGACTGATTTCTATCTTTTAAGATTCAAACATTACCTCGGCGCTTTTTTACTGATAACAAAAACCCACCTTTTTAATCATCGATTCCCGTACATAATGAATACACTCGCTACAATACTAGTCATTTTAAATATTTGACAAGAATACACCTGCGGTGGTTATAGTCTATAATAAAGGTCACATAATGCTTGGAGCTTTTCACACATCTCCTACATAAAACATTATAGCAAAAAAAACCACAAAAGACAACCTCCTATACCTGTCTAATAAAGAAAATAAACATACCTTCTGAACTGTGTTTATTTGTAAATCATAACAGCTCCAATGTTTAATACTTCATAACGTGAGACTAATAACAATGAAAGAGATTAATAAGCCATCGGTGATTTAGGTTTATTTCAATCGCCCACAGACCTTTATTTTAACAGCGATTTAGATTATACAGGTATAAAGAAATAAGTTGATAATCTATGTTGTTTACCTTACATAACGTTTTTTATTTATACCGGATATAAGCTACTTTTAAAGCTTATGATTCTGCGCGGTAATACACAGTTCCCCTCAAATCAATATCCTGCTAAAGCAATTATAATGATTAGTTTTATAATAGATCATAGATATACACACTATATTACAGGTTTAAACGTCAATTTTTTAACAAAATATTTTTTTCGCACAAAGAAAATTGACGTATGGTATATTAACTTAAGGTGATGTCACGGGTGACAGATTTGCTAACCATGGCCTATAAAGCGTTCCATTTCTGTATGTGAAGGTTGTTATTAATTATCAAACGTTCGGGTTGATTTGACATGATGAATAGAGAAGATCATTCCAAGTTTTGTCCCTGTATAGAGTTTGTAGAAGTGTAACTGGCACAAGTAACTACTTCTAGTCATGATATTGTTGTCTTTTTTTACATTGTCTATTAATTCCATTTGTCATGTTACTCTTTTCCTTAAAAATGTTAACACCGCGTTTCCACGTGTATAGTACGCCTCTATTGACGAACAAGAAAAAACGGGTCCAAAGCTGGGTTTATACTTTTTACGCCATCAAACACCGTTAAATGCCGTTTAAGCCTGGCGTATACCGACATTACAACTGAAAGAAACCAGTCACAAGCGAGTTACTAGAGACTAAGAGCGTCTAGGGGTAACTGATCGGTTGCAAGTTTAGTCGATGTGCGACCCCTTATCACTGGCCAACACAAGTAATCAATCAGTTGCTGTCAGTTGTCATATTCTACTTTCTTGTGACTGGTTACACCAAGTTGCTCTTGTCTTCTTCGATGTGTGCGTCCTTGCAACTGACAGTAAGCATTTCGTCATTTTATTTTGGTCATGGGCCTACCGGAAATCTAGTTCTCTTTTTTACGACAATCTTTTTAAACGCACACTTTATAATGTTGTCGTATATTGTCGTCACTCATGTCCATTGGCCCCTTCTTCTACAATTGGCTTGTGAACGCACTGGAGACTACAGTTTTCATTGGATTTGAATGAAACTTGCTGTGATCATTTATATTGATGAGATATCGGACAAGTTCAAAATTAGCGATTTTTCGATTTACGGTTTCTGAGTTATTGCACTTGACTTAGTCAAAATGCGTCCGAATTTGCTTGTGAACGCGATAGAGACTACAGTTTTCATAGGATTTGAATGAAACTTGCTGTGATCATTTATATTTGATTAGATCTCGGATTAGTTTGAAATTGCCGATTTTTCGATGAACGGTTTTTGATTTATTGCACTTGACTTAGTCAAAACGCGTCAAAATTGGCTTGGGAACGCGATAGAGACTACAATTTTTAACGGATTTGAATGAAACTTGCTGTGATCATTTATATTCATGAGATCTCGGATAAGTTCGAAATTGGCGATTTTTCGGTAACGTTTTTTGACTTATTGCACTTGACTTGGTCAAAACGCGTCAAAATTGATCATTAATCAAACGTAAGAGAAGACACAGATTTTGGGTCCACCAAAATAGCAAATAGACGTTTAAAATCTTTCCATATCGCGATAAATCATCATATCCCATGATATTTTAACTCTAATTATTGGTGGGGAACCACGGTAGTTCAGTGAGTTAGATACTTGTTCGCAAACCTGAGGGTCCTGGGATCAAACTTTTGGATTTTTCAGTCCGGTCTTCCCCCATCTTTGGTGGGTGGCAAAAAATCGTCTAGTCGTTCCGATGGGACAATAAACCGAGACTCTTTGTGCTAAAGGCTGTCCAATATCCCTTGACAATTGGAAATCGCAAACAGAGTAGGCAAATGTCGCTATCCTGGCATGATTTTTTCCTCATCGCATGGCGTTGCCCGTCTTCATTAGCCAATTAAGATAGCATGAAGTTAAACATTTTATTTCATTTCATTTTTTAATTATTTGTAATCGATTGAGAATCTATATAAATTGTTTATGTAATATTACAAAAAGGATGGGGAACAAGTTTTCTATTTAGAATCTTTCAGAAAATTAACTAATTAATTTCGATTAAGTCAGTGAGCATGTGTAAACATAGAGGAAACTCGTCCAAAAGAAAAGGAGGAAAATTTTCCTCGCCCACGAGAAAGCGAGCAGAATAATCTTCGCCAACAAAGAGACTGGCCCACGAAAAAGCGAGGTTCTTCGCCCACGAGAAAGCGAGGAAAATAATCCTCACCCACAAGAAAGCGAGGAAATAATCGTCGCCCATACTAGAAAGGAGGAAAATATTCCTTACTTCTCGCTCTTTCTTTCTCGCCTTTTTCCTCGACTTTTTCCTCGATCTTGTTCGCTTTATCGTGGGCGAGAAGTCGAGTTCCCTCGCTTTCTATCGAGAGTAGATATGGCAGTCGGCTTCCATACCAGGCCACTTGATCTTGTCTACAAATCAGTTGACAGTTGACTCTTGTTAAACCAGACGATATAACATTAACTTAATAACTATTGACCTTAAACAAATTTTGATAAAAGCACAAAAGTTTGCAAAGTTTGTTGTATATTTGATATCCTGGAGAATGCAAATTGTTTCTTGTTACAAAGTGTCAAGGTTACAAAAGATACAAAAATATTTAAAAGAATAAAAGTTTAGAAACCCTCTGCACAATCCCTGTTATAATATGAAAGTTTACTTTGAAAATATTGAGGAATCATCAATTCAAATTGAATCCATTACCATTTCTCACCAAACTCATAAATATTTGTGCCTTTTGGAAGATATTTTGTTATATAAAATACATCTATGGTGGATGCACACAATGTAATGTGCTCTATAGTTTTTCCTAAAATTTGAAAGTTTGGATTATCTTAATCATATGGAATCCTCTGATGTGTTTTACGAGGATATGGTGATAACTTTGCTGTTATTTTCCTGTGAATTAAAACATTTTTGAGTTGCACTATATGCGTTTAAAGTTTGGTTTAAAAACGGGATTGTAGAACGGAAAATGGCCATTGATACCAATTTTAGCTCGTGTCGGTGAATTGTTAGAACTATACTCATCAATCAAAAAACAAATCAAGAGTACAAATCTTTCGAGACTTTAAATCTTAAAATAAATCTTTCGAGACTTTAAATCTAAAACTAAGTTCATCTAACACCTGTGTTCACATCATATGTCTCTATCGGCCACCTCCATCGAATAAGAGCAAGCATACTGAATATGAATACACTGAAGAGTTATCTGCACTTCTGTCTCAGACATCCTCAAGGAATGTTGTTTTTCTTGGCGACTTTAATATTCACTATGATAATCAGAATTCTCCATTTGTCAAAAAATTGACAGAATCTTAAGATCGATCTACGACAACTTGTCCATCAACCTACCTATAAGGCAGGTCATATCCTTGATTGGATTGTTACTCGCCAGGATTGTACTTTGATATAAGACGCCAGTATAAGAGACATACAGATCTCCGATCATATCTGCAAGCTGGAAATTTGAAAGACCTCAACCCCAAAACTGAAAAAGTCTTTTCGATGGATAAGATCGATCCGGATTGATGCTTTCCGTGCTGATCTCGTCTCTACTGACTGTAACTCTCACCAAAACCCAAATGAACTTGCTGTCCTGTATAATAAAACGCTGCTCAACATTCTCGATCATCATGCTCCAATTGTCACAAAAGAAATCATACCTCGACCTGGCATTGATTGGTACAACAACGAGGTACCCGATTCCAAGAGAAGTCGTCGTATGGCTGAACGCAAATGGAGGAGGAAAAATTTAGAAGTACACAGACAATTATATAGGGACGAAAGAGCTAACACCTTTAAGATCATCAAAGCTGCGAAGTCCCACTACTGCCTAGACAAATTAACTGAAGACGCCTACTCCCCTGATAAATGTCATTCATTCATAAAATCCTTACTAGGTACGAAATCGGAGGCCACCCTGCCACTTTCAAACAATGAACTAGAATTAGCAAATTCCTTTCCGCCCTTTTCGACCCCAAGATAAGCAAAATTAGAAAAGAGTTTGTTGACATTGGTGATACAAGCACACATGAAACTTTAGCTGATGTTGCTTTGAATTTGAGAGTTTTGGACAGAACGACATCTTAAAGATCATCGAAGCTAAACAAACAACATGTTTACTTGATCCGATAGCAACCTACTCCGCCATCTTCTGGATATACTGCTTCCTATTATTACTCTATTGGTCAATTTGAGCTTACATTCAGGATGCTTCCCATCTGTGTTCAAACAGGCAGTAGTTAGACCACTCATCAAAAAGGAATCTCTTGATCCTAATATTCTCATAAAAACTATCGACCAGTATCCAATTTCCTTTCCTTTCTTTTCCAAGATTTTAGAAAGAGCTATAAATATACATCTCCAATCGCACATTGCGAAATACCAGTTGCTGGATAAGTTTCAGTCGGCCTAAAAGCCCAATCACAGCACAGACACAGCGATTTTGAGGGTCCTAAACGATCTACAGTTGGCAGTGGATTCCAGGCACGTAGCATCTCTGACTCTTTTGGATCTCCGCGGCTTTCGATACTGTGAACCACCAAACTCTGTATGATAGACTAGAAAACCAGTTTCGAACTCCTCCTGTGGATTGTTTCCTATCCTAGTGACAGAGAGCAAACAGCTCTGGTTGGTGAAACTAAGTCATTACCACCACAACTAACCTGTGGGGTACCACAGGGCAGTGTTCAAGGGCCCGTGTTGTTTGTTCTTTACACCACGTCTTTTGGGTCGGTGATAGATGAATTTGATCAGAGACACTACTCCTATGCTGATGATACCCAACTAATTGGAGTTTCTAGTCCAGCACATATACATGATTCCTTACTAAAAACGACTGACTGCTCGATTGATGTTAAAAAATGGATGAGAACAAACAAATTAAAACTGAATTATTAAAGAAACTGAAACTCTTCTAGTATGCTCATCAAAACAACTGAAGTCACTCTCGAATCTGAAACTGACCATTGGAAACTCAGAGATAAACTTTTCAAAATATGTACGAAACCTTGGTGTTATGTTTGACCCTTCTCTGACAATGGAAACTCGCGTTGACTGTGCCGTATATGCTACTATCATCTACGCCGTATACGCAACATCAGAAACTGTCGCACCAATGAGGCTTGTAAACTACTTGTCAGTTCAATGGTTTTTTCTAGGATAGATTATTGTAATAGTGTATTATCGGGCATACCACAAGCACTTTTAGCTAAGATCCGGAAGGTAATAAATACAGCCGCCAGAGTTGTAACACGAACATTTGATCATATCCAGAATGTTTTAGCCTCACCACACTGGTTACCTGCTGAAGCACAATTTAGGTATGAAATATTTACATTAGATACTCTCGCTCTCATGGAAACATAAACCTTACGGATACTCTCGTCACTATGGCCAACCTCACCCGCCTAGGAACTTCCATCAATATAACGACTACCAACCGAATCAACAGTCTCGATACGCACACAGAACCCAAGAATATAGACAACATAATCAGCAAGAACATGACAACAACCCTGTAGTTAGGATATTTTATCCAGACCCTCCACTTCAGCAAAGTCTGACCCACCAACCCTACAGCCCCAAAGAAAATACTAAACTCGTCGCCGCCTAAGCCTCGGTCAGCAACCTAAGTCAGCAACCAATAAACCACGCCGCAATGAGCATGCAAACAGAAAGAATGACTGGACTTTGCCTGAAATCTTTAAACCCATCCTTGTACTCGGTTCATCCAATATCTCTCGCATCCCGGAATTAAATGAAGATACGCAAGCCGAATCTTTCCCAGGAGCTCGCATCGACCACCTTTTGAACAGTCTTTGAAAAGCCTTTGAACGAAATCCACGTGCAGAAATACCTACAGGGATATTTTAAACAGATCCTAGAAATTTGTTTAACGCGAAGTGACTTCAAATAACCAAACACCTGGACCTGCTTTAGGAAAACGCTTCGCCCCCAGTTACGCGTACTAGTATATATTTATAGCCGAATAAGAACGCGAAAAAGACCAATTTCACCTTTAAACCTTTCTTCTATGGGAGGTTTCTTGACATTTTTATCATTTCGACCGAATCTCTTGAAAATTTTTGGCAGTATTTTGAAATTCTGAATAACCATCATCCATCAGTAAAATTAACCGCAAACATATGCGAAATAAGTATGAATTTCCTGAACACGACTGTGTTCAAGGGTACCAAATTTGACGAAAATAGAAAACTTGATATCAAAGATCTTGAGATCGACTTTTATTTAAAAATTCGTTTCATCAGAAACGCACATTTTCTGGTATTTTCAAATCACAAGTTCTAAGTTTTCATAGAATTTGTACACAACTTATTTTAATTCCGCATGTAGACTTGTTTATGATAAATTACAAGAAAGGGGTTACTCAAAACCTTTCCTGCGCCAAATTAAAAACGTCATGCTTTAGAACATTCACACGCTTTTGAACCTTCAGAGAAAGAGTAACCCCCTCCTCTTTTAATGTACACGCGTTCATGTACCTACATATCATTATTTTCAAAACAAAAAGTTTGGCAAATATTTCCTCATGCGTGACCAACTTTCTTGTGTTGACCAAAATTTGATATATACCTATTTTTTGTAAAAAATGCGACGTCCAATATGTTGGCGAAACTAAAAATATGTTAAGAACCCGTTTTAATGGCCATCGTTACGATATCGTACATGGCAAAAACAGGCCTATTGAAAACCACTTCCCGACCACTCCATTGAAGAAAAACAGAAGATAACAGCGCGAGAGCTATTGGGTGGCGGATGGACCAGTATATCCACCTTTGATTAAACATTCAGCACAATAACCAATTAATAATTCCCTTCATCACTACCTATAACCATACTGCGATCAACGCATAGGTAAAAACACTATAAAAGTATCCACATGTTTATACTAAAAGAATTGTTACCGCGTTCAAGAGGAATAGAAATCTTAGTAACAACTTAGTGTATGGCAGACTTCAACCACTGCAAAACGTTTTTTTTTTTTCAAATCTATAACTGTATTATATTTTTTATTTTGTTATATATATCAAATATTGGTAAAATAATATAAAGTCATATCTCATTTTTCAGTGTACACTTTAGTTTATTATAGGTCAATGGGCTCTCGTAATTAAACAGGGTAATGAGAACAAAAATAAAAGTTGTTTTGTTTGTTTTTTAGACTTGGATTTCAGAACCGGCGAAAGAACAAGATTTTCATACTTTTCATTATTATAACCTTAACTATTTTTTTAACTATTGTTTACACTAACTATCTCATATTATAATGTTGTTACTTCAGGATATGGGCCAATACTTTCTTGAGAATACTATTCTCATCTCCCTCTAACGCCGGATAAAAGGTTTTATGTACCTATTTTGTTTCGTCTGCTAACATCTGTATAGAGCTACTCCTATATAAACGGTTTTATCCTGGAAATTGATCATTAAAAAAGTAGACAAAGGGGTCAATGACCATCAAATTGTATAGTCTGTTTCTAGTTGGTATCAGTTTTCTATGTGCAGATAGACATGTTCAATGTAAGCTCTTGAAAATAACACTTTTTTTTAAAAAAACAGTTTAATGTCATACATTTATATAGTGATGAAATAAATATAGACACTAATCTCTGAAGATTCAATGAAAGAAACTGACACACACCAACTTTTATTTCAAACTTTGTTCCATCAGAAGCATACATTTTCTGGCATAATAAAATCGAAGATTCTGATATTTTGATTTATTAAACTGAAGGAGCGGGGTTACTCAAAACGTTTTTTGCGCAAAATTAAAAACGACACTCTTTTGGCCATTGAGAACAAAAACAAACCCCCTCCTCCACCCAACGGTTTCGGTTCCGTACCATGTGGAGGTTCTCGGTGTCGTACCTGCGAATATATACATGTTTCTCACTATTTTAAAAATAAGAAAAACGGCAAAACTTTCGTGCACCGATAAAAACATCATTTACCTAATTTTCTGTAAAATATACGACGTACAATATATGGCGAAACACAAAACGCATTGCGTTTACTGTATATAGTAAAGCGCAGTGAGCTTCTTATCTATTACGTCCTTAATTAGAAAACATTGTGTAGTTGGCTTATTCTTTAGTTTTGGTTTAGGTGTGCGAGATGAAAATTTGATTTTCAAGGAATAATGATGATCATTAAAATTTCTAAAATATAAGGTGAAGAAATATATATAACTCAATGTTAACGAAAGGGAAATTTTGACATAAAAAGTATGACATCTTATGGGCGGGGGCCATTTGAAGTATTACATCCAATTTAATTAACCATGTTGTATTAACGATTCTAAAATGCCTGATTTTTTTTTTCTCCTTCACACTTTAAAGCTGTATAGTAGAGACCAGCTCTCATATAACGGGTTTTTGGAAGTTATGGAAGGTTGAATTACGTGATTTAACATTGAAACAGATAGCAAATGAATCGGGTCCTCTGAAATGATATTGGACTTAGTCACGAATTTAGTCAGTTATATTTTTCTAGTCTTTCTTCAACCCTCTTTCTCCCTTCCTTTGGGAGTTTTTGCATGCCCATTTTTGACTAATTTTTGGTCTAGATTTGGAATTTGATGTTTGAAATTGCATTTTCTTTCAGAATTTCTGAGATAATAAGTAATTTAATTAGCGGAAGGTTATTTCTAAGATAAAGTGGTTTTGTGTGCAGTGACAGTCAAGGGGATGCTGATGAAATGCAGTGGTTTACTTTCATTTTGACTAGTTCAAAATGTTCAAGGTCATGCTTTATTTAATTTTTTACACCAACCAAGACAAGCATGTGACATATTGGAAAGTTTTCAACGAGATTTCTGGAAAAAGTTATATTTCGTGATTAAACATGGAAACGGAAACTGGTGTAAAGAATAAGGCTGGTGATTTTTTTTTATATTATTAAACCATGATCAACGAGAATGTTATGAAGTAACTTGAAAAGGTTTATTCCCACTGCGCCCCTTCCCATACTCCCCCTTTCCGAATTCGCCTCTTTTCTGTTTTGACCCATTCTATTTCATCCCCTTTTCATTTTGTCCCTTTCCATATTCGCCCCTCTTTCTCACATCGCCCTTTCTCATTTCACCCTTGTATTATAACAAGCAAAGGGGTGGAATGGGAAAGGGTCAAGACGTGAAAGGGGCGTACTGGGAAGGGGGCGATATGGAAGTAGTTTGGGGCGAAGTGGGAAGACACCACTTGGAAGTTGAAAAGAAATCACAAAATTGTGTGACGTGGAAGAGAGTTCGCTGGAGTGGACAACGGACGAAGTATAGAGTTCGGGGTGGGTGATGTGGATAAGGGGTATTCTCTTATATTTAAAGGTACTCGATGTACCTCCGTGCAATGCTTCGAATTAAAGTACTCCGAAGACTTATAATGGATTAGATACCTATTTAATACTTTCCAACAAAAAAAAATTGTATAGGGTTTTGAAAAAAAGTCCTAAAAAGTCTCAATGGTCAAAAAAAAAAAAAAATGACAAATAAAACTACATAGAATTACTTCCCTTATACATAACGTATTAAAAACGTAACTATTTATAACATTTAATTAGTTACGTTTTATAAAGGGGAGTAATACTCTACAGTTTTATATGTCATTTTAATTTGATCATTCAAACTCTGTATGATTTTTTTCAAAACCCAATTGAGTAAATAATCATTAATAAGTCATTAGAGTATTGTAATTTGAAGCTTTGCACGGAGGTGCATCGAGTACCCCTGTCCACTTTTCTATCTCTAGTAACACCCCAACACTTTCCCTTTCATTCGACTCCTGTCCACTCGAGCGAAATCTCTTCCACACTACGCCAGTCGGTGTTCCCTTAATCGTTTTTCTTCTCTATCTCTTATTCCTACTCCAATATCCTTACCCCCTTCTGTCTGGCTCCTATCTTTCCCTTGTCACCAACCCCTAATATTCTCAACTTATCTCCTTCACTCCACTATCCTTATGTATTTTCCATGAGTGTCTTGTTCTTTCATTTCTAACCTAAAATAAAACTAGAATTGAATCAAAACTGAGTGGTTGTTATTAAAACGGTTTATTGGGGAGTTTATTAGTGTATGTTAAACATTGTCTGGTAACTGTCTGTAAACCTTTTTAACATTACTAAACTAAATCCCAACAAAGATCCGGCTTCGATTAAAAATATATACAGGAGCAGTACATTTAGTTTTAAGGTAGAGTAAGTAGTAATGAATAGAAGAGGTCTTGATTATTTGTCCTAATTTATTCTACCCTAATAACAGTTTATATTTTGAATAATAATACATTGTTACCGTTTCATTATGATATAATTGATATTTTTGACATATCCATTACAAACTGTTGCATACTTAGAAGAAAACTAATTCTGTACCTTTACCCAGCGTTCTAACATCATTTTTTTTTTGACCATTGAGACTCTTTATGACTTTTTTTCAAAACCCAATATAATTTTTTTTTTGTTGGACTGTATAATATGTATCTAATCCTTTATGAGTCTTCGGAGTACTGTAATTCGAAGCATTGTACGGAGGTACATCGAGTACCTCTCATTATAAGAAAATGCCCCTTATCCACTTCACCCACCCCGAACTCTCTTCTTCGTTCCTTTGTCAACTCCAGTGAACTCTATTCCACGTCACACACATCTGTGTTCCTTTAATCACTCTCCAATGTCGCCCGTTCTCCATTTCGCCTCTTTTTCATTCCAGTACTTCTTTTCACGTTTTGTCCCTTTCCCATTTCACCCCCTTCCCATTCAAACCCCCTCTACTTGTCATCATACAAGGGTGAAAGATTCCTAAAGGATTAGATACATATATGATACAGTCCAACAACAAAAAATTATATTGGGTTTTGGAAAAAAGTCATAAAGAGTCTCAATGGTAAAAAAAAAAAAAAAAATGACAAATAAAACTGCATAGAATTACTTCCCTTATACATAACGTATATAAAACGTAACTATTTATTTTAAATTGGTATGGTGCACTACAATGCTATCAGTATCAGTGTATCTGGTACACATAAGATAACATACAGAGGAAATATTCCTTGGGAACATTTTGCCACTCTGCACGTTTGTTTGCTCAGTACCTCTTTCAGATAATAGAGAAAATCTTCTGCTAAGATATATTGAAAATTAGCTCAAATGTTTATCTTATGGAGACCGCACTATGTTCATCAGAACAGTTGATTTTAGGAATAAACGAAAACATTTCAGCTTTGACAAAATATTAATCAGTAATGTAACGAAATGTAGATTCAATATATAATCTTAAATCTTTCAATGATACCTTTATAAAATCCTTTCATGATGAGGTCAAGATATTCCCGAATAACATCTTCAAGAAGGTATCTCTCTCTCTCTGTCTGATCCAAATCTTTTTAGTATAAAAAAAAGAAAAATATTTTCTAATAATTGGCGAAATAACTACTGCTCCTGTATATATTTTTAATCGAAGCCGGATCTTTGTTGGGATTTAGTTCTGTAATGTTAAAAAGGTTTACAGACAGTTACCAGACACTGTAAATACACTAATAAACTCCCCAATAAACCGTTTTAATAACAACCACTCAGTTTTGATTCAATTCTAGTTTTAGTTTAGGTTAGAAATGAAAGAACAAGACACTCATGGAAAATACATAAAGATAGTGGAGTGAAGTAGATAAGTTGAGAATATTAGGGGTTGGTGACAAGGGAAAGATAGGAGCCAGACAGAAGGGGGTAAGGATATTGGAGTAGGAATAAGAGATAGGGAAGAAAAACGATTAAGGTAACACCGACTGGCGTAGTGTGGAAGAGAGTTAGATTGGGCCGAATGAATGGGAAAGGGTTGGGGTGTTACTAGAGATAGTGAAGTGGACAGGGGTACTCGATGCACCTCCATGCATTGCTTCAAATTACAATACTCTGATGACTTATTAATGATTATTTACTCAATACGAACAATTAACGAAAACGATTTAAATTGGGGTTTGAAAAAAATCTTAAAGAGTTTCAATGATCAAATTAAAATGACATATAAAACTGTAGAATTACTCCCCTTTATAAAACGTTACTAATTAAACTTTATAAATTGTTACGTTTTATATACGTTATGTATAAGGGAAGTAATTCTATGCAGTTTTATTTGTCTTTTTTTTTTTGACCATTGAGTCTTTTTAGGACTTTTTTTCAAAACCTTATGTAATTTTTTTTGTTGGACTGCATTAAATATGTATCTAATCCTTTATATATTTTTTTTTCTTTTTATTTAAGCACTCAGATAGCGTCTTCATGTACAGGCGTGCACATGTACGTTCTCATTATTGGTATAGACACTGAGTATACATTCTCCACTATAGAGGGGTTATTTTCTAGAGAGTTACGCGACTTCACTCTTCTAGAGAATTAGGGGCTGTTGATGTTAGGGACACCTATGAATAGCTAGAAGGACCAGAGGGGGGTTAGGGTCCCTCTGGTCCCAACTCTATACATAGGGTTGTTACTTGCTGAGGTTAGTGTATAAGACAGGGTGATTAGTTCGGAGGAAAGTAGTTATCGACTATTTAGAGTATACTATATTTATCATCACTGTGCTTTTTTAAAAAATTTATTTACAAATATCAAGTGTACTATATAATATAGCACTTACAAAATAGCAAAATTTAACATATATATATGGGAGCCAGACAGAAGGGGGTAAGGATATTGGAGTAGGAATAAGAGATAGGGAAGAAAAACGATTAAGGTAACACCGACTGGCGTAGTGTGGAAGAGAGTTAGATTGGGCCGAATGAATGGGAAAGGGTTGGGGTGTTACTAGAGATAGTGTAGTGGACAGGGGTACTCGATGCACCTCCATGCATTGCTTCAAATTACAATACTCTGATGACTTATTAATGATTATTTACTCAATACGAACAATTAACGAAAACGATTTAAATTGGGGTTTGAAAAAAATCTTAAAGAGTTTCAATGATCAAATTAAAATGACATATAAAACTGTAGAATTACTCCCCTTTATAAAACGTTACTAATTAAACTTTATAAATAGTTACGTTTTATATACGTTATCTATAAGGGAAGTAATTTTATGCAGTTTTATTTGTCTTTTTTTTTTTGACCATTGAGTCTTTTTAGGACTTTTTTTCAAAACCTTATGTAATTTTTTTTGTTGGACTGCATTTAATATGTATCTAATCCTTTATATATCTTCGGAGTACTGTAATTCGAAGAATTGCACTGCGGTACATCGAGTACCTTTAAATATAAGAGAATACCCCTTATCCACTTCACCCACACGAACTTTCTACTTCGTCTGATGTCCACTCCAGGGGACTCTTTTCAACGTCACACAAATTTGTGTTCACTTTTCAATTTCTAAGTGGTGTCTTCCCAAATCGCGCCTTCCCACTTCGCCCCAAACTACTCCCATTTCGCCCCTTCTCCATTACTCCCACTTTCCATCCCACCCTTCCAAGTACGCCCCTTTCACGTTTTGTCCCTTGCCCGTTTCACCTGTTATGATTTCGCCCCTTTCCCATTCCACCCCTATGCTTGTTATAATACAAGGATGAAATGAGAAACGGCGATATGGGAAAGAGGGGCGAATTTGGAAAGGGACAAAATGAAAAAGGGATGAAATAGAATGGGTCAAAACAGAAAAGTGGCGACTTCGGAAAGGGCAGAATGGGAATAGTTTTGTGGAAAGGGGCGAAGTGGGAATAAACCTTTTAAGTTGTTCATGACATTCTCGTTACTCATAGTTAAATAACTAAAAAAAATCATCAGCCTTATTCATTACACGTTTGGCGAAAGCAACATGACCACACCTCTTATTAGTTTCTGTTTTTCAGCTGACGTACTGTCAAGGTTAAAAACAATTCGGCAAATCGGCAAATCACAGACAATTCTTGCGAGGAAACAGTTTTACAACTTCCATAGTCTGCTAGGATACTATATGATACACACGTATCCATCTGGTCGGACTATGTTATAAAGAAGCTAAACTCGTTGATTTATATAAATTCTTTACTCAAAATAATTGATTTTATTATATGGACCAGTTTCCGTTCACGAAATATAACTTTTTCCAGAAATCTCGTTGAAAACTCTCCAATATGCCACATGCATGGCCATTACTTGTCTTGGTTTGTGTACAAAAATTAAACAAATAAAGCATGACCTTGAACATTTTAAACTAGTCAAATTGAAAGTAAACCACTGCATTTCATCAGCATCCGCTTGACTGTCACTGCACACAAAACCACCTTTTTTTTTTAGAAATAACCTTCCGCTAATCAAATTTCTTATTATCTCAGAAAATTTGAAAGAAAATGCAATTTCAGACATCAAATTCCAAATCTAGACCAAACATTCTTCCAAAATGGGCATGCAAAAACCCCGAAAGGAAGGGGGAAAGAGGATTGAAAGAGGAGAAAAATAGAACTGACTAAATTCGTGACTAAGTCCAATATCATTTCAGAGGCGAAAGTAGGCCTACTCAGGACTCGATCCATCGATTCATTTGCCATCTGTCTCAATGTTAAATCACGTAATCCAACCTTCCATACCTTCCAATAATCCGTTATATAAGAGCTGGTCTCAACTATACAGCTTAAAAGTGTGAAGAAAACAAAACAATATCAGGCATTTTAGAATTTATCGAAAATACATCATGGTTAATTAAATTGGATGTAATACTTCAAATGGCCCCCGCCCATAAGTAGTCTTATTTTTCTATGTCAAACTTTCCCTTTTCGTTAACATTGAGTTATATATTTTTCTTCACCTTATATTTTAGAAATTTTAATGATCATCATTATTCCTTGAAATTTTAGAATTTGCATCACGCTTACCTGAATAATAACTAAAGAATAAGCCAACTACACAATGTTTTCCAATGAAGGAAAATGAGCTCACTGTGCATTACTATATATACTATACTATATATAATAGTTATATATATAGTAATGCACAGTGAGCATGTTATCTATGAAATTTATTGATTCAACGAGCTATACATGTACACAATGCCAAAATAGTGGATCGAATTGTCTGGCTCGGGCCTTGGCCTTGGGGCAAGTAGACGTTTTGGCCAAGAAAAATGTTTTTATATCAGAATAATATATTATAAAATAATCTTAGATATCAGTGTTGTTTTTTCCCGAAAGACCAAAAATTGCAGAGAAAACAACAAATTCGATTTTTTTATAGAATAATGTTGGAAATTCAACAAATTGGATTGGTGTAAAATTCGTTCAAATCGGTCGTTGATTAGTTAATAATTTCTCTATGTAAATCATATTATGTGAGATATAGACGCTTGATGCTTAAACGTAATATATTACATGCGATAAATTATTATTACGTCAACGTTACAAGGCACTGACTTCGTTTAACAAAAATGGCCTATTGGCGTCAGACTTGAAACGTATCGGGTGTATTTAACTAATAGTCAATATTAAACACAAATATTAGACGTAGGACGAGTGTATTCTAACGTCTATTATCCCTTTAAGCAGTCATCGCTTTGACATTCTCCATAAAAAGATAGACCAATCGCGAACGATTTCAATTCAACCAATCATTCCATTGAAGATCTTCTTGTTATGCGACTGGTGTTGTTTTGATTCTATATTTTTGTATATAAAAGAAATAGTAAATATTTGATGTCTTTCTCTACAATATTTATATCCATTTATTCTCTTACGTAGCAGTTAAGAGATGGTCCAAGTGCAACATTTTCCTGTACTATCTCATAATTCAAACCTCCGTTAGTTGACACTGGTTGATACCAGTAAACAGTATTCAGATGTTTCTTTTAAAGAGAGAAACCTGGTATATTAAAACCTAACTTGAAAATATTTGTAAAAAGAGCAATTAACTTCGTGTACTATACTTCTTTTTGTTTAAGACAAAATAATATTAAATTGTGATTGTTTCCTGACAACCACATTGATATCACTCGTGCAACTTAATGCTGTGAGCTTTGTAAACTATGTATGTAAATGTTTGATTTGAGAAGATCCACAGTGAACATTGATTTTGTCGTTCAATAAAACATGTAAGCTAACATGAAGAAAAAACCTGTCCCAGAGCATTTTAGTCATGTTTCAATCACGATAGTTCTTAGGAGATCATAACATATCTCATGTCAATCTATAATATACAAAATCAATAGCCCAAGCCTAAACTTCCTCAGCCTTTACATGTCTTCATATGGACTGTGGAAATTTAGTAAGTTGATTCAAAATGAAAAATTTGAAATATTATGCAATTTTGAGGAAGCCCCAATTTTCAATTTAAGCAGTATCGCAGGTACAATGAGTACTTTTGAATATACAAGAATATATGAGTCATAGAGAGTCATAGACACACTCGGTTTCTGCTTCTACTCATATTCTCTCCAAACTATCTTATTTTCCTCCCTCCCTTCCCTCTGGTATAAGTCTGTCTTACTTCTCTTCATTTTGCTTTCCTTCGTTTAAAACTGATCCTCATCTATCAATTTGTTATTCTCCTCGCTACAACCTCTATCTGCTTGATATTCTGTCTTATTCTCTACAACCACTATCTATCTGTTATTCTCCCCTCTTATCCTCACTTCACTCTCTATCTATCTGTTATTCTCCCCTCTTATCCTCACTACAACCTCTATCTATCTGTTATTCTCTCCTCTTCTCCTCACTACAACCTCTATCTATCTGTTATCATCTCCTCTTCTCCTCACTACAACCTCTATCTATCTGTTATCCTCTCATCTTCTCCTCACTACAACCTCTATCTACCTGTTATTCCCCACTCTTCTCCTCACTACACTCTCTATCTATCTGTTATCCCCTACTCTTCTCCTCACTACAACCTCTATCTGTTATTCTCTACTCTTCTCCTCACTACACTCTCTATCTTTTATTCTCTCTTCTTCTCCTCACTTCACCCTCTATCTATCTGTTATTCTCTCCTCTTCTCCTCACTACAACCTCTATCTATCTGTTATTCTCCCCTCTTCTCCTCACTACAACCTCTATCTATCTGTTATTCTCTCATCTTCTCCTCACTACAACCTCTATCTATCTGTTATTCTCTCATCTTCTCCTCACTACAACCTCTATCTATCTGTTATTCTCTCATCTTCTCCTCACTACAACCTCTATCTATCTGTTATTCTCTCATCTTCTCCTCACTACAACCTCTATCTATCTGTTATTCTCTCATCTTCTCCTCACTACAACCTCTATCTATCTGTTATTCTCTCATCTTCTCCTCACTACAACCTCTATCTATCTGTTATTCTCTCATCTTCTCCTCACTACAACCTCTATCTATCTGTTATTCTCTCTCTTCTCCTCACTACAACCTCTATCTATCTGTTATTCTCTCTCTTCTCCTCACTACAACCTCTATCTATTGTTATTCTCTCATCTTCTCCTCACTACAACCTCTATCTATCTGTTATTCTCTCATCTTCTCCTCACTACAACCTCTATCTATCTGTTATTCTCTCCTCTTCTCCTCACTACAACCTCTATCTATCTGTTATTCTCTACTCTTCTCCTCACTACAACCTCTATCTATCTGTTATTCTCTCTCTTCTCCTCACTACAACCTCTATCTATCTGTTATTCTCTCCTCTTCTCCTCACTACAACCTCTATCTATCTGTTATTCTCTCACTCTTCTCCTCACTACAACCTCTATCTATCTGTTATTCTCTCATCTTCTCCTCACTACAACCTCTATCTATTGTTATTCTCTCACTCTTCTCCTCACTACAACCTCTATCTATCTGTTATTCTCTCTCTTCTCCTCACTACAACCTCTATCTATCTGTTATTCTCTCATCTTCTCCTCACTACAACCTCTATCTATCTGTTATTCTCTACTCTTCTCCTCACTACAACCTCTATCTATCTGTTATTCTCTATCTTCTCCTCACTACAACCTCTATCTATCTGTTATTCTCTCATCTTCTCCTCACTACAACCTCTATCTATCTGTTATTCTCTCATCTTCTCCTCACTACAACCTCTATCTATCTGTTATTCTCTCATCTTCTCCTCACTACAACCTCTATCTATCTGTTATTCTCTCATCTTCTCCTCACTACAACCTCTATCTATCTGTTATTCTCTACTCTTATCCTCACTACAACCTCTATCTAATTGTTATTCCCCCCTCTTATCCTCACTACACTCTCCATCTATCTGTTATTCCCCCATCTTCTCCTCACTACAACCTCTATCTATCTGTTATTCTCTCATCTTCTCCTCACTACAACCTCTATCTATCTGTTATTCTCTCATCTTCTCCTCACTACAACCTCTATCTAATTGTTATTCTCTACTCTTCTCCTCACTACAACCTCTATCTAATTGTTATTCTCTACTCTTCCCCTCGCTACAACCTTTATCTCTCTGTTATTCTCTACTCTTCTTCTCACTACACTCTCTATCTATCTTTTATTCTCTACTCTTCACCACACTACAACCTTTATCTATCTGTTATTCTCTCTTCTTCTCCTTGCTACATTCACTATCTTTGTGTTATTCCCTCCTCTCTCCTGACATTTAAAGTATAGTTTTCTGATGTGTATGCCGTTCCAGTTATATTATTATTTAATTGATCTGTCTAGTTGTGTTGTTTAAATTGGAACTTGACTCTTTTCTCTTTATCGCGCAACGTTGTACAACTGCATAAAGATTAATTGGTAGAGATTAGGTACCGTTATTGAAATTAAAAAAATGAATCGAAATTGTTAGGAAAACGTTTTACATCTTCAATCCACATGTACAATAAAAGTAAAAAGAGGATATGAATTTTCGTGTGCATTAAACTTTGAATCATTGAATCATTCGTTAATAATTGATATAATTATTTTACTTTCATATGAAAATCAATGCAATATAATGAATTTTCTACACGAAATTGACTTCCAGGTCAGTTAATGGTAACTCAACAGGTCATCATTCAAACTCTTTTATTAATTTTGAATGTGATTTTGAATTTAAAGTTTCATTCAGTAAGCAGCTTTAGTCACTGGTTAAAGTAGTGCTGGGTATTGCCAATCTTGCCACGATACGATACGTATTACGATACTAGGGTCACGATACGATACGCATCGGTATATGGGGTTATAGATAAAAAGTAACACTTTTCTTTACAAGGATTCAATGTCAATTCACTAATAAACAGTTAACTATAAACTTAAGCCTGTCTAAATTTAATGTCAAATAAGAAAACAGTGGATTTCATTCAAGCTTGCATTCAACGACTAGTAAATAAAATAATACCCACATTTCATAATATCGATACACGACTTCGCGATACGATCGATTCATCGATATATCGTGCCAACAATAAGTTAAATGTTTTACAAAAGGCTTTTTCTATGTCTTACCGGTACTCACTTTTGTCAAAGGTTTTTTACTCCATGAACAGACGAGGAAGATATGCTCGTTTTAATTTACCTTTATGAATGTATTGAAATAATACATAAAAGGTGTAATAAAAAGCGAAGTTTTGGTATTGAAACAATTCAAAAATTTATAGATAGTTCCCTTTTGTTAAAAATTAGGGGAAGGAATTTTGAGTTTTTCCTGACAATAACCAACCATTACCTTATCATTTATTTAAATCCTACAGTATATATATATATGTATTATTTACGTTTTGTTTTATTTTGATATTCTCTTTATTATTTGAAGTAGCATTGGGGGATATCTTAGTGTAGGCCTAACAGTACAATATAAGTCATAACAACTCATCTGGAAACACAAAACACATTGATAACAAATGAAAGAGTTTACAAGACGAATAGGTTTTGGTGAGGCTCACCTATTCCCGCTGGACTATCCATAAAAAAAATAATGAAATATTAATGAAGCTTCTATGAGATAAATTCAGGCAGAACAGATAAAGTTATTTCTAGGAATATTTTCAGCTTGTTCTGTTCCACAAAGCGGAACATTTGAGAAAAATTTGTTGTTCTATTGTTGAGCTCACAAATACTCTCATTGTGTTTACAAACCGAGTCAGATTAGGAAATATTTCCAAAACTTGCTAAGAAAAAGCAGACAATGCAACTGCTGAAACTCCATTTCAAGGGGACATTAAAAAAAAGTTAAAAGATAGCTTGCCATTGATAGCCCATTGGCTTCATTGAATATGAATAATAAATTGGGCAATAATTACAAAAAAACATTCATTGAAAATTGTTATGAATGACAATGTTAAAACCAAGTCTCATCCAAATCCATTGAAAATTGTAGATTTTATTTCACCAACAACAAAATCTTGGTGAAACTTAATTAAGTCAAGGGCAATAACTTAAAAGCTTTCATTGAAAATCGTCAAATTCAAACTTGACTCAAGTTTTATCAATTCCAATGATCACACCAAGTTTCATTCAGAATTATAGCTACTATTGCAGCAACAATAATATTTTGACTTGATTTTACTAATCAAGGGCAATAACTAAAAAACAATTAACTGAAAAATCGTCAAATTCGAACTTGACCGCCATCTTATCAATTACAATACTCATACAAGTTTCATTAATATCCGTATGAAATTGTAGCGTCAACATGCATGTCTACAACAACGAGAAAGTATTTCCATGATATAACTGTATTTTTCAATTACAAGATACACAAATAACAGGGTGCATTTAACTGATTATAAAATATTATTTTAAACCTCGTGAAATTGGTTTCGACAAAATGAACTCGTCGGGCAAATGGAAATAATTGCTTTTGTGATTTGCTCTCTAATAGCTACATTTCAGTGTTCTTTGAACAAACGGTATATTTCTCTGCAAAATATCATTTTGTTTGTTTGCAGGGCATCAGAGCAATGTTGACCAATATGACCCCTAATGACCCCTAAGGGATAAATCTAAAACTATTTTAATATTGTCAGATAAATATCATGAACTATATAAATGGAATATTTGAAAAATTAATAGACTAAAAAGAGATGATTTGTGTTGTAATTACAATAATTATACTGATCAATATTTACCTAATCTGAATAAGTAGATCTGTAATATTGCTGGGAAGGATTTGTATGACAATTGTATTAGTCACTAAGTGTAACAACACTCTAAACATTTGAGAACAGTTATAGAACGAAAACACTTTACGTTGGTCTGACTTACAGATAGATAGGAATAAAATGTGGACTTTTGGAATTGTTGTACGGGTGCACCAAACTTAACTATATCGAGTATACATTTCGCTCGTACATGCACGGTGTTATTGATTTAACATTGCTAAATGACTTTAAATAATAACCTTAAGACATTAAATCATGCCTAATGGGAATTAAAGGACATTATAGAAAAAGATACATCGATTTCCGTGACTGAATGTTTTCAGAATAGACTCGAGTAAATATTAGTGTTAATGGCAAACGGAAATTACCAATACTTATGCATGTAAACCAATACGTACATTGAGAAATATAAAACCGTGATTACAAAGTATTCCCGTGAACAATGAGGCACCGCTTTGTTTTAGTAATTATTTTAGGAATATTAGTGCCATTAATTCAATCTATATTACTGGAAATACCAAATACCGGTAAGTATACACTAATCATCTATATAACAATATATATATATCTACTTATTTTCTAAAATACTGGCTTCGTGTTCCATAAAAATGCTTTTCGTCGTGACAGTAAAGTTTTATTCCATTTACGAGTCAATTATGACAGAGCAGTACAACCACCTAGAGCGAAGACTTACCATTTTTATTTGTGGAGTGGAAACGTAGGGGACGTAACGTCCAAGTTGTACGGACGAAGTGTCCTAAACACTCTTCAGTAGGGACGTAGCGAAACCATTTTCACATGGGGGGTTCAAGTAACATCTAAGTGTTACCGACGAACAGGTGGTCTAAACTTTCCTTCAAAGAAAAAAATAATAAACGATCAGGGACATATGAAATCCATAGATAAGAGATAACCCAGACACGACTAAAGTATGTTACCAAAATGACACTCCGTAATGTCGCCACTTTTTTTAAGAAACTTGTCAGAAAAACTTGGAGATTGGAACTCTAAAAGCTCCAGCCATGATCGTCTTTTTAAAACCGAATCCAACAAGTTTATGGAACACATTAGAACTACAAAACATTATTAACTTCTCAAGCCAATTTTAACCCATGGTCTCATTTATCTCAAAAAAATGGACCAAGTTTATGGTATCCACAATTATTGCCTGGCAATAGATTTAATTTCACAGTTTGCCTTTTACTAAAAGCGGGTGAGTGGACACCGGGCGAAAGGTATTAAATGAGGGCCGTAAAGCTATGGGTCGAGGGCCAAGCATGGTGCTCAGCTATAGTTTATCATAGTATTAAGCCTGACAAAATAATATGCCCCCCCACCTCCGTCTTTTCCTCGGATGGGATATCGCCACGCTTAAGACAAAAATCAAATTTGGCGTAATTTTGGATGACTTTACATACTGAACCATTTAGATCTTCTAGACAGTACCGGCGGAATACTCTACAATGTACCTGTGCCCCACAGGGCATCACAATACAATAAGGTGAGGGCTATTCCATCGTCCAACAACTCCGGGAGTGGCTTCGATCCAATTTCGTCGAAAAGCCAAGTTCGGAATAATTTTGGGTAACTTTAAAAACTGAGCCATTAACCTACACGACACAACATTTCCGTCCTTATAGGTGTGGACTATTCCTTCATCCTACAATTCCGTAGGTAAAATCTACACCTCAACTGTATGTGAGATTTCACAAGTCTAATATCTAATACTTTGGCGATATCTTATAATTAATAATTTTGTTCCAATGAAATATAAGAATTTTATTAAGTTTTATTGTATATTTTCAGTGGCACAAACATCTGGTTCTAACACCATCACACTGTATACAGATCAAAGAACGTGGAAAGAAGCACAACAAATTTGTAGAATAAAGGGTGGCAATCTTATTAACTTGGAAACAGCAGAAAAGCGTGCAATTTTCCAGAAATTGAAAGAGGACGATTTTAACTCTCAGTACGTAATCATATAAACTAAATAGGGTTGACAATGATTTTGAACTGGTCAGTCGGTCCCCGTCACTGTGACAGAATAATGAAATTGTACATCCCATAGTCCTATAGTTTTTTCGAACGTGATGTAGGTTTATTCAAGGATGTATACCAAATCTGACACTAATATTGCGTTAGAATCGTGGAATACAATCAATAATTGTTTTACTGTTTTTTGTTTTTTTTCAATCAATTTAAACTTGCTTCATATTAGAAAAACTCAAAAAATATCTGGAAAATACGGTGGTTCGTATACGACATCATTTATTTTTTTTAGTTTTGGATTAAAAAACTGGAAAATAATAAAAAAAACTTGAATATAATTTCAAAACTTAAATTTTCACCCGCCCAGGTGATAATGTAATAATATTTAAATAAAAATTTTAATTTCACCCAGGTGAAAATTGTAATTCTCGAATTTTGAATTAAAAACGTTAATTTCCACCCGGGTAAAAAAATCGCATCTCAAAGAAATCCCAATGCACCCTATATAATTCATTTATTCTTCCGATTTTTTACTATTCTGATATCGTTTGGGATAACATTTTTGATCTCGTATCTAATAAACTTGAAAAAGATGAAAAACGACCTTGCTCCTCTTTGTTCCTTAGTTCTTTTTGCTTCCTCTCAATATCTTTCTTATTCACTCCGAAATCCTGAGCTATTGGACAAATTCGATGCAAAACCTTTTTTTATCAATCATCTTTCTTGCCATCCACTATTAATTGTGGAACGAATAAAAGAATGAAATAAAATCACAACCTACTCACCAAACTACCAAACTTTTTCGGTATGAGGTACTTTGTACTTACAAGTATGAATTAATACAGATCAACGGCTGGATTTTTTAGTGTCACTACCAATTATACGTTAAAGGAAACATTTCTGTAGAGTTTGGTGTTAACAAGTTTTCAAAATTTTGAGCAAAACGGATTTCATCTTTAATTTGTTGTTTTGACCATTGTAGGTATTTGGTTTGTTACAAATAAACAAATAAGCTATTTTCTTACTTGTTATTTTATTTTGCAGCAATAAGAAACATTCTTGAGAACACGTCAGGCACGTCCAAACCGTTCTAAAATTGTTACATAGGAACGCACACCATTTTGATGTTCTCAGAGGTTTGTTTAGAACAACTTCACAATGCTCTGATGATGGAACACACACACACTTTTCTTGATTATGCACAACTCGTCTGATCTAGAACATATGCGTAAAGAGAATTAACACCAATGTTCTAAATTGGAACACTTTCTATTCTTAAATAACCCATGAATGCTAAGTGTTCTGTTTAGAACCCCTCACGTTCTGTTCACACCTTTTTGGTGGTGTTCTATTTTTGTTACAAAATAGCTGTTCTGAAAGGTATTAAATTAGAACACTTATGTTTAGAGTATACTTGTATATTTCTAAACAAATTGCACATTGAAACTGTATGTTTACGGTCTTGTACTTGATCGCCGGAACATAGCAGTGTCCTTTTAATACATATTTACTTGTGTATCTTTAGACGAATTGTTTCAAATGTTTCTTAGACCAATTTTCCAACTTAAAGAAAGCAAAGACAAAAGAAAAACATTTTAGTTCCATGACACTTAAATATTAAAATAGACGGACATTACTGGAGTTGATCAAATAATAATGAAGTTGAAGCTTAAATTGAACAGTATATTTCATTGGTCGAATATTTTAATAGCCTTACAACACACATTATACCGATAATTTTCACGTATTCTCCTTCTTTTCAGGTATGATAGGCCATGGGTTGGTTTGTATTGGACAGATGATCAAACATTACATTGGGACGGATTAACAGAATGTCCTTCACCCGATGCACAGGGTGTTGATAATTATATTTTTAAAGCAGATGGTGAAAAAGATTTTAAGACCGCAGAAAGATGCTACAGAGAGAATTCTGGTTTAGAGTTACGGGACTGTGGAGGAACCAATATGTTTGTCTGTGAATCCTCTGAAGGTATATTATTTTATGGTGAATTTAGCTTGTATGAAAACATCACAATACAGTAGAGTCTCATTATCTTACATTTATAATCTCTCATTTATGAGTCGAGTGTGCCAAGAAAATCCAAATCAGGTTCTTTCATTATTTGTTTTGCAACCTTATCTTCATCTGTCAAAATATCACCCAATGCTTACACTGTGTGGAATTTGTCTAGAAAATCATCATAATTACATTATTACGTTAATTTTGTACACTTAGCATAATAAAAATCCCAAGTCCCTGAAACAATATTAGGACCTGTAAGCTTATATATCAAAACGAACAACCACGTAAAACCAGTTAGGTATACCTTTCAAAATCCTTTTTTTTTAGCTGATGGCTGTCCATATGTGAAACGAAATATACCAATAGCTTACGGTTCACAAGTTTACACTGGTGTTCCATCACTAGACCAATGTCAAACTGAATGCAGCAATAATAGTGGATGTTTTTTAACTGGAAGGGTTTTAACAAGATGTATTTTGATGTATGCTGTGGAATATGCTAATAGCTCTGTTATTGTTAAAAACTGCGCCTCGGGTAAACGGATTTTCAACTTTGTTGGACAGCTACTCCCTATCTTCAGTATAATTTAATTGAATTTTCACACAATATTTAAGCTTATATAAATGATAGTCGCAAGAGATTTATGCTGTACGTATGTAAATGGAATGTTTTTATAGGAATTTTTTGTTTAATAATGACTGAAAGTTTAAATCTATCATTATGAATTAATCGCGTGTTCGCTAATCGAAAGTTTAGTACCGGAAGACGTCGAAACCATAACTTAACCATTAAAATTTAAACTGTACATTTTTCCAATGTTGGTTTATACATGAATAGCAATTCGGATAAAACAATAATGATGAAAGTTCACAAATATTATGGCTTTACCCGTCTTTTTTAAACCAATTTGAAGCATTGAAATCGTATGTTAAACATCATTTCATTCATTTATTTATTGTTTGAACTGATTTCAAACTGAATGCTTATATTAGTGTTAAAAGAATGAACGGATACTGAAAATCGAACTTTTTATTTTAATTTTTTTAAATTCAGGCTCTTCAATTGAAACGTCAGAAATAAATGGTATTACTGCCGATAATTCTGATCCAAATGGGTGCTTGATAAATCCCACAACTACAACTCCAGCCCCAGGTAGCCTATGTTTATCTTAATTACAGAAATGTTATCTCTTAAAAACCATATTTATTCGAATAAAAGCCAATAACATATTTCTTCCAGTGAACTTAGCAATCATAACATGAAGTCTATGATAAAAGTCAAATATAACCAATAATCCCTCACAAACAACAGTTACTACAACTATTCTTGCACAGGCCAACAAACCCATAGATTGTATGGAATTAGATTAAATCTTCAAGTCGGGGTGGCTAGAAACCGAAAAGCAAAATTTAGTAATAAGCTTACAACAAGCCATTTTTGAATAATGAACCTCTGAATAAAATTTTTCATAATTGCATGGTATCGCCAACATCGGTTTTGTCTTAGTGACACGTATGAGTACAGTGGAATCCCCCCATAATATAACGAAAATTGTAAACTTTTATTTCGAAAGCATAGATTATGTTCACATGTTTTAGCAATAATTTTACTTTCAGCATGTCCAGAAGAAACAGTAACAGAAACAAGTACTGAAACAAGAACTGAAACCACCACCGAAACGTCCACGCAAACCTCTATGTTTACAGACACTGTTACAGAGACGAATACAGAAACATCGACCGAGTTTATGACTGAAACAAGTACCGAAACTGAAACAGAAACTATAACAGAAACATCCACCATTACCAATGGAGCTACTACAGTGTATGAAGTGAGCAGTATAATAGTTTCCGATATTTCCACTGCAGTAATAACGGTAACAGAATCGCTTTCTTGTGATGTAACATGTTCTTCGTCACAAATTACTGAATCAAGTTTAGAAAGTAGCACCTCCTCGACAGTTTATGTGCCTTTTTCTAGCAGACTATCACCCAGCGTAGGCGAACTATATAGTTCCATGACAACATCGTCAACATTTGGTGGATTTTTGGCTTCGGACGGAACCTTGCGTACACAAGTGTGCCGTAACATAATATATGTTACCCATGATCCTTCACAAACTCAAGCTGCTGTAAACAGCATAGTGAATGAACTAACAGTTGAAAAGGGTAACTTGACTGCCGTAGTGATTAAAAAAATAAGTGCAGATGACAAGCGTCCGTCCTCAACAGTGATTGGTTATGCCGGAGTAGTATTTTTAGTAATACCCATAGTTTTAATGATAATAGTTGATGTACCAACATATTACATTGCAGTTCAAGCTGTTGTAAATTTTTGCAAAAACAACAATCATTGAAAAATTTCAATTATTGAGACGGTTTAGATCTAATATTCTAACATGAAATGGTGATGTGCAAATAATATCTTTAGGGCCTATATATGTAGAATGTCGTCTCTAATATTGCAAATATCTGAGATCAGGCGGTACTCAAATGTGATTCAATTAACCACAAGAAAGTTTTCCAATAGAAAAACTCCCCAAACAAACATGCCATAAGCATGTAATAAGTAGAATCAGCAGGGTATTAATAATAAACAAAATGATTTTGCACGTATAACTTTTGGTCTAACATTGTTGAGTTGGGTTGCTTTAGTGTTAATCAATTGACAGTGACATATTTTCCAATAAAGACCCCATCAAATTCCTTTTAAACCCAAGATACTGTTTTGAAGTAAATCTACTGTTATTTGAAGAGAGAAGGGAAAACTAGATTTGCAGTAGGCCTAATCTGTCAATAAAAAGTGGTGTTTGATTTTGTCGTAATGGGTCATTTTGTCGGTTTTCCCCAATAAATTTTCTTTGCTTCTTAAAATTTCCAGATCTAGCCTTTTAGGCCTTTTTTGAAATTTTTTAACAATAATTTGAGGAATTTTCTTACGACTAGATAAAGGCTCCGGTTAAGCATGCGCATTCACTATTCCATCGCGTGTCTGTCACGCGTCTGCTTGGCCTACTCCGCTGACATGTCCTCCATAATTCTCCATAGACTTCACTAGTGTGCTTGATATACATACAAGGCGCATCTTTTCATCTTGTAGCCGTGTCTCATCTCCAATTATAGAAAGCGTAAAAAATCAAAAAAAGAAAAAAGAAAGAAATTTATTTAAGAAGCTTTTGAGTTGATCTATTCTATAAGTTAGCCTTGCACTATTGTTTGTGTTAAGTTATTACGTGTTACAGCCATGGTATATTTGATTATTTAGAATTATGGGCAGAATATATTTTATATGTATTTTCTTTGTGCACATGACAGCTTTTATAATTATGTTTATGAGCTTTCAATTTTATCATCGGAACATTGTGCCTGAAGCGACTAATATAATACCTTTATATTATTTAGTAATGGTGCCTAAACTTGGGCATATGTTATTATATATACATTAACTCTTTTAATTGGGACGTGGGTTCTGTATTTTAAATTAAATTGTCTAATTTTAACTAAGACCAAATATATTATTTTACAAAATAGATATAGATACTGAATATACTTGATTTCCAAACTATATATTAATATAATCGTTTACTGATTGCTAAGTGTGTTTCTTCATTGTAGATTTTTCTTTTGGCTATCCGTCAACCTTTTTGTTAAAATTGCACAATTTTATTATTTACGTTATACAATATGTTTATAGATCTTTGTGTTTTTGATATTTCTAATTTGAAGTTGGTTCCGTGTAACATACCGAATCACAAGCTGTAATTATCACCCATTTTCTAGGCTAGGTCATAACATTTATGAAACTTATTTTATACAAACTATACCAGATCATTTAAACATCCATACAACAATAATTTCTACACGAAAATGACGCTTTATTGTTAATTTATAGCCATACAGTTTGTAAAAAAAAATTATAATTTAGTTAATGACGACAGTATTCTGTGTTGATTTCATTATAATCATTTCTAATAAAGGTTCACGATAAATTTAAATTAGTTTAAATATGTCAGGTTTATTAGATTAAGCTACAGATTCTACAGTTTCACGAGAGACACGGATTCTAGAACTTTCACCAGTGTCGAGTTCATCAGATTCTTTCCCTACAACTGCAGATACTGTTGGACAGGCTGGTACCAATGATACCAGAATCGGCACTAGGCCTATCAAACCAAATGCCAGTAGTCCAACAGTAAATGAAATGTTTGGTAGACCAAGACATGATGCAAATTCTTCTACACCAACAAAACGTGATCTAGCACCGACGATGACAATCAAATATTTCAACATCCTATAAGAATAAACCATTAAAACACAAACACGCATCTCACGACTTTTTGAAAATGTTCCTGTCAACCATAATGCATCAATACACGGTGGTTCAAAGAAAACACATACACCACTTGAAATACCTAATCCCATAACATACGAGAACAAAGTTACTGAAACGATCAAAACAAAGATGAATCACAAGAAAACACGGATCACAGTATCCAATTGCCAAGTTTAGATCCAGTTTGACACTATAGATGACAGAGTTGTTGAAAATGAGATTTAAGACCTTGAAGAGGTTGTAACAAAGTCGAGGAAAAGCGTGGTAGAGCTTATTGATAACTGAGAGAAATCGGACAAACGCGAATGAAAGGAAAGTATAAAAGTCACCGAATTCAAACATTAGAAAATCAAGAACGGTTCAACAAAGAAAATATACAAAAGCCTGTGAAGCTGGCAAAGGAAAACAAGGTAACAGTATGAGCGCGGAGGACCGACAGCACATGTTTGAGTCATTTTGGAATATTTCTTAGTCTGAAAAGAAGGTATTGGTAAGTAACTTAGTGGAACGGGAGGATGTTGAAGAAAGGACCACTATATCACTTCCTTCGTCAAGGAGAAACTATAGTTTTTACCTCATAAGAGATGGGACACGAATTCATGTCTGCAAAAATGTGTCTATTATAATCCTTAATATTGGTGATAAAACTGTTGGACAATTGGGTTGATACAACCACTAAAACTACCCAATAAGTGTCAAGTCACGTACAAGAAGCGCCAGAAAGGGGTCAGTAGATAGGAATATTGATCTTTATCAGAAAGCTTCGAACTTCTTGATACTTTACCAAAGTAACCATTACATTACCGTAGGAGTACCCCCAGAAAGCTGTATCTTGAACTTGTATGCTCTACCTATTTGAGTCTTTATAAGCTGTACACTGAACAGAACATATTGTAAATGTCTTTTATGAAATGAATCTTTCCTTTTTCAAACGTCGTAAAGATCAATATCTTTGTTGTTCTAATGAGATTGGGAATGTAGATGAAGAAGAGTATCAAACATAAACACATTCAGTGTAAGAATGCTGCTCGTTCTGAAAAGGCCAGGGAAGAAGCAGCTATATCAGATGATTCTCTTGCTGTCATAACAGTAGATATTGACGCTGTTCTTTTGTGTCCCTCGCTTCAAGCAAGTGTCCTTCATTACAAGACGAAGCTTGCTGTACATAATATTACTGTGTATGATCTGGCAACCAGTGATGTAACCTGTTATATATTTGACACGAAGGTGAAGGCGACATGAGTTCCAACACATTTTCATCCTTTCTTACTGATTGTGATGTCACAGTCATATTTTCTCACAAAAACGACTGCTCTGTTTTATCTGATCAACAAAATGGTCTGTCATCATTTCTATCCTAGATAGTTATGAAGCCATAGCCTACTTCATTTACTGGTGCTTTACCTTTCCTATCATTTCCTATATATAACTTACTAAATGTACTAAAAGAGACTGTATTATGAAAGCCCCTAATTCTTAAAATTATCTTTTCAAGTGACATTAAATCTAGGCGATTTGAAACTTTTGGGGAAATATTACTAGTATCTTTCTGCAACAAATCTTAGATTAAATATTTAGAATATTAGCTTTAATTTTGGGGAAAAGAAAGAAAGATATCTTTCTATAGTAATTTATTATTCATTTAATATTGTCAATCCTAATTAATAGAGTATTATATACTTTTACCGTTAATTTGTGTCAGTGTTACGTATCGAGGATCTAATTATATTAAACGACTTGGCAGGATTATTAAAATCTAATAATCTATAGTAATGGATGTTCTTATCAAACCGGAATTATACACTGTCAAATCGTTTTGTATAAAATTGCTGTAATTTAGGATAATTTGACAATTTTCTTGAAAGGTACATACCCAGATAGAAGCAGATAGTGTTCACTTAACCAACGAACTTAAGCGAAATTACTTGAAAACCCGATTTACTTCCCACAACAATATGTTGAATACATGAGAAAGCGACCCCGTTGTTAATAACATTCGTGTCCTGAAAAACTCGAATGAAACTGATGCTAAAATACAAGACAAATGTCAATATGATGATGATTTTCAAGAACTACCTAGACGTGCTTTCGTGTAATTACCACCAGATGAACAAATCGAGAAGGCATACTCATAGTATTTATTGCTCTTGTTCTTGAAAACGCGTTCAATTTTAGCTTGTAATCACTCTTGAAAGAACCATTCTTTATGGATTTTGATGAAACTTGGCTTGAGTATTTGTTATAACCCAAGGATGAAGCCTATTGAAAAACATTTAAATCGAAAAAAAATTAATCAGTTATTGCCCTTGTTTTTGAAACCGCGTTCAATTTTTGGCTTGTAAACACTCTACAAAGCACAGTTATTGACCGATTTTGACAAAACTTGCTGAAATTGTTTTAATATCACCCAATGATGAACCCTTTTGATAACAGAAAATATCGAAATATATTTAATACGAATTATTGCCCTTGTTCTATAAAATTTGTTTGATTTTTGCCTTTTAAACACTCCACAAGTCACAATTCTTTAGCGATTTTGACGTTGACATGAGTATTTGTAATCACCTAAGGATGAACCTTATTGAAATCCAGTTAAATCGAAAAATATTTAGTATTAGTTAATGCCCTTGTTTTTGAAAACTCGTGGCTTGTGGCTTGTAAACAAAGCACAGTTATTGACCGATTTTGACAAAACTTACTGAAATTGTTTAATATCACCAAAGGATGAACCCTATTGAAAATCAAATATGTCGAAATATATTTAATACGAATTTTTGTCTTTGCTTTATGAAATGTGTTCGATTTTTTTCTTGTAAGCACTTTACAAGTCAAAATTCTTGAGTGATTTTGACGTAACTTGGCATTGACAATTGAAAAATATTTAGTATTAGTTATTGCCTTTGTTTTTGAGAACGCGTCACATTTTTAGCTTGTAAACCCTCTAGAAGGCACAATGATTTACATATTTTGAAAAATTTGCTGAAATTGTTAATTATCACTCAAGGATGAACCGTATTGAAAACAAGAAATATCACATAATATTTGATTGCCCTTGTTCTTTCAAATGATTTCAAATTTTGGCTCATAAACACTCTGCAAGTCACATTTCTTGACTGATTTTAACGGAACTTGGCATGAGTATGTGGTACCACCTAAGGATGAACCCTATTCAAAATCAGATAAATCTTAAAATATTTAATATCAGTTATTGCTCTATTTTTTAAAAAAGCATCAAAATTTTAGCTCGTAAACACTTTAGAAGGCACAATGCCTTACCGATTTGGACAGGACTTGCTGAAATTTTTAATCATCATTCAAGGATGAACCCTTTAAAACGCGTTCGGTTTTTGTCTTGTTTTTCCAAGGCACAATCCCTTACGGATTTTGATGAATTTTGTTAAAATTGTTTGTTATCACCCAAGAGTGAATCCTTATAACGATCAAAAATACTGAAAATCTTTAATGAGTTATTGCCTTGTTATTAGGTATAACTCTAGACTGATTTAAGGAAACTAAGTAATATTGTACATTTATCAAGCTAGAAAAGAAGAATATGTATATTTTAGTTTGTATTCAAAATCAATGCTGCCAGTATATTACCTTGCCTGGTAAGCTATCTTTATAATATGTTAGAAACTTCATAGCCCTTCATGGCCCTGTGATGTATGGTAATATGTTTTATGATATGTTGGCCTATGTAATTGTTTTGTAATTTTGGCAAGCTGGGCATTAAACCTGCCAACTTCATATATTGCACATTGTGTTTTGCTTCCGTCTTTTGTAACGAAGGAATCAAACGACAATATTTTTCGCTAATATAGACTATTCTTACGACATCCAAACCTAAAATAGTCCAACAAATTGAAACTGTGCGTGCGTTACCTGAACTCCTTAGTTGTCGTAAATAGTTAGTTAGTTTATAAATAAAGGACAATTGGAACTTGGAAACATAGGTTTTATGTTCAAACCTCAGAACATTATAGTAAAAGGTCCCATAGGAATCCTGAATCATGGCAGAAAGCTGGAATACAGAATTAAAAACTAATTCTTCTGGAACGAAGGCTACTGAAACGTCAAACAAGTATACTTCTCTAACTTCTCTGTAATATTTCCCACTCAGGCTAACGATCAAGTTCACGATCAAGCTCAACGAGTGCTGTGTTATTAAGGCGGAACATTAATATGCTAATGCACAGCTAAAATGACGGCATCAAGAACAGAAAGCTTACCTTGTTCAACAAATGGAGCTACTTTCCCACAGAATAGCAGTTGCAGAGGCCTCAGTCGTCGTGGGTTCATGTCTTGACCAGGATAACTTGTCTGAGAGCCATCCAGACCCCATGATAACAAATTTTGACACAAACAATTTGGTAGAAAATTACATAAAGAATTTACCTGTGAAACGTGAAAATGATAAAGAAAATAGCCTCAATGTGGATGCCCCATGTTATGTGCCTAGGACATCTCAAGTATTAAATGAGACATAACACGATATCTTTTAATAAAGGAACTTCCATTTCACGACTTGTCACTTTCAACGACAAGCCAGAAAGCTTTGTGGTCTGGGAGTACAGTTTTAAAAACATTATGAATGAGCTACATGTTACTCCCAGAGAGGAAGTGGATTTACTTAGTGGATTATCTAGGACCAGAAACAAAGAAACATGCTATTAGCATGAGTGTTTCCAGCATGCACCAACCTGATTGTGGACTCAGTAAAATTTGGGATAGATTGGAAGAAAGGTATGGATGTCCCAAGCAAATAGAACGATCCCTTAGGGAAAGATTGAATAAATTTCCTAAACTTTCAGGAAAGACACTCATAGACTCAATGAACTATCAGATTTACTGTCTGAGATTTCGTGTATTCAAAGTGACTCTAAATATCAATCGGTACTAATATTTTTATTCGTCATGTGGAGTTAATCCAGTTGTTACCAAATTACCATATTTTATTCAGAAAAAAATGGACGACATTTATCTAAGGCCTGTAAAGACAATATGGCAAATAAGGATGAAAAAACTTTAAGAAATCACGGCGGGGAAGGAGTTACTTCCATGACAAAGGGCTCTGAAAAATCTCCAATAAGCAACAAATGTATACATATATGTGGGGAATTCGAAGGAAAATCGTGTGCTAAAACTGCCTTAGTTAATATTTCAAAAGATAACAAACCAGAAAATGTACTTCAGGCTTATGCGATCATTGACGATCAAAGTAATTGTTCTTTGGATCGATCTGAACTATTTGAATATTTTGAGGATGATTCTCCAGAAGAATCTTTCGTACTGTCAACATGTGCAGGCAATCAGATAAAAGAAAGCGTTTAGGATACAAAGTAGAATCTGTGAACAAAGAATACGAATTCTTACTCCCAGGACTCATAGAATGTAATAACATTCCAAACGTTCGCCAGGAAATTCCTACCGTACACCTCATGTTGCTAGGCATTATGAACATCTATATGACATTAGTTAAAAGATCCCTGAGTATAATCAAGGACCATATAAATAATGACATGACAGCTAGGCCAATCAGCGTACCAGGCGACGAACAGCGCCAATTAGCGGAGGGTAGTAAAGCGCATTAAGGCTTCATTGAGGGCCTAGTAGGAAGATGCCTACTCGCCTGAATTTACCATCCAAGAGTAATGTTTATTGCGCGTTTTGCTCCAACAGCTATCGGAACACGGAATCTGCAGTTTCTTTTCTCAAGTTTCCTACGGAAGATATCAGGTAAGGAGTTCTATTTTCCCCGTGTTAGCGATCTAATATCCGAATGAAAAGACGTAGTTATTGAGTAAAAATCAAAAGGACTTTCTTAACAAAGAAGGAATTGTCTGGTTATTTACAGACAATATGTTATACAACATTAACATGAAAAACTTGCTTTCGACTTTAATGGCAGAAGTGTCTGCAATTGTGAATGGACGACCTTTAGTCCCAGTATCTGATGACCCGGTTATGTTAACAACTCAGAAATATAATTCACATGTGGAAACATTTGACTATTTTACTGACATCAGTGTTAAGGACATGTACAGATCCCAATGGCGTTTTGTATAATTATTAGCAGAGAACTTTTGGACACGTTGAAGTTGTGAATATCTGCAAACTTTACAAGTGCGTCAAAAATGGCAAACAGTGCAAGAAAACAGTGCAAGAAAACATTAAAATAGGACATGTCGTTCTCATGAAGGACTCTCAGGTCCACCGAAACGAATGGCCCATAGGTATTGTGGAAAGAGTTTTCCCTAGTGAGGACAATAAAGTGCGCAAAGTTGAAATTCGCATTGGATCAACGAGGAAATCTTATGTAAGACCTATAAAGCAGATATTGCTCTAGCTTTCGGACTAATAATTATAGGATTGTTTTTACAATATAGGACTTTAAATTAGATTTAGATTTGGATTAAGGAAACCTTTTTTATTGTTTACATTCTATACACATCAAAAAGTGTTTCACCCCCATATTAAAACCACTGGTACATCATAAAATGGAGAGCACCCGAAAGGGGTCTTGTAGGGCATTCTCCCATGGGAATTTGGGTTTTGATTCATTGTGGTTTCCTTTGGAAAACAGAGACATATGCTTCGAGACGAAAAATTGACCAGGTAGATGTATTTTGGTCTGTATCTACAAAACGATGAGAAAGATATGATATTACTAGTTTCTGATGTAAATGTCAGATATAAGTTATGCAGGTTATCGTTCAAAACCCTCTTTTGAGTTTTGTGCTTTAATCCAGTCTTAACTGCGCCAGACTTGGCAGGTAAAATTCTCGAGTTATCTTCTCTATTCATGAACTCTCTGACTTCTGCTACCAAATTTCTTCGTTCGCGTATTCTTTTTACAAAAGTAATTTTTTTGTCACCTTCTGTTATCCTGAAGTTATTATGGACAAGTTATTCTTCGCTTAAACATTCTGCAAATAAGATTTTGTTTCTAATAGGTTGGGCAGAGTTTGGACTTAACCCAGTCTGTTGTAACATTTGAAGAACTTTGCTGTTTGATGTATTTGGTGAGGTCTGTTTGGCTGTAACTTTCTTTCTCATTCTATCCAATCTCTTTTGGATTTTCTTTGTAGATCTTTTCAACGTTTCATTTTGAGTTTTGAAAGTATCAATTTGTCTATAGGCCTTTGCCAATGCTCTTGAAATTCGTTTTCAAGCTGATTTATGGAAAATTGGTAGTTTAACAATCAGAGGTTGACTTGGTTGACAAGGTGCTGATGCTCAGATTCTCTTGACTTGAAGACACCTGATGATCGACTTCTGTTCCAGTCGGTGCTGTCTTTTTCCTTTGTCTATGTTCATAAACGTACTTTCTTGTTTTGTTTCTCCTTGATGTATTTTCTGTCTTAAAAAGTTCACTGGTTGGCTTATAGTATTTTTTTTAACTCTTTCAGACTCCTTTGAGAGCCAATTATTCTTCAAGAGTGGCTTTCTTTCTAGCTCTATTACTCCTTCATTTTTTCAGATTTGGATTTTGCCATTCTGAAAACGAAATGTTATAAATTGTAGTCTTCAATTTAAACAAATAAACTATGTAATTTAATTGTAATGTAATTTACGGGACAAAGAGATGGAAAACCAGTTCAGAAATGCCCTATTTGAAGGTAACTAACATTTTTCGCATTTGTATTAAATAGATATTACAGTTTAAGTGGAATTTAAATGAAAAATTATGAAAACTTGAAATAAGGAACCACAAACTTACTTAATTTACGGGACGAGAAGTAGGCTATGTAATTTACGGGACATAATCTATCACGTTACACACACCAGTGAAATGAAATTCATGCAATTTCTTGCAATATTCCAATAAATCATGTCTAAAACATTCTTCGAAGGTCATCGAATGTAAAAATGCACGGGTAGTGGACAATATAAAACGTAGAAATCAAACATACCTGAATTTGAAAAGTTTTTTTCGTTGGTTTCCTTAAGCCTGGCGCACACCGACGACGTGGCAACTGGCAGACTCCGCTCATCTCAGCTTTAAAGGGATAATAGGCGTTAGAATACACTCGTCCTACGGCTTATATTTGTGTTTCATATTGACTATTAGTTAAATAAGTATGCATCCCACACTTTACCAAATTTTAAAAAGCCACAATAAAAAAATATTCGGAATTTTAAAAAAAAGTGAGCCAGCGACGATTCCATTCAGTTTGAAAATAAAAGCGTCTGGTAAATTAACGCTAAAACATCATTGTGGAATTCAACAGTAGGGGCCAAGGACGCGTGAAAACCCACATGTTAGAGTTACTTCCCTTTATATTTACACGATTTGAAAATCGCTTGATGGATGGCTCAAGCGTTTTATGATTAACTACTTTATTTTGGGGATTTATCGGATTTTAGAGGGATTTTGATGTATAGGTAAGTCCACTGATGGATATATACTGTTATTGTCCAAATTTGAGTGAACTTAAAATTTTATGTTCGTTCTAACGCCTATTATCCCTTTAAGGCGCGCGTACACCGACATATAAGCGACTGAGAAGACCTGAGCGTTACCAGTCGCCTCCAGTCACAGTTGCGCACTCACCGACATGGACTGGATTGTTATCAGTGAAGAACACGCTAGGAGGCGTTCGAAATCACGTGACCCATCAAGATGGCTGCGCCCATGGTGATCGTATTTAAATGTAAATCTTCAACTATATCAATAAAAAAAAATTTTTTTTTAAATCAACAGTAGGCCAAGGCCTATGATTATACTATATCAATAATTTTTTTTTTTTTTTTGTAAATCAACAGGACTATGATACCGGTCCTGTGGGCCTATCCACGGAAAAAGCGACTTCAACCTGCTATTTCTCGGTAACACGTATTATGATAATATCCGAATACATACTGTTTGAAAATTCATTTCTGTTTAAGCCTTTTTACTATTGTATAAAACATTGTCTCTCCCGCCACATTTCAATCAATACTGTATTATACTCTAATATCCAGTCCAAATTCAAGTAGGCCTATTTACCGTTGTTATACGTAAAGCTATTAATAACTTTGATATTACGGTCTCGTAAATTAGGCCTACCTTCCTAAAATTACGCTCCGTAAAGGGTTTCAGATGTCTCAATTTTGTGTTCAATTAACAGTTTTTTGATCAATTGTATATTCTGCTTATTTCTAGGCCTAGATCTATATCACAATTGCCCTTACTATACATGTATGTTCAGTTTCTATTCGTCAAGTAAATTACGTTATGATGATGCATATTGGAAATAGGCTCGTTTACTGAACATGAGCGACTTAAGAGAAATATTACAGATGAATTCGATGGCATAAATGTTTCGGCTAATTCTAAAATTTAAAGAAGGTACGGTAACATGTTAATCGGTATAAATAAAAAGTACTATTTAAACGCTTGATAGTGATATACATGTGTATTTTCAACCTGTGAAAATGTAAATTTCCCTTTGCGACATCCATTTTTATTACTTAGGTGATTTTGAGAGGCAATATAATTTTGTGTATGCGTGTTCTGACCAGTCCAATGTTTTGAGGTCTAGGTAGGGGAGAGCAGGGTAAGTTGAGCCACATTTTATATCAACATGCCTGTAACATAAATTTTTTAAAATAGAATGAAAATCTTTAGTTTATCTGAAAGGTATAGTCTTTGCACATATTTATAACCCACTAATATTCCCGACTTTTGATTATGATTGACACTATATGACCATTTTAAGAGTGTTCCAAATTGATCAACCTACCCCAATGATGGGGCAAGTTGGTCTACTCGGTGGGGTAAATTGATCACCTATTTAGAAGAGTTGACAAAAACACAAATATAACTTTAATACAATTTATCTTCAGAACATTCAAAGAAAGCTACTAAAAGAAAAAAAAATTTTTTCACAAAAAAGAAACAAGTGCAAACTATTTGAGCTGCAAAAGAGACTCCAAAACCAATATAACAGTTAACATGAGGGTTTATTATGTAGAACTTTTCAATAGATCAAATTAAACTTAGACAGATCACAATTAAATTTTAATTGACATGCTCTCCTTGCAGAGCCCCCAACTATACTAGGGTTTGGTAACTTTGCAAGAATGTCCCCTTTTGGGAAATATGCCAAATCTTCATCATTTGGTACAAAGGAAATCCCTTCAGAATCAATTTTGCCAGTCACTTTCTGAAGGAATACACCTTCATATTCATTACCGTCCAACAGGTCTACTCTAGCAATATAATTCATTTTTCGAGCTTTTCCTGAAACCTGAACAACTACAAAGTCACCCTCCATGATTTCTGCATTGTCAAAAACATCATCATAGTCTGAAGCATCATCAAATTCTATTTCTGATTCTGAACTGCTGGATAATTCTTCTTGTGGTTGTGTTGATTTTTTGATTGTAAATAAGGATTTCTTCACCTTAGTACATTTTATTTTCTGTTTATTTCCCACACAGGCTGCGATACTGTCACGAGTTGGGGTGTCAGTCAAAATCTTTGTACTTCCTTTTTTACGCTTTGTAACGGTTTGTTTTTTTGTTGCTGTTCTGGGAATGGGTAAAATGTTAGAAGGTGATACATAATCTTCACTGTCTACTGAAGATGTGGAGCTTTGACGATTGGGTGAAACTATAATGCTCCTACCAGGATTTGATGTGGATGGCAAATTTATCTTGTTGGCATCTAGTTGTGCTGTACAAGTTTCTGAATTAAGTTGGATTATCTTATCCTGTTCTTGTTCTGTATTGTTCATTGGTCGATCTGTGACTATTGCTGGAGCAAAGTCACTTGTCGAAAAAACATCCCTGTTGTATGGAAATATTCCTGTGCTTTTAAAGCCAGAAATAATATTTCTAGGAGTCATAGCTACCATATGAGCCTCGTTTACAATTTGTGGCAAGTCATATATGGTGACAGTTTTTCCAGGATTGGAACGTAGCCATCCATCCATGGCTCTATTGAATGCACCCTTGAAAGGTCCGTACACAGCTCGGTCCAGAGGCTGTAGACGATGGGATGTGTGTGGAGGGATTGTTAGTAATACTATACCATTTGCTCGAGCTAAATCAATACAGTTTAGTGATATGTGGGACTCATGATTGTCAAAAATTAAAAGAATTTTATGGTCTATGGAACATTGAGTTTGTTGGATGATATGATTCATATAGTCCAAAAACAAATTTTCATTAATCCACCCTGTTTTGGTGGCTCTGCCAATAGATCCCGAGGGGGACCCATTAATAAAATGATCCCTATAATTGACACGGGGAAAAATAAACATGGGTGGCAAGACATTTCCTACAGCGCTCACTGTATAGACAACAGTCATCAATTCTCCTCTTTCAGCTGAAGTTATAGCTCCAACTTGTTTCCTTCCTCGTTCTGAAACAATACATTTTGGTTTTTGTACAGTAGTACAACCAGTTTCATCGCAGTTGAAAATTTGAGATGGTTGAAATTGGTATTTGTCTAAAACAAGATTTAAGTTATCATAAAACTTGTTAACAACTGGTTCATTGAAAGCTGCAGCTCTGGCAAATGAGGTTGCCTCCGGACTTCTAATGGATAATTTATATCTCGATCTGAATCCTAACCACCAGTCTTTGCCGGCCTTGCCATTTCTCACCCAGCTAACTGGCATATCAAGCTGGTTTTGAGAGGCAAATTCATATGCTAGAACACAGCACTTATTGAGAGAGAGACCATGAAACATGTCTGCCATTAATTTCACGTGATTTGCTAAATCACTTTCCATATCTGGAGGTATCACCGACTGTTTCAATGATACAGCTTTGTACCCTGTAACAGCTTCAGAATCCTTCATTTTCTTTGACATATATCTCGTTAAAGTCATCCTATCAATTTCAAAGTCTTTAGATACACTTCCAACACTTTTTCCATTTTCAACTTCTTTTGCAGCTCTATTCAAAATATCTAACGGTGTTTTACCTCTGTCTGTTTTGCGTTTATAATTTCGCATGTTTCTCTGAAAGAAATAGATAAATAAAAGTAGAAGAATTTTCGCAAACATGCTCTGGTCATATTGGGGTAGGCTGAGCCACCTATAGGGTAAGTTGATCCTGGCTCAAATTACCCCATAATTACTGGCTCAACATACCCCGCACTGGTTATTGGAATTCAAAATGGCAGAGCATCAAGCACATAACCTCTACATGAATATAAGGCTGAATAATCAAAGCCAACATATTAAATTATTGCACACCACATAAAGATGTCAGAAATATGGAATAATATTTAAAGAATAAAACTTCTTACCTTTTTCAAAATATTTTACTGTTCTGCGTGAAAAACAAATAAAGCTCTTCTTAAGCCTTGAAAACCTTCTGAAAACTTTGACATTGAAATTAAAGGGACGTAACTTTTACATGTTCTCAACAGGTGGCATTTCTACTTTATATCTCTTCCCAGAAGCCCTGGAGAGGGGGTGGCTCAACTTATCCCATGGCTCAACTTACCCTGCTCTCCCCTACAAGAAATATAGGCCTATTGTTTACTAATATTACATAGATCTAGATCTACAATAAAACAGAATAAATCTTCATAGTTTCATACCACTGAACACTACATGAGACTGCTTATTACTGCTGTAAATGAGAATGAGTCTGAAAGGCTTAATATTGTTATAACTTACCTATTAATAAGCATTCTGTAGCTATAAAGATGGATGTCTGTCCATGTCAACATCTGCAAAGTATTTATTTTTATCGCAACATGACGTCATCCGTAGGGACGATGACGTGGTCGAAATTTTAATGAAAATAAAGGGATTCGCCATAGGTCTACTGCTTCGATAGCATAGACACTCAATCTTTGCAATGTTTAGGCTTGCACAGGACCGTAAGAAACTTTGAAAAACTGTGGGAAAGTTTAAAAAGATATTTCATTGAGAATGATTCGGGATGCTGCAGAAAAATATGGAAAATTTGGATTGCTTTCTAGAGTTCTAAACGAACTTGCCTATTAATATAAAAAGAGCGTCTAGATTCTAGTAATCTAGTCGAAATTAGGCCTACGCACGTTTTCCGTTTTGTGAAAAATGGCTTTTTACGTTGGACAATCTCGCTTTTTTGGATGATTTGCAATTTGTAAACAGAATACAGACAACAATTTTGGTAACCATTATTTCATTATATATTTTGTAACTTTTACGTGTATCTGATTGCTTTAGATAGGCTTTCATTTTAGTTCATTGGACATGGCATAGCTATCGAGTAGGCACATTTTGTAATTTGTTTTGATATGTGTCGGAATTTTCATTATTGGGATCCTTAGTTGGGATGTAGTTACGCGTTTCGTTTGGTATTTCGCTTCGTTTGGACCTTGGGTAAAGAAAATGCTATAAAGTCAATTGTTGTGGTCTGATCTCATAGAACTAGAAGAAGGTTATCTCCCTTCAACCAATTACGTGTATATGTTTTCCTTTAATAATTTTCTGTCAATCTCATCGCTTCAGTTCGTTTTCCCATTTGTAATGTTGTATTCAAATGAAAAGAAATTAATTTCACAAATCATTGTTTTATTCGAAGTAATTTCTGCAAATTAACAATAATGCCGTAGAAAAAACCAGGACGATCACACCATTTCCTATTGCCGAACTACACGAGCTTTACTCAGCTTTACGGAAGGCGTCAGTTGACTCACCTGACCAAGAGATAATGTCCTTTGAATCGGCACCAACCACAATGGCATTTAGTGGACTAAGCAATGATGCACAATTCGGCAAAACACGCGAAAGGAATTTGTACGCGCCAATAAAGGCTCGTAAGTTTTTGATTGTTTTAGGCAGTGCGCAAGTAGATAGCGCAGCGGTTCTGTGAGGTCTAGCACTGAGTGCCCCTTGACACCGATTGAGATCGTTGTTTTCTTAGGAGCGATTAGAGTTTTAGACGATTTGAGATTTAGGGACGCTTTTTGTTAAGATGTTGAGACTTTCTCCCAATTTCGCGCTAAAATTTCAGGGGTGTCGCCACCACAGTACAAATCATCGGCTATTTTGACTACGAAGCCTTCTTGTATAAAATTCCTAAGAACACGGCACATCAATTCCTCGAATGCCGTTTCTGAACCGGGCATACCCATGGCACGGCGTGTGTACACTCGGATTCCTCCTTTAAAGGGAGTGGCTACACCACAGTATTTCATAGAGTCGGATGATAAGGGTATCTGGTAGAGGGCGTTGGATAAATCTGTTGCTTTGATGTAGTTCCAACTAGCTATAGCACACAATGTTGAGTCTATATAGGGCATTAGTGAAGGTTGGGGTTTAGCGTACTTTCCAAATGCTGTGACTAAGTTGGGAATACGTATCTTTCAACCAAATGACTGTATTATGACCGGTTCTAGCTATTGTGTCGTATCCTCACTGTGGGTGGATATTTGTCTGGGTTCAATAGCAATTGGTGAAAGTTGGTCAATTTGTTGGGTAAATTGACTTCAATGAATTGGCCTGGCCAAATTGTGGTTGACTCGGGGGACCTCAAAACAGATGCTTGTGTGCGACGTATAACTGGTGATCTGTTATCTTCTGATGGACCGTATTTGTAAATTTGCTCTCCTATCATGACTTGCAGTTTGGCTGGTCTTACTGAGACATCATTCACGGGCATGAGGGGGGTACCACCCAATAACTCAACGTCCATAGTTTCGACGACAAGGGAGGTAAGGTGTAGTTTGTGGGTATCTAGATCAAATTGAGTTTCACCAACTATTTTGAGTCTTGTTTGTCCATCGGCTTGCGTAGCATATTGATTACTTTTCATCACAGGGATTCCTAAACGAAAAACTAAAGAGTGACAAATAATATTGGTTTCTGATCCTGAGTCGATTGTTACACGTACAGGGTGATGTTGAAAAAAGTGTCAAGATATGGTGACTGATCAACTTGAACTCGGGTGAATACAGGTACAATGGCAGTCAATGAGTCGGTCACATCTTCGATTTCGGAATCAACTACTACTTGCCTAGCACGGGCCATAAATTTCCTATCCCAGGTCTGGTAGATACGGATACATGCTTAAAAAGTGATTCGGTGATCCTCGTTTGGCTTGGCGCATAATGGTAACGTTTTTGAGGTTGGTGTCGAAGAAGATTTAACGAGGGTTTTCGGTATGTCGGTTTAGCTTCCATATGCATACATTGAACTTCTTCGTTTGTCTCTACTTCCTCCAAAAAGGATGAGAGTGACTGGGATATGTCAGGTTTGAGCGATGTAACAGAGCAAGCTCGTAACTGGGTTCCGTAACGCTTTTTGACTAATTTGGGAAGTGCAGGGTTTATCAAACGTAACCATAATACTGTGACTAGATTCTCTAATGAGGGAGACATCTCTTCTTCAATGACAACTTCACCATGATGTGTGAGACCACAATTTGGAGTCAAGAGGTTATCATCGACGAATGCAACAAGTCTTTGATATTAATCCTCGGGCCTCTCGTCAGGTTCTAATTTAATGTCACATCTATGAAGAAACTGGGCACCACTGTTTTGAAATCCATAATGGGATCGGATTTTCTGCCAAACAGATGCTCTACTAACGGATTTTAGAATAATTGCACTCCTGGCTATGACGGACAGAAATTTGCGATTTGGCCGAGCATTACTAGTAGCTCTAGGAGAAGCAGTTTTACCGCGTTCATCGCTGGTTAAGCCTCTTTCGGGACTTCTCTTGTTTTCTATGTCCACACTGCATCGACGTGTAGAAATGGGGCGAAATTCTCGTCGAGAGACAAAATATATATGTTAAATTCTGCTTCCATGATTCAAAACAGGTTATGGTTTCATCTTTAGTCAGGACTCTCTGTTTTGGGGCACGAACTGTGGCCATTGTATAAGCTTATTAGATTGAGAACACACAACTTTAAATGGCGCGCGTTGAACACGGACCAACAGTAGTCTATTTGCAAAAGGGAATGCAACCTGCCTGTATACTTGCTTGCTATGACCGTTTTAGCTGGGGGCGATGAGATCAGAACCACGGCCAGTCACCATGACAGTTTAGGGATGACGATCGTCAGATGGTTACAAACAGTGGCAGCGACAAATGAGAGTTTAATAAGACTCAATCGTAAAACTATTTTAGGTTTGGATGTCGTAAGAATAGTTTATATTAGCGAAGAATATTGTCGTTTGATTCCTTCGTTGGGAAGTGCCAGCTTGCCAAAATTACAAATCAATAACATAGGCCTACATATCATAAAACATATTACCATACATCATAGGGCCAGACAGATGTCAAGGTCGATGCCTAAGCAAGGGGCACTACTTACATCCAAATACAATTATTTCAGACAACAATCAAATTTACAACAGACGAATGCAGTGCGGGTGTTAAGCCAAGCACATTATGCGGTATATGAAGTTTCCAACATATTATTAAATGAATAACATTGAATGAAACGAAGAACAATGGCGTTTGACTAAAGTCATGGTCGAAACCCCGGGAATAGTTTATATATCTGTGTGATCGCAATGTAAAAGTCAAATGAGTTATTACAAATAATTATACGTAATTCATGGAATAGGTACCACCGGTTTGAGTTCTTGTAAAATGGGTATATTAAGAAAAGTTTTCAGTATGCTTTTTCGATTAAATCAATAAAAAAAAATCCTTTAGAAAGATTTCTTTCTTTCTTTTCCTCAAAATTAAAGCTAATATATAAATTATATTTCCTTGTGCAGATTTTTCAAATTCTTTCTTGTATCACTTCCAATATATTGATCTTCAAATTGAACCCAGACAATACTACCAGGAGTCATATTTGTTCTTGAGAATTCAACCAATTTTATAGTGCACTTTGCACCATTAGTCAGGCCAGGGGTGTCAATAATATTTCGAGTAGGAGGGGAAAGGAGAAAAGTAGGTGGCTGCGGGAATAAATGTTTTACAACTGAGCAATTTGAAGCTTTCTGGTGCATTGAATGAATTATTAGGCTTAATTTATTCTTAATTTCACAACCACATAAAGCATTATGTTCAAATAATTAATTGTTTTACGCCCACGTGGTAATGTGGACGTATATTGCCGTCGCCCCTATCCGTCTGTCCGTTCGTCCGTCAGTCCGCATTTCTTGTATCCAAGATAGAGGCTACAGTTTTTATCTGATCTTAATGAAACTTGGTATACATGTACATGTATATATTGATGATATCTCGGTCAAGTTGGAAAATGGAAATTATCGCATGAACGGTTTTTGAGTTATTGCACTTGACTTAGTAAAAAGGCGTCAAATTTGGGTTGTATCCACAATAGAGGCTACAGTTTTTATCCGATCTTAATGAAACTTGGTATACATGTATATATTGATGATATCTCGGTCAAGTTCGAAAATAGAAATAATCGCATGAGCGGTTTTTGAGTTATTGCCCTTGACTTAGTAAAAACGCGTCAAATTTGGGTTGTATCCACAATAGACGCTACAGTTTTTATCCGATCTTCATGAAACTTGGTATACATGTTTATATTGATGATATCTCGGTCAAGTTCGAAAATAGAAATAATCGCATGAGCGGTTTTTGAGTTATTGCCCTTGACTTAGTAAAAAAGTGTCAAATTTGGGTTGTATCCACAATAGAGGCTACAGTTTTTATCCGATCTTAATGAAATTTGGTATACATGTATATATTGATGATATCTCGGTCAAGTTCGAAAATAGAAATAGACGCATGAGCGGTTTTTGAGTTATTGCCCTTGACTTAGTAAAAGCGTGTCAAAATTTTAGTTTCGGTGCAATAAATCCTCCAAGTTTCAGAGGATGTTGATGAAACTTCGTGTGAGCATTGGAATTGATTAGGCCTCAGTCAAGTTTGAATTTGACAAGTTTTTCAATGAATTGTTTTAAGTTATTGCCCTTGACTTAGTAAAATTGCGTCAAAATTCTATCGTGGTTGCAAAAGAAGCTTTAAATTTCAAAGGATTTTGATGGAACTTGGTGTAAGCATCAGAATTGATAAGACATTAGTCATGTTTGAATTTCTGACTTTTTTTAACAAATGGTTTTTGGGTTGTTGCCCTTGACTTAGTAAAATTGCGTCAAAAATATTTGTGGGTGCAAAATAAGCTACAATTTTTTAAAAGATTTGATGAAACTTGGTATGAGTATTGAAATAGATAAGATGGTGGTCAAGTTCTAATTTAACAATTTTTCCACGAACAGTTTTTGAGTTTTTGCCCTTAACTTCAATATTAATTCAGTGAATGTTTTTTGAGTTATTTCTCTATTTATTTTTCAAATTCAATGCCGCCAGTGGGCGTATGTTACCTTGCCTGGCAAGCTATCTTTATTCATATACCAGGAAAATTACTTCACCCTTTACTGAATTTCAAATTATCAAATACAGTATACTCTTAGTTATCCGACATTTTGGACTGCAAAATAATGTCGGATTAGCGAGATCGTCTGATTACTCAGATTTTCAAGAATGTTTGTTATATTCCACATAATATGTTACTATTAGTAGCTCAGTGACCCTCGTAACATTAAATTTTAAATATTAAAAAAACAATAATTCTGTTTTATTTAATTATACTTATGCTGAGTTACTTTACTTACGTTTTTTATAGAATTAATACGCCTTTTATCAGATTTAATACGTCTTTTTATCAAAATTAATACCGACGACAAACATTAGCTTTTTACTTTTCGTGTATGAGGGTTCAACCGAAACCAAATTTCATAAATAAATTCTTCTGCGTAATGCGAAACGCTTTTTCATAATTACCAACAAATGAATATTCAAAGCCAAATCGGTACGGGCACGCTTAGCATATGGGTAATGCATTTTAATAATTCCATCAAATATAATAGCTTGATGCCACATGAAACCAGATTGGTAAAGTTCCGAATCATGACCCAAGCCATTTGATGGAAAGGAAACGACCTTGACCTTAAACAGAGGTCATTGGCGGTGATTTATTAGCAGAATTTTTTTCAACGATATTTTGTTTTCATGTGATTTTATCCCGATTATTAATATAATTTCTAATTGAAGATAAGTAATTAAGATAAGTAAATGTGAACTCAAAACGACCGCGATATCAAAGTTTTATGCGATATCTCTGACGAAAATTATCAGATCATCACTAAATTTAATAGTGCACATCTTCATAAAGATATCGACAAACATACAAACAATCAAAAGAAACCATAGAGAATTGTAGCCTGTAGAGTGAGCACGAGTTGCAACCTATAGGTAATGGAGTGAAAAAAGTCAGACATGATATTTCGCTGAAAAATTATTCAATCATCACAAAAATCAATAGGGATCATCCTCATAATAACACTGACCCACAAAATAAAAATCAAAAGAATCCATAATTGTAGAGTGTAGAGTGAGCACGAGTTGCACCCTATAGCTAATGAAGTCAGACGCGATATTTCGGTGAAAATTTATCCGATCATCACGAAAATCAATAGTGATCATCTTTATAATGACACTGACGTACAAAATAAAAAGCAGAAGAATCCATAAAGCATTGTAGCCTGTAGAGTGAGCACGAGATGCACCCTATAGGTAATGGAGTGAAAAAGGCTTAGTCAGACACGTTATTTCGGTGAAAAATTATCCGATCATCACGAAAATCAATAGGGATCATCTTCATAATGACACTGACCCACAAAATAAAAATTGAAAGAATCCATAAAGAAATGTAGTCTGTAGAGTGAGCACAAACAAATATGAACGGACCGCCAGGGCGATTACAATATACGCCCCAAATAAATTTGTGGGCTAATAAAAAAAAGTATGCAAGCTCATATAGATACCTCGGCCTTTGGTTTAATGAATTTCTTGACATGAACAAAACTGCTCTAAAATTATCCAAAGCAGCGCCCTAGGTGCAGTTTGTACAAAATTGGAGGTATGAATTACGATGTATTTCTCAAAATGTACAAAGCATTAGTTGAGCCTACATTATTTTACTGCGCAGGGATCTGGGGCACGAAACCTTTTAGAATGCATCAATAACGTCCAAAATCAAGTTATTACATTTAACCTTGGGGTATATAAAATCATGTCAATTCTTAGCACGCCTATTGCTAAGCAGATAATAACTGAAAAGGATGAAAATGAATGGTGTTGTGATATTTTCGATGACAAAAACAAAAACAAAAATGGAAATAAACTAAGATTATATAGAAAATTTAACACAACTTTGGGTCCCAATACTTATTTAAGTAACCACCACATCCCCAAGTTTCGTAATCGTCACATCTGTCAACTAAGAAGTAGTTAAAGTCTTTAAATGGCATTTAGCAATTGTGAATACGATATATATGCACAGCTTTATGGAACAACAATCACTGGTTGAAGTTTATGCTACGTTTCGGCGTGTTCCCCCCGCCGTCCTCAGGCACAGAATGAAAAGACATGATAGGCAACGATATATATACAATCGTACTTATTATTGAAATAACACAAGAGATAAACTATTTTATTATTGCAAATACATTAATATTAAAATGTAAGGTAAAAAGGAAAATGATACTTAAAATAACATTAAATTCTGATTTAATTAAGAGGGGTTATTATTAAAATAACACAAGAGATAAAATATTTTATTGCAAATACATTAATATTAAAATGTAAGGTAAAAAGTAAAATGATACTTAAAATAACATTAAATTCTGATTTAATTAAGAGGGGTTATTATTAAAATAACACGAGATAAAATATTTTATTATTGCAAATACATTTATGTTAAAAGGTATGATAAAAAAGGAAACTGATACTTAAAATAACATACAATTCTGATTCAATTAAGGGGGTTAATTGAAGATTAAATAAATAATTGTTTTATTGAAAGTGAATAACATCCTTTAAAAAAATAACTGTTGATTGGGAAGTGAAGTGATTTACTAACCAAATATGAATAAATTTATGCAAATTAATAATTCAGTTAGATAAGTTTGTCATATGCATGTGAAATTCTGACACCTTCATCTCTGTTAAGGTCTGGCTGGTATCTTCTGATGTTGATGGCTTCATGAAGTCTCCTGGTTTTATCAATATGCTTATTGAATGTCAGTATGTTGGTATTTTCAAAGTTTACTTTATGTCCTGTTTTTCTTCCCATAGCAAGATGTTCAGCTACAGCTGATGTTCATTCATTGCCAGGTTTGTCTTGGTGGTCTTTTAGACGAACATCAAGGGGTCTTTTGGTTTCCCCAATGTAAGAGCTTCCACAGGAACATTCAACTCGGTAAACGCATCCCTTAGGCTTTTGGTTGTTGGAGGGATTCAATTTACCATTGGCTTTGAGTAAGTCTTTAAGTGTTGTATTACCCGAAAACACTGTTTCAATACCAACCGACTTCTTTAGGATCTTCTTAATTTAATATGATGCCTTTCCAATGAATGGTATAACTATGCGGTTTGGGGGTCTGTTTGTGTCAAGTTGTTGGTTGGTGGGTTTTGGCCATCAGTGTTGATCGAATGGCTTCATGAACAAAAGTAGAAGGATAGTTGTTGTGCACAGAAAATATATTTCTTGATGTGTTGTAACCCTTGTTGAAAGTATTCTGGATCACAAATCCTTTTTGCTCTTCTGACCAGTGTTCTGATGGCTGCCATTTTGACATGTTGAGGTGTGTTAGACTGGAAGTTTACATACTGATCTGTATGTGTAGGTTTCCTATAAACACACGTCTTCAGCTGACCTCCTATCCGCATAATTCTCACATCCAAAAAGGGGTTTGAGTCATTTTCTTCTTTTTCCATAGTAAATTTTATCCTTCGATGCTGAGCATTTAGGTGTTGAAGTAGAGCAGTTGGGTCATCATCTTCTCCAAGCATAACAAAGGTGTCATCAACTTTCCGGAACCAGCAGATTGGCGAGATTGGTGATGTTTCCATGGTCTTTTCTCCAAAGGCTGTCTTGTAGATTTCAATGATCAACGGTGACAAGGGGCTTCCCATAGGTAGACCATGGATTTGGTCGTAGATCTCATCTCCCCAAGTGAAGTAGGTAGATGACATACACATCTGAATGAGGTCGACAATGCTGTCTGTAGTTAGTGTGGTATCTAATGGAGTATCTAATTCCGATATCTTTTCTCTGATGATACTCAACACATCCTTACATGGAACATTGGTGAATAGGTCGACGACATCATATGAGTACATCTTCCCGATGTTCTGCAGTTCCTTCAATTTGGTAACAAATTCATCTGAGTCTTTGATGAAGGAGTTAGAGGTTTTCCCCAATGGTGCCATGATTCTGCTAAGGTGTTGGGCGATGTTGTAGAATACAGAATCCCGAGAGCATATGAGTAGCCGAGCCTTGTAAGGGTTTTTGTGAATCTTAATTGTTGCTCTGGCATATGGTGGACGTGGGTGGCGGCTTGATCTCAGTTTAAACTTGAGTTGATTGGTTATTTGGTTACTGGATTCAAGTTCATTTAGCTTTTTGTCCAACCTGTCTTTGTATATGTTCGTAGGATTTTTCCGTAGTCTTCTGTAGGTTTTCGCATCACTGAACAGTTCTGTAACAGTTTCTTGGTATTCTTTCTTATCCATGATGACTGTGGCTTTCCCCTTATCTGCTGGTAAAATGGCGATCTTATCGTCTTGTTTGAGGTCTCTGAGTGCATCTCTCTCGACTTTGGTTAGGTTGTGTGGTTGTGTCGTTGTTTCTGGCGAGGTTTTCTGTCACTTGGTGCCTCAAGTGGTTGATATTAATGATATGGCCGCCTGGTGCTAGTTGGTGTAAGCCACGTTCTATGTTGACGATGAAGTCATAATGGTTGCTGAGTTTGGTAACTGGGGAAAACTTTAGTCCTCGGGAGAGTAGGTTTATCTGCTCTTCTGTTAGATTCTTCTGGCTTAGGTTTATAACAAAATAAATAGGTTTTATGTCTTCTTAGATTTTCAAATTTGGTTTGGTGTGAGGTTTTGATTCTTTGGCCAAGAAGGTCATTGGTTTTCTCTTGCTTGGTTCTCAGGTCTTGAAAATCAGAGGTAGAGAGTATAGTTTTTACTTTACAACAGTTAGGTTTATTTTTAGACAAGCTACTGGAAAGACTGTAATAGGGTGTATTTTATTGAAACTGGTTTGTTTTATTATATAAGCTCAGTTGTTTTATCTTAATGCAAATTACTCTTTTAATTAGCACATAATTACCTTAAACTGACCTAATACTATCTTATTGCCCTCTCTTAGTCGCTTTAACTCAACTGATCTCACTGGACCTGTCACCTTCTGTCATTGGCCAACTGAGTGAGTTTTCAGTGAGTTTCATCATCTTTCCAGTCTGACACTTTACTTTTATCTTAGTCTTCGAAGTAGTAGGATATATGATTTCAACCTTTTTCATCATATAGTTCACAGGTATGTGTGTTTCGGTATTTTATTGGGTAATGTTGTGTCCGCTTACTCTGGTTCTCTATAGCTTCTTTCTTCCTTCTTGTACAAAACAAAAAACTACAAAACTACATAATCTACATGGGGGGAATATATCCGGCCAAACTGCACGTGCATCGCCCGATTGGCTGAGACCAGCGTTTAAAGGTCGGGACTAAGGTCAGAAGTCAGGTCTGTTCAACAACAAATACCCAAACACAACAACCCCCCCCCTCCCCGATCAAAAGGAGCTCGTCCTCTCAAATGATTCCATATTCAGCTTTGCTTAAGCTCAATATATATAACCCAACTGTACACAGGCCAAATAACTTTCGACCCGAATCCATATACAATATCCTACAGGTATTGGGATGAAACGCCCTTCAGAGCATTAAAGACATATTTTTCAATCGGAAATAGTCTTGGGAACCTAAAAGGCACATGGCCCCAAGTAGACAGCGCCAATGGCCCAAACCGGCCTCACCATTTATAGGAGAAATAGTGATTGCCCTCGGCCTTCTTAACCCCAGAAAACGGGTGATTACTATCATTGATTCCAGGGCCTTTGGGGTGACTTCACATAATGGCGAAACCAGGCAACTTAGGTTTATCGCCTTTACCGAACCACCGAGAGATCCAGAAGCTTTTGGAACTCGGGCTGCAAGAGCACGCAAAAGTTAAACTATCTTGTGTGCTACATTCTGGTCTCTTAACAATTCTGGGTTATCCAGACTACTGCATAATGCAGGCAAATGGGTGGCATATGTATGTTCTTTGAGTCGTCTGGTAAACTTCCTACACCCCGATGCCCCCTAGAAATCTCAGTCTTCCTCCGCCCACTCAGATCCAGGGACAGAAGGGCAGGTATCTCTCTTATGTCAGAAATGGGAGGGATATCAAACCTCACGAGTTTCCGTGGTTTCTTACACAAAATTCCTGACGCAGGACGCTTTGCCTGTCGGTCAAAAACCGATTTGTCGAAAGCAGGGATGTCAAAGTCAAGTCAATCTCCTATCGTTTATTAACTGCTTCCAATTATCTTCCATATCTGGAACTAACAAGAGGATACGTGACACTCTTGCCCCCGTACCCTGGGCACAATATTGACATTTATATTTATCCATGGTTTGGGCTTCCTCCACAATCTCCGTGGAACCAATTATCACTGAGATCGCATTGTATACCAAACGCATTACCCCACGGTTTCCTACACAAACAGTATTTATCAAAATTTCCATGACCTCTCCCCCCTCTCTAGAATGTTTTTTCTATATTCCTGTGCCAAACGTGGAACTTCATTGCTAAACAAAGGTTTTATTCTATCGTGACTTTGCAGTCTTGACTTTAAATAGTAATAATTTTTGGGCAATAACTGCTGGCCCTTTCCATATAGGACTTAATTTCTTAGCTTTCCCTTTGACCACACTAGTATCAAGAATATAGACGTAACCCTCAGGATTGTAAGTATGAACTCTCATCTTAACGTCATAATCTCTCTTCATTTTTTTCTGAACTGTTTGAAGATTTTCACGCGCAGTTGTATGGACTTCGGTGATAGACAAAGCAAGAGAGGCCACATACTCGTCTAAATCTTGATCCCTACAAGTCTTCGAACTTGTACCAAAAATAAGATCGGAGGGCAAATTCACCCCAGCATAAGCATATTTGCCGTGTAACCGGTCTGACGATTCACACAAGATCGCAAAGCACAGGCAATTTGCGATAAGTACACATCCCAATCTTACTGATTCTTTGAAACATAACAACGAACTGCATTCATCAAAGTACGATTATACCTTTCCACTTTGCCATTGGACGATGGTCTGTATGGAGTAGTACGAGTCTCATGAATATGAAGTAAATCATATAGAGAATTAAATAACCCACTCTGAAAATTTGGACATATATCTGTAAAAATATGCAAGGGGTAAGCCAACCTTGTGAAAATCGTATCTACTGCAGCTTTTGCTGTAACCTCTGCGGTTTGCGATGGAAGGGGCACGCACTTGACCCATTTCGTAAACTGATCTACCATCATAAGAACATATACATTTCCTACTAGCGACTTTGACAAAGGACCTAATAAATCTAAATGTACTAGCTTGGTAATTTACTAAAGGATATTTCCACAATCGAGTCGCCTTTTCTGTGTATTGCAAATATCACAAGTATTCACAAAATTTTGAACATCTTTCCTAAGGGTATACCAATGAAACTTCTCCTTAATCTTAGTCTTAGTTCTATTAATACCTTGATGGGATGCCGAAGGAACTTCATGGAACAATCTCAACAATTCAGGCACACAACTTCTAGGTACAACTTGTTTCACTGTATTAGTCTTAGGATCTTTTTAACACAAAAAATCCTGGGAATTCAACTGATAAAGCGATCTATTCAACCCATAATTCTTACTTGTGGGACTACATGTACTTAAAAACTAATCTGCTTCTGAAGGGCTCTTTTGGTCCTTCAACCAATCTAAAACAAAACTAAGTTCAATATCATTTTACTGACTGTCAACTAAAAATTTATCTGGATTATCTATTACTGAAATTCCAGAAGGTGAATTGTCCGCCTCTGGGGTAACTGCACCTACTTTACTACCTTTGCGATCTTTGTCACCTTCCCAGAACTCCTCCAGTTTATCTTTCCACTCACTTTTAACTTTCGAAAAATCATAGAATTCATATAAAACTGAAATAGGAGCAGAGGCTAGAGGTAAAATATCATCAACATCCTCGGAGAAATCTAACCAGTCACGAAAGGCTTTACAACAATATTCACAACCTAAACACGGCAATTGTGAGGGTTTCGGAGTCATTTTAAACTCCGGGCAAGGGCCTTGAACCGGTAGCCTTCTTTATGCATCACTATTAAAAAAAATACCCACGTCTAATTAATCGAGGGGAATTCATTGGTTCGATTCTGAATGTCAAACAGCACGCCTGGAAACCAGAAGACACCTACGTAAGTTTCATGTTTCAAACGCACCGTTTGACAGGGAAGCATATTCCGACTCGAAAAATCTTACCAATTATTGTGTAAACAAAAGTCAGATAGTGCATTTAATGCTTTTTGTGACCGTCTCGAGAGCGCTTTGCGTTCACAAGATTGGAAACAGTTCTGGCATACCATCAAGCCGAACTCAGTTATGACTAAAACAATATATCTGCCATGGGTTGGACTAATCACTACATTGGACACTTTCAAGGTATAGACAAATCTCCCGACTTTGAAGAATTGACAGGTTTGTAAGCTCAATAAGGGAAGATCACATATATGCCAGTATCGAAGACAACTCTTTAGATGCAACAATTACTTACTAAGAGATTGAAAAAGCAAAACATGACATGCAAAGTGGAAAGGCCCCCGGTTTGGATGGCATCCCAGTATAGTGCTATTTAAAAGTACACCACAAACTTGTGTTGATATTCTTGTGTTTCTTTACAACCTTATATTTAGAACCGGAGTATACCCGGAGGAGTGGACTATTGGTATCATTGTTCCAATTTTCAAAAAAGGTAATCCGAATGACCCTTCTAACTATCGCCCGGTGACTCTTCTACAAGTTGCAGGAAAAATATTTGCAAAGATTCTGTTTGATACAATGGGCAAAGAGAGAAGACGTGCTAATAAGAGAACAGTCCGGGTTTTAGACTATAGACAATATCTTCATCCTAGATACTGTCATTCACAAAATTGTAAGCTTGTGCCATGGTAGACTGTATTGTGGTCTTATTGACTTTAAGTCTGCCTTCGATTCCATATGCAGGAAAAGTCTGATGTACAACTCTGAAATGGAAACATTCGGGGATATACATTTAGGTTGTAGAAATATGTATGAAAATGTTAAGGTTTGTATCTACCTCCTGGTACCAAGCTCAAAAGACTTTGCAGCAAGCTTCCAAAGCTATCCGAATCCGAAGATCAAAAATCTAAAATTTCCACAAGTTACCAATCCGTACTCAATTACACATTTTCGATGCTAAAATTGTACTTATCTTTTTGTACGGCAGCGGGGTGTGGGGATTCCACCATTCTCCCGACATTAGTTTAGTTCAGGATAAATTCCTGAAGTCAGTAATTAATCTAAGTCAGACAGCCCAAAATATTGTTGCACGGGGTGAGCTTGGCCGTTATTCTATGAATGTTAACTTGTATACTAGATTAATCAAATATTGGATTAGATTACTCAATCAAATAGAAAACAGTTTAATATCTGTAATATATCAATATCAATATGATCTAACTGAAAAGAAGATCGACTGGTAGGCACTTAAGGTTAAAAATTTGGTGCCAAAAGTAGACTTTTATTCAGGCTTTCAAGAAAGTGTCAGTAGAGCAGCCTATCTTGATAGCAATGTTAATGTCTGACTGACTGACTGGTAGGTATGGTGTCTGCTTCGGTAATCAAAACAATATCGCGGAGGTTGAGTAAGGAGAGACCTGCTCCTATGGCTTCTTCTATATCTTTACTCATCGTTCTTCTTCTGTATCTTCTTTCTTTGTTCTTCTTCTGTATCTTAATTTTTCGTTTTCTTCTGTATCTTGATTCTTCATTCTTCTTCTGTAACTGTCTTCTTTCTTCTTATAGAGAGCGATGTGCTCTTATGACTTCATCTGTCCTTCTTCTGTAAAGAGCGATGTGCTCATTAAACTTTTCGTCCTTTTCTTTTTCTTTTTGAGGGGGGTTTTCCAAGACTTAGTTTAGTTCAGGTAAATTCCTAACAGAATTAATCAAGGACCCCTCTTTGTTGCACGGAGGTGATTCCATTCTATTTTCTTTTAAGAAAAAAATTTGGTTAGATTCCCAAAGAACAAAAAATTCTAGTTCTGATTGATAAGAAATCATGGGGCATTAATAAAATTTGCACCATTCTTTGCGGTTTTGGGCGGTACATAATTCAGTTGAATTTTTTAGTTTACAAATGTTTTTAAATTGTTAATGATAAAAAAGGAAGGTCCTTCTTTTTCATTTCAAAAATAGTGCAGTGGCAGTTTTGTTGTTAAATTTTGCGTCATACTGCTTCGGTAATCATAAAAACCGGGGAAAAAAACCCCCAGGGTTCTTCAATTTTCCATCGTTCTTCTTCGATTTTCCTTGTTCAATCTTCACAATTTTTGGTACAATTCCCGAAAAACGTTTTTCTTTTTAGTTTAGAGGGGGTTTTTTGATTATTTAACCATGCTTGAATGTGCCATTAAACTTTTTCGTCCTTCAAGCGGTTTTTCTGGGACTTTTCCAAGCATCCGTTCGAATATCAATAAACCCCCCTTTTCTGATGTCTACCAAGTGATCATTGTTTTCTTCTAAATAAACTGCTTCACAAATTGACGACATACCCTCTCCTGTATGTGACAAAATGTTTTTCAGATTATAGTCCAGCTTACGTTTATTCAATAAATCGACCAGCGTTTGCCTCTCTTCCCTTAATTGCTCACAATGGATTAACAGATGTTCTGCGGTACAGCTTCACCGCAGGGACATAGCTTTAGTTCGTATTTGTGATTTCTTACCTCACCCATCATTCTCAGACGAGCGACCGATCGACAGATCTGTCGATTGGGATGGTGCAAAATTACTTTACTGCTAATGATATCGTTTAGTCTGAAGCGAAACGTATCAGCATCCACGAGAGTTACCTCCCATGCAGATTTGATGCTTTTACCGATCATGCTCCGGACTTTTGATAAGCTGTAGTCTATCGACTCAATTTCCGTTAGATCTAGACCTTGTTTTGCGAGTTCATCTGCAATCTCATTTCCTTGTATGCCAACATGAGACGGGATCCATGCCAGCTCGATTGATTTGCCTTGACTATGTATTAATGAGCACGCTTGCCAGATTTCATCCACTAGCCCCGATTGGGAACTCGAAGTTTCGTTGACAATCGACATCAGACTGCTAAGGGAGTCGTTTAATATTAAATAATTTGGATTTTGATGGCCTGCGGAATATTGCACCGCATATAGGATTGCAAGCATCTCTGAGGTATACACCGAACAGTTATTGAGAATTCGCTTGATTATTCTGGTACTGATCGAAGGGATATAAATCCCCAACCCGGTCGTACTATTTTCCGGGTTATGTGAACCATCAGTGTAGATACGGGTGCTTTCCGACCACCTAGCGTCCATATGAGTTAAAGCGATCATCCGAGCGATGCAGGGATCGTCCCGTTTCTTATCCAATCTCGTAGCGAGAGAGGTGTCGACAAGATGAGGCGTGATCGTCCAAGGAGCAATCTGGGGGAGAGCAAACTCTCTGATGGGCAACCTATCTAGCCCATATTTTCGAACGGATTCCCGAACTGCCTGGCCAAAGCTTATATTCTTTTTGGCTTGCCTGAACCTCGTAATCTCGAGGTAGGTGGGAGATGATTCTCCAAGGTGCTTTATTTTTTACCAGAATCTTAGAGCTTGCTCCTCTCTGCGGAGTTTGAGAGGTACCTCACCAACATCTTGGAGTAGCGAATCCGTTTTTAATCCGATACCTCCTCCGGTGGCTATGCGGAGTGCTTTGTGCTGTATTATATCAAGTTTATGCAGAAGCATTGGTCTAGCAGTCATGAATGCCTGTGAACCGTAGTCCAAGATGGGCCGGATCAGCGCACGATAGATCATCATGAGCGTCACCACATTGGCACCCCATTCATTGCCAGATATATTTCTCATTAAATTCAGCAAAACTTGGCACCTGTGTTTGATATTTGTGATGTGGGGTTTCCATGAGAGTTTCCTATCGAAAGTTACACATAGTAGCTTGGTTTCACCGACGAATCGGATAGGTTCGCCATCCAAAACTAGTCGCATATCGGTCACCTGGGGGTCTGCGCAGACCAACATTCCCACTGTTTTGGCTTTGGATATTCTAAATCCCCAGTCATTTGCCCACTTTGCAAAGCGATCCAAGCATAGTTGCATCCGTTCTTTTAGGTTTGTGTATAAGTAACCATTGCTCCAAAAAGTGCTGTCGTCTGCAAACATCGCGATCTGACATTTGTTTGATAGGTATTTGGAGTTGCGGATATCATTGACCATTATACTAAACAAGGTGGAGCTAAATTCTAGACTGAATTCATCGCTGAAACTCTTTCCTATGGTTACACGTGTCTTCCTATCCGCAAGAAAACTTGCTATCCAGTTGTGCACACGGCCACCTATTCCTAGTTGGCGCAGCTGCAGTCTAGAGCAGAGATGCCTGGGCAAGGTGGGATCATCTACTCCAGGATAGAGCTTGGTTTCCTGGAAACAGAGAACGTCGTACCGGGCGGTACTAAGAAATTTCCTCAACTCAACGAGCCTGGCCCGAAGGCCATTAAGGTTATGCTGCAGGATTTTAAGACTGCGATCCATTGCGACAGAACTGTAGATGCTAGTCTTTTCCTGTTCCGTTCGAAGTAATTTATTCGTCCTGCCAGTCGTGCCCAGGAGTTAAGCAAGTATTGGTGTCACATTGTTCAGATCGGACATGTTCTTCCATTACCTCCTCCTCTCCGTCGCTCACTTCTGGACAGGAATCTGACTCTGAATCTGAAGCCGTTGTGTTTGAAATAGAACTTGAATTTGGAGTTGATGACATTACAGGATACGACCTCTGTTGACCGTTCTGACATACTTAAAAGCTGATCTGCTTTTAGTTGTGTCTTCGACCGAGGCATCAGGAGACGATTCAGGACTTCCTCGTGCATCCTTTTTCCGTTTTCTAGAGACGTCTGTTTGGCTACTTGCGGTGATGGAGAACTCCTTAAAGTTCTCAACAGAGTATTTAATAGCCTGAATGATCTTCGGATTAACTCTGCGCTCGTCGTACCCTTCGTCTGATTTAGTAGCTGTTGCAGCAATTTCTGCAACGTCCAGCATCAAGTTTAAGAAACTGTCTGCATCCCGAAACACTGGTGTGAATCCGGGCCCCGTTGACACCATGGGGGGGGGGTGCTCGTCTAGAATACTGGAGTGGTCTTTTTCGGTTTCTCCACCTTCGAGAATGATCTTTCTTCTTGGGTTTCGTTGCCTCAAAGTCATCCCGAATCTTAACGAGAACTGTTGCCTCTTTGAAGGATACAGCCATCTTAGCTTTAACCTTTAGCGTGTGTTTCACTCTTTGTAATTTCGGACATTTGGGGTCTCCCGCCGTATGCCCTCCATTACAATTGGCGCATTTCGTTTTCAGTGCCTTGCATGCATCCGTGGAGTGCTTTACATCCTTTGAATGTAAACCCATCCTCGGGTCTGACAAACACTACATGATCGTAAGTTTTGTCAGGGGTGACTTTTTCGAAAGTTTTTGGAGCCGGCGTGCTCTTAAACGCTTCAGCCATAGTAAGTGTTTGAGCATCAGCCTTAGGACTTTCCATTGTACCGACTAGATTAATAGACGCGGCAGATTTAAGTATTATGACCGACTAGAGTAAACAGAAGCGGTTTAATCTTATTGGGATTCGGGCGAATCTTACGACCAACAATAAACTAATTTTGAGAGAAATCAGTTATGCCAAGTATTAAATCAGTATGCTAAGAATGATAAGAGTTATGACCGACTAGAGTAAGTAGAAGCGGTATAATCTTATTGAGATTCGGGCGAATCTTACGAACAATAATAGACTAATTTCAAAAGAAATCAATTATGTGTGAGATCAAAACTATAAGTTCAACTCACTAAAAAACAATAGGCAAATAACTAAACACTATTAAATCTAGCATAAAGCAGCTATCTTAATAACGAATAGTAATTCAACACTTGAAAGTGACAATAATGACACCAATGTTAATTTATATATTATATCTTTATGTAAGCTTAGGTGCTTAAACCACACTTTATTGATTGAAAAGGGGAGACAACTAGGTTTAACAAGGTGCGAACGGCTTTGTCCTTTCTAAGACCGCCAATGCATTTGCCATCTGTTTCAATGTTAAATGTCTACCTGCCGCCCTAATTAATGATAATGACATTTACGTTTCTGTTCTTCTACTCTGTTTTTATGTAGGCACTAATCTCCCTAGCTAAGCCTAGGCCTAGTATAATCGATGTATGCCTATTTATTAACATGGTTATAATTAAAGCCCATATCATTATTATAAAGAACTAGAAGAGTGTAGGGTTGCATTATTAATGGATATTCAGCTAAGCTATCTTGTAGTCTTTAATCATGTAACATACTGGAGTGCCATCTTTTAAGTAGCGTTTTGACAAGTTGAGTTGTACGTTGTACTGTTAGATCGACGGCTTAACACAAGAATGAAACCGTCTCCACTATAAATGTGCAAGTCTATCTAGTGAACAATGTTTTATACAAAAACACTTATAATTTGAAAAGTTGACTTTTATTCAGATCTAAATGTCTCTAACGCAAGTAGAAAAGGCGTAGACTAGTCGAATCGAACTCTTAAATTATTGGACATTAGATTCCGCAGTGTTACAGTGAAAAATCACTCGTGTGCTATTCAATAGGTTTTAATTCCTTATAAAACTGCAGTCTAATCTAGCGTGTTACTCTATTTGATAGTGATTCGACCTAATATCATTACATGTACCTGTATCTGTGGTCTAAATTAACATCGATAGCCTTTACCCAAGGACGTCATTTTACTCTACGCTTGTGCACCATTTGTATTTATAGCTCTTTGTTGCTGTTCTGTTTAATAATAAAATCATGTAACGTTCATAAGATGACATTTTAATAATTGCACGAGGGTTGTTTGGTCTGTAATCATATTAACATTAGACATTAGACATGATTCTTTTTGCCCCTTTTAATTTATCCCCACCTTAAGAAATTCAGAAAAGTATGCACTTTTAAAATTTTCCAACTTTTATATGTTAAATGGATAACATATTTGAAGCCTTCCATTGTGAACCAATTAAACATTTAAATAATACGAAGATTATATGACTTCTTATAATTAGGACCATATGATAAACATAAAGGATATCACGTGTGTGAAAGTGTTCATAGGGGTCGGGTCATTTGCTGCTTAGCATAATATTATTTGAATTCAATCCGCCAAAACATTTTATGCTAATGATTGAAGTAGTTTTTTTTTCCAAATCCTCTTCTCCCTCCATTTTGGGGTTGGCATACCTATTTTTCTGAAAAAAAGTTATAGAAGGTTGAATTCCGTGATTTAACATGGAAACAGATTGCAAATGAATTACCAGTCCTTTATGTATTCAAACACAGATAGTTTATAGGTGACGTATCCGAAAACCTATTTACATGTTGTATTATATTTAATATTGTTTAAACCGTTCTTTAGGAGCAAGGTGTATTGAATTCAACAGTTTTTAAGTAATAAAAATGTCTGACAAGCAATTGATAATTTCGGGGAATCATATCATTCTAAACCAGATGTTTGTACCATGATGTACATTATCTTAATATTTTATCATGTAAAAGCAAAAATTGTCATACAATAAACTAATCCCTCTACAGAATTCATTTTCATCCCGATATTCGTGTCTCTACACACGGAGAATATCACTGTTTCAAAGAAAATATCGCTGGTTCCTTTCATTTCTAGAAATGGGATATACTCTCATACATTGGTATAGTAAAATCGATACTATATACAGTATTTCAGCGTAGTAATTACTACTAAAACGAAATCCTAGACACGCTTAAATTTCACCAAGCTATTGGAAAAACATAACAACCATTTTTTTTATCAATAAATTCTTCCCTTCTTGTAAATTCACCAAAATAACATTTTTATATATTCGTTTACTTTCAACCAATTTTAAATTGGTATGGACATTGAGAATGATGGACCGAGTCCAGTACTTGGTTTGCCATCTGTTTCAATGATAAATCACGAACTTTCTATAACTATTTCCAGAAATTTCTTTGAAAACTTTCCAATTTGTCACATGAAAAGCCTCGCCAATACTTGGTTTCTGTGCAAAAATGCAATATAGCATGACTGAAAATTTTGAACCAGTCAAAATGAAAGTAAACCACTACATTTTATCATCATCCGCTTGACTGCACACAAAACCACTATTTTTAGAAATAACCTTTATCTCAGAAATTCTGAAAGAAAATGCAATTAATCAGACATCAACTTCCAAATCTAGACCAAAAAATTAGTCAAAAATGGGCATGAAAAAAAGGAGGAAGAAAGAGGATTTCTACAAATAGCACAGGCTATACAATCATTAGTATAAAATGTTTTTGTTGCCTTTGTTGAGCTCTTTAACGGGATTTTTATTTTTGCCATGCCAGTACAGTATTTACAACGATAAGTTTGCAGATTTCAATCACATGGACGATGTTTGAGTCGCCCTCGAACAGTTAACAACTAAGAGGCTTTAGGTCGTGATTTGCATAAAATTGTGTAATGCTTTTGTAGATTGGCAAGTATTATTTTGACAGTATTTCTCAACCGTTGTCGAAAGAATACGACGGGACGCCCCATAGCTGTAGAAATACGGAAAACTCGCCATTTGTCCAACTTCAGTTTTATACTATTGGCTTGAGGCAGTTCGCGCACGCAAGAGTAAATACGCGCTTTTGATTGGCTGAGACTAGCGGCAGGGTGTAATGCTGGCAGATAACTCGAGTTCAAAAGTCAGTATAGATCTGTATTTCGTGAGGATAACAGGATTGTAGGACACATCGAACTGCACCATGAATTCTTTTGTCTTGTTCGCTCTCGTTGCCGGTAAGTACAATGTATTTTATGGAAAAGCGCCGTTTCATTAATATACACGGCCATTCAATGCACTAACTGTTTGTAGACTGTAAATAACAATATTCTTGCGGCTTAATATTGGCGGCTTTTGTTCTACTTTGCATTAAGGACGTTTTGGATAAACATTCTTTTATAACTAAGACTGTTATAATGGTTGTTCAATGCAACGACATATTTCTGATAAAATTATCAATCTTGTGTAGTTTTAAAAAGACTGAAAGATATATTGAGCTCAAAGATTCCAACTCGTAATATGGATATGACTGTGAAATTTTATCATCGTAAATAGCAGTTTTAATATTGCCATGACCTCCAATTCACCTCTACAATGGGACGCTGGCCACATATTTAACCCCGAGCCCTTTGTTATAATTTTATCGACGCAGTCATTGCATCTGACTGCCTGACGAAAGTTTTCACCAACATTGTTTGGCCTGATGCCTTTTAAAACAGAATTTACCAAATTCATACTATTATTTCGTTAGTAATAGTTAAATTTATGCCAACAACTCGAAGCAGTCAAGGGAGCCGCGGTGGCTCAGTGGGTTAGACGCTTGCTCGCTAACCTGAAGGTTTAGGGTTCAATCCCGGCAAAGGTCGAGATGAACTTTCGGATTTTTCAGCCCGGTTTCCCCTTGTCAGTGATGCAGGTCGGAGGGACTGACATGGAAAAAGCGTCTAGTCGTTCGGATGGGACAATAAACTGAGGCCCCGTGTGCTACAGGCTGTGCACGTTAAAGATCCCTCGACAGTTGGAAATCGAGTAGGCTAATGCCGCTGTCCTGGCAAAATTTCCCTCATTGCACACTGCATGGCGTTGCCCGTCTTCATTAGCCCATAAGGTGAAGAAGAGTCGGACGTAAAACTCCATTCATATCATTTCATTTCGAAGCAGTCAAACTGTGAATCTGTCTTCTTTTTGTGGACACGATACAAGAACTGTTTTGTTTTTGATGAATTTTGACGAAACTTGGTGTGAGTGTTTGTAATCACTCAAGGATGAAGCTTTTTGAAAATCAGACTAAAATCGAGAAAAAGAAATTTGAGTTTGCTGCCTTTGTTCTTGAAAACGTGTTGAATTTATTGTGAATACGCCACAGGGCTGGTTTTTGTATGGATTTTGAATCAGACAAATCTAGATCTTGGATGGATTAGCTGCCATTATAAATGTGATTTTTCTGGATGTAAATACATCAGATTCAATATTTGAAGGTTTTTTCTGGCAACTTTGATAGTTTAAAGGCTCACACCTTTCTTATTTACAGAATCTTATCATGTACACTTAGTTTTCTTGTAAAATGGATATCCCGTTCACTTCACATGGGGCCATAATATAAGTAATGTTTCTGAATAACGGGTTATCAGCCGCAATGGCTGCCAACATTGAAAGAAGTGTAGCAGGCGTTAATCAAAGTCCTCTCCTTGTTTCTGTAAATTATTTACTATAGTCGAGCTTGTTTAATAGGTGTAGTGCGTTCAAATTTTATTTCATGGTTCGTTATTCTGCCATACCTTCAAGCGAATAATGGGTGGTAATTGATTAAATTATTTGTGGTGGTACTACCCAACAATGTAACGCTGTGAATATTTTAAAATCACCGGTATATCAACATAGTATAAAACAAAAACGTCATCGATGTTAAGTATAATACATAATTATTATAATGTATAATTGTGTGGCTCTCTTGTATATACCCCCAACTTAAAGCGCTAGTATGGAACTTGATGTGGCGATCGTCGTTGAATATAACGTAAATGTGAAAACCATACAACGTGTTTCGGCACCGGGTCTAACACTAGATTTGAAGAGATGAATTACTAATGTAATTATCATTAGATCCCTCTGGATAATATTCTTAATAAGTTCATTCTTAGGTTCATGACATCCAATTTGTATTCAAATGATTTGTATTCAGCCTTTTGACTGGGAATAATTAGCTTGATTATCAGTTACAATTCTCGTATTTATCAGTGACAAGGACTAGTTAATGTCAAGGCAATTTTCTTGTAATATATGGAGGTAATAACCTCTGGTTAAGGGAATAGTTATAAATAGTTGACGATGTACATATGTGTTTGAGGTGGATGCCAAATTTACAAACGATAATTTGAGAAATAAAGTAATGGAAGCCGTGTCTGGCTCACCACCGATATGAAGTCAAGATGGCACAGTTTTTGAATTTTCTTGTTTTTCAAATCTACAGTAAAATGTATGGGTTATCTCACACATGATTTTTTTTTAAGATATTCACGCAAATAAATATTAACCTCCATTAAATCGGAGATATTTTATAATGAATTATTTAACGTTTAGTGTCATGAAAATTCATGGAATTCCAGATAATTTCTGGCTATAAGTTCAAGGCTAGTGATATAAATAGAGTAGACATGATAAATCGAACCAGATGTTTCCATAACAGAAAACGTGTTACATGTAGAACCTGACTATAACAAAGCATTGTCATGACTGTAAGTTGACAGTAAAACCCCTATTTGCTCTTCCTGAATCATGATTGTAAGTTGACATTAAAAGCCCCGTTTGCTCGTACTAAATCATGACTGTAAGTTGACAGTAAAACTCCTATTCTGCTCTTCTACAATCTTGATTATATGTTGACAGTAAAACCCCTGTTTTCTCTTCCCCAATCACGAATATAAGTTTACAGTAAAACCCCTATTTTGCTCTTTTTCATTCATGGCTAGAAGTTGACAGTAAAAGCTATTCTGCTCTTCTTCAATCATGACTAAAAGTTGACAGTAAAACCCCTATTCTGCTCTGCCTCAGTAACTGGAAGTAAATACACAAGTGATGAGAAAAGTTATTCTATGATTGCTAATGGTCAAGATGGTCAAGGCAGAGAAATTCTATAAAGGAATACAAATGCTGTGTGGTTATTTTATTGTAAAGCTGTGTGATAATTATCTGGCAATCTTTTTAATAGATTATGAATAACTAGTAACGTATCATACTCAACCATATTCTGTTTTGTTTTTAGTGTCATATCCAACTCCACTGTTTATATTACCGTCTTCATTAGCCCATAAGGTGCAGAAGAGTAGGACGTAAAACTCCATTCATTTCATTTCATTTCATTTCACTGTTTATATTAACTCCATTCTAGTGAATATATCTGACTAATATCCGCATGACATTTATTGCATATATACACTTTTCAATGCAATATATCATACTAGACATTGAAGTTGGTGTAAGTGGGTAAAGCCATTGATTAAATATAAAAAAAGGTCATGACAGGTGTAAATATACAGCCGTTTGTTCGTGTGATGTATTACATAGCATTTTGTCAAAGAGGTCAAAGAGTAACAAACATTTTCCCCTTGGGCTTAAACAAATATAAAAATTAAAAATAGCACTACGTGGATAGCAGATACAATTGAGTACATATTCTTTTAATGACCCTCGTGTACAGATAGCCCTTTAGGTCAAGGTCCGTGGATTTGGATTACACTATCACCAGTTTTATCAAAAACCCTTTGAATTTACGGTTGTGAAAAAATCAACATAGTGATAGCCTCACATCAGCTACTTTTAATTGAAAAGGCCGAAGAAAGGTTATATTTCAGTCTTAAAAACATGAAATACTTGTTATCGATTTAGGCTTGGTGTAAATCACTGACTCTCTTTTAGCCATTTCTTCATGTTCAAAAAGGCACGTATGTTACGGATAGATATAATTAGTCTATCTAAGCAAAAGCTTGTTCACATAGTAATTCAAATTATGCGCCTAAGACATTAATGCTTTCTCACAGAAAATGTGATTTGAATATTTTAAAATGTAGACAAATTTTCAGTATCATTACATTCGTATTTTTATTTCCTGAAATGTACCAATCTAAAGAACAGTTACTACAATATTCTCTCATATAAATTGATCATGTGCAGACACAGTTTCTATAGCAACTCGGTATTTCTAGGTCATATTTGGTTCGTCTACATGGCCATGTAGTGTAGTCAGCCTTATCATTTGAAAGTCAAATTACTTTATCGAAGAATATTTGTATACGGTAGCTTTTTTCTAAATTAATCAGCATTTAGAAGTTCGAGAGTTCAACCTGACCAAGAGGTTTAATAAGCCCGCGGTCAAAACACCCTTTTTGTCTTGTTGTGTAAACAATTAAAACTTAAGCCAATAGAAGTTTGTTTCGCTTTTACTATCGAATTAAGTCTTAAAATTCTATAGACCAGAAAACGATTTTCGGCGAGTGAGTCGCGGTCAATGTTTCTTAAAAGATTCTATGTTTCACATTGAGAGTTCAGCTGCATAGCGAATCATCCCGTTGTATCTCATCCCAAATACGGGTTTAGATTGGCATGTGTTTTTGACACAATGATCTCTCACTCATTTTGTGATTTTCTTTTCTTCTTTTTTTGGGGGGGGGCGGGGGGTTGCGTTATTCCTTTAATTGATTTCCATTAATGACTGTTATTTCTGAAATAATGCGAAACATGTATAATAATAATATTGACATTAGACGAAATTGTCGATAATGATTACAGTTACAATACACTTATTAGCATAATAATATGATAATTAAAACATTGACGGGTATAGAAAACGTAAGGATCGTATTCACGCTCAAAAAGAGTGTTTACAAAATTGAATAGATGAAAGAAAAATATAATTTATATAACAAAAAAAAGTCTTGGTTGCAGAATCTGTTTAATTCTAATGGGCAATCAATGAAAAATAACACTTTCAATAAATGCCACTCTGAAACTGACAACTGCTATACCTCAAAACACAAGTATACGTGCCACAACAAGCAGCATATCAGTGAAATCCGTGATCTACGTGATTGTCGACAGAATGTTTTACATTTTGTGTTCAATTTACTTCGATAGCAAATCTGCATTTCCCCATTAGGACAAGTCCCATCCAAAATACGATAGTTAAACTACATTACAATAGCTTGAAATTAGTTGAGTTTAAACAAAGTGTTCACTGATTGTGAACTGGAAGTTTTCTCAAAGGAAATTTTTGGTCAAGTGCTTAGCATTAATAAACCAGGGTATTCGCTGTTGCGCAATAGGCCTACAAATCACTTTCGGGAAAATAACAGATTCATCTTGAATACATTGGCAGACAGTATAGGCTATAGTGTATTAGTGAGGTCATACATAATTTACTACATCCAACTGAACATTTCTAGGAATATATCAGAAATGTTCAATGCTTAGAGAATTGATTAACTACGAGCCAACTGATAGAAAGGTTAATGGATTCTCAGTTCTTTCCTTGTTGTTGATGTTACGGCACTTTCTTTCTTTTATTTCCAGTTTTTTTTTATTTGTTGCTCTTTGAAGAAAAAATCATGGAACTAATTCTGCCATATAATAGAGACCCCGAAACTCGAAAAGCACGATCCTTTTTTTATTTTGATAGAAGCAGTATTCAATCACTAAACTAAAAAAAAATATCCCATTTACCAAACACATTGATAAACGAAAACACGTAGTCTAGTTTTAAAATGTAGCGATCCAATTTATATAATTTCAATAGAAAGGACGTTGCTGTATTCAGCACCATTTGGCCTGGAGTTGTTGGTCAAGTTTATAGCTTAAACTGTAAAGATAAACAGCAGCTGAATCTGTTATCCGATATTCCGTAACCTTTAAATTACCTCAATTTGATTTTAGGATAGGCCTACTAAGATCAGAGGTGTCATCGTCATCACTCAACAAGATCCGTGATTCAATTAGGCCTAATTGATTGAGCGTGACGTATAAAGATTGTGTTGAACTAATGGTATCCTTTATCACTGAACACGGCCTCTATTAAAGCCTTGTCAATATAGGTTAAGATTGAATTATTCGGAAAGGAAGGAAAGGAAAGGAATAACTAGGCCTATATTTACAAGGATGACAACTTAGGTTCATAAGCCGTGACAGGGATCCTTTCTACCAGCTGGTCCTTGGCCAAACCTCTTGGCATTGATCTTTCCCGGATTATCCGTTCCCATTTACAGCTGGGTGGACTGGAATTATGAGTGAAGATGACTTATTCAAGGTCATCGAACTTTCACATACCGATCGAGATTAGAACTCACGTCCGACATTTTCAACGTATCCAAGCAAATGACGTCATGACGTCAAGAACCAACGCTCTGCTATAGAACCCCATAATATTAATTGGATACAGATTTATAAACAAACATGTGTTTCGATTAGTTAGTCCATATTATTATAATCTAGTACTTCTTAACAAAGTATGACTGTAGTACCTTATAAACCATAAAAAACGCGCCATTTTTTAACATTAATATTTCGAAAACGGCTACAAAAGTCTTCAAGAATCTAATTTGTTAGTAGGCCTAGGTAGACACAAGAAAATAGCACACATCTGTTAATAGGTCAAACATAAGTCAATAAAAGATCCTACTTCAAACTCCGGATCGATAAAACTATTATCATACAACTCGGCTCATTTCCTTAACAATATTTATAAATTTAACTAGAAGTTGCACACACTGCTACTGGCAACACTATCTTTAATGATAATGTATATGAGTAATGATAAATCATAATATGTTGAGGCATCATTGACCTGAATATGAAAAATACGACTTGTACTATATTGTGACCTGTAGACAAATCGATGTTCATCTTTAAACCGATTTTGTAAGGAGAAGATATTGATCGAGATAATGTTATTGTTAGTTTTGGGCTGATTCCAACATTAGTGAAGGAATACCAGAGTAGCTGCCTATTAGTCATAGAAAATACCAGTCTATTTACGTATACCGCTAGGTCAAGGCTATTTTATTATTCATGAAAGTAACCAAAAAGACGTCATATTAATCTACTTACTGGAGTTCAGTTTAGTTTAAATACTGCCTCTTGGGTACAATCCTTTCCTTTTTCATGATTTAAATAGCTACTACTTAAACATTGGTCACTTGATACGGTTTTCCTGTAGGCTACAGAGCTTTAAATTTATCGCCCAGAACTCGACATGTATTTCTTCATTTCAATTTAACTCAAATGATATGCGGGGATATAATGATAGAACAAGAGATTATAACACTTTACGTTTAGTTTGGTTTTATATTTATGTCTGACGAGAAATATTGCTTCATGCTTTTGCTCCAGACGTATCCAGGACCTAAATCTACCCCTTTTAATAGTTCCTCTCCACGTTTTTGCCTTCTGTCCACAACAAGTTCCAAAGCATCTTACTCTAGGTCATATCTCTTACAAGATAAAAAAAAAACAAGATAGACTAGAAATAGCTCAGGACAAAATGTAAGATTAATGTTAATATATATTGGATTTATATTTATTTTTCAGTTGTAATAACTACAGTAGCTGGTGATTGTGATGTTATGAAATGTATCGGTGATTTACAAAATGTAGACTATCAAAATCCTAAAGAAGCTTGCCCGTAAGTAAATCTTTACAAAGAGAAGGTATACTGCACAAAAGTATAAATATTGTATTGGTTGTAATAAGGTCCATAATGTCAGCAAAGATCGAGAGAAACTTCAATGGGAGATTGTGATCCATTGCTGGATTGAGTCAATCTGAGCACACCTTGTCGTTAAACAGAGCTGGCAATCATAGTTCATCACAGTTTCCTAATAGCTTGAAATAATTACCTTATGATAAGATGATCATCGCATTCAAAACTTTCACTTGAAAATCTTTCAAACCCATATTATATATTTTAGAGTCGGAAGAGAAGCTATTAAATGTATGGAAAATGTTATTAATACCTGTGCAGCATTAGGTGATAGCAAAGACTCCGTGCAGAAACCGTTAGATATGGCAAAAGAAAACTTCCGAAAAGCATGCGGTGATTCAGCTGCTGGTGAGTCGTCTATTGACTTGAATATAACTTAATCTGGTTAAATCTGTAACAGTAAAATAATACACATTCATCCAGTAAAAAGTATAAGTCTGAAGACAAATTTTTGTTATCAGCTATTTTTGGTGATTGAGTAAAATAAGCGTTAGATAATTGTATTAAAATGGTGTTGAAATGATGTGTCAAATGGGCAAAATGAGACAATATAGGAGAGAAGTTTATGGTATCATTTGTATCACGCTAAAATACTTCGACTATTGGAAAACGAATAGCTTGTTAAAAATAGATTTTTACTGACTGAAGTAGATTACTGTAGTATATTATATATTTATATGTTTATTTTCTATTTCCAGGATTTATCCAAGCTCAAAGCATGTTTATTTTGCTTCCTCTTGCTGTAATCGCAGCTTTCTATTCACGTTTATAAAAATTTATAGATATTTTGGATCATCCGTCTATTATCGTGTTCATACCATTATTTGTAATTTTCATTTTTAACACGATAAGAGACGAGATATTTTTAACAATTTCTTACTTAAAGTTTATATCAAATTTAATCCTGTGCCTTCCAGCTCAATGTATCAGGTCAGGCGAAATGAACAAGTGCTACAATGCAGCAGACGCACATGGAATATGTTCATGCCAGCTAAATCGATTTCATTAGAATTGGTATTAACATAAGTTTATGTCCATGTTTTATGCAATTCATTGACTCTTTCGGCCATTTGTGGTTATTTCTACAGGAACTTGATCTAGTTTATGAATATTGGTACTTTGGTATTTGATTTTTTTAGTATCATTAAGAGCTATTCTAAGTGATATACATGATAAAATCGAAGTGCGTTTTGAAAACATAAGATGCTAGGCTCTGTAGAAATACCCGTTTGTTATGTAAATTTGATCTTTTTAATAATTTTAAAATTAGTTGATGTAAATAGCGGCTAGTAAACAACCGCCGCTCGTTTTCGTGTTTTTTTTTCTGCCTTTTGCTCAGTGAATATGAATACTCATAGAATTTGTAATAAAACCTTGTTTATTAATGAAGACTTCATTTTTTATACGCCCATACATTAATGTATAGGATGAACCCTATTAAAAATCAAATTAATCGAAAAGTATTAAATATGAGTTATTGCCCTTGTCCTTAGAAACGCGTCTGCCTTTGTTCTTGAATTCTTTGTGGACATGATAGAGAGCTGGTTTTTGGATGGATTTTAATGGAATTTGGTTTGAGTGTTTGTAATCACTCAAGGACGAATCCTATTAAAATCAGACCAATCGAAAAATATTTTCTATGAGTAATTGCCCTTGTTCTTGAATTGTTTGTGGACACGATAGAGAGCTGGATTCTTGATGTATTTTGAAGAAACCTGGTGTGAGTGTTTGTTATAACCCAAGGGTGAACCTTATTGAAAATCAGATTAATCGAAAAATATTAAATATGAGTTTTTGCCCTTGTTCTTAAAAACGCGTCTGCCTTCGTTCTTGAATTCTTTGTGGACACGATAGAGAGCTGGTTTCTGGATGGATTTTGACGAAACTTGGTGTGAGTCTTTGTAATCACCCAATGATGAAGCCTTTTAAAAATCAGACCAATCGAAAATATTTTCTATGAGTTATTGCCCTTGTTCTTGAATTCTTTGTAGACACGATAGAGAGCTGGATTCTTGATGGATTTTGACGAAACTTTGTGTGAGTGTTTGTTATAACCCAAGGATGAACCATATTAAAATCAGATCAATCGAAAAATATTTTCTATTAGTTATTGTCCTTGTTCTTGAATTCTTTGTGGACACGATAAGAGAGCTGATTTTCTTGATGGATTTGGGTGTTATTTAATTTCAAGAAAAAGTCTTTCATTTACCGATATTTCTTGTCAACCTTCCGGACAAATAGGCTGCCATTATGAATGTGGGCGTATTACGATGGCCATCGCTATTTTTTTATTACTGTCCCCTGATTTTGACTTTTGATCCTTGTAGGGGTTCCCTAGGAGATTGAAAAAAACTTCGGTAGACATTCCAGTTGCCTAGAATGCGAGATTTCTAAAGGGTTTATGTCGTGTTCGGTTTTAATTCGTACTCAAATCGAAAGCTACCTTATAACGAGACAAGAAAATAAAGCCTTTAACGCCATGAGACAAGACGAAATACATGTAATCTGAATGGGAAGATATGATGAGATTTTTCAATTATGCCTGACATTGGTCGAGTTGAGACAAACCAGGCAATACATGAATAAGACCAGGAATCGACCAGGAATCGACCAGGAATCGAATGTAAATTTTTAGAGAATATGACGGTATCAAGATTAGAGTCTATGCGGGACAATAATTGACTTGAGACTGGTAATTGCGTGGCAATCGATTTCAATCGATTGACAAGCTTTGTTATGCAATGGATTTTTTTTTTTTGGGGGGGGGGGAAACTTGCTAGCTCAAACTGAAAATGATAGAATATATCTGTTTTGATCATAGATCTTAAAGTGGGCTGAAGTCAAAAATGATACATAATGTCGACAAAATTTGTTTGGAAGCTGTAGACCTTATTTATGGACCGATTTACCTCGGGTTTCCTTTTTAATTTTATTTGAAACAAGATTTATCGAATGGAATAAAAAAAATGAAAAATGAAAATTTTTATAGGCAAAAAATTTTTCATGAAAAATTGAAAAATTTTCAACTCGGGCGCTAATTATTGGGTCGATCTGAAATTTACAGGATATAGAAAGAAGGCCACAACAAATAAAATTATATCATCAAAACTTTTGAATCACTTCAGGTTTGTGTGTGGGGACTTCCGGTTTCTCGACCTACCTTGGGCGACCCTGCTTCCGGTGTAATTCACAAATGTAGACAAATTCAGTACAAATTATCTAACATAGTTAATTTGAATCACAAGAAAAAAAATATAACGTAAAAGTCACATATGCGCTGTTACATCAAAGTTGCTCATTTTAGCAAAATTTTAATTCTAAGTCGGCTAAATTTTATCTGATTTGTATGATTTTGGTGTCTATTAAAACCGTGTTATTTTATCTAAAAAATGTTGGAAACAGAATTTTGATTTTCGAAGTCTATATTAAGTGACATTGACCTTGAAATTTTCAATGTAGACTGTCCTTGACCTCAGCTATCCATAGGTATGCTTATATTGCTTGACAAATTTTAACTTCCGGTTTTATAGGCAACTCGAAATTGACATTTATGTTAACTTTGGACGCCTGTATCACAATCTCCAACGTACGCAAAGAGTTTTCTTTGACAAATAATCAATGCCCATTAAGTTCTCTTTTCAACGATATATGACAATAATTCATAATCATATTTTTAAAATTTTGATTTTATTTTTCGAATGAGGATCTAACTCACTATCTATATATTCCCCACCAATATAGATTTTAAAATTGAAAAGTACTTGATTTTCTCTATTCAACAATATATGACATGGATAGTTTAATACAAAATTATAAATTGTTAAATTTGGCAAAATTAAAGATTTTTTATGGTTACCATGATTGACAGGTGTTAAAAGAGGGTAATACAAGGATGACAATAAAACTTTTGATTTGAACTTTTCACGCCGAGGTCATTACATTACAAATTAATCTCATTATGTAATTATTGCAATGTGGCTGTCATCCGTCTTCTAGCAACATCTTTATTTCAGTTATAGACCGTCAACTGTTGAAAAAACAGACAATGGAAAATACGCGATTCTAACTTTTTTTTTAGTTCTACTAAACTTAAAGACAAAATTCGAACTGATAAATAATGTACAAATTCACTCCTTTAAAACAATATATAAATCAATATGTATAAATAAAATTTATGAAAATATATTACACCTTAATTAAACAGATATAAATATTACAAGAAGAGTTAAGAAGATTATGTAATAGGTCATAAAGTCAAATTTTGTTGATTGGTAGGTAAATGTTAATTTCTCATTGCCCCCATATCAACTTCAAAGGCGATGTTAGATGCCAGTTTCAATTGCTGCATTTACTATTCACAAAGTATATTTGATAGAGGCGTAATATCCATTCAGAATATTTCTTGTTGGTCATGCCTAGTAGCAGAATCTTACAATACAAAATTTTACATTATATTGTGATGGAAGGACTCAGCAATTAGAGCAGGGGATATATTTCCACACACCGTAAACGAGACATTGCAAACTAATACTAATATAATTTTATATAATGTTCAATGTTTATCTACTCATATATAGGATATACAGAAACACGGGAACATGTTAGAAAGTAATGTTATTTGGTTAACAGAAACATGACTTAATAATTCAATAACTCTAGCAAAACTTAAATTAAATGTTTTTTATTTTTACCACCAAAATCGAAGTTTTTAAAGAAGGGATATTGAAGGAATAGGAGTATATTTCAAGAAAAGGCAAAATTGAAATATTTTGCAATTGGGAATTTTAAATATAAAAAACATTGCTTTTAATATTCCAGATAAATTTTTTTTACGTCATTGTTTTCTTTAGACCACCCCTTTATTTAATAGATTTATTTCTCCAAATGTTAGATAGATTATTAGTTGGATCAAGTTCAGATTTTGTTATTATTATACATATATAATGATAGAAATAATGTGAATGGAAATAAATTAAGAACTTACAGAAATTTTAAAGAAACACCCTCGGTTGAACCATACGTAACAGATTGTAAACTGACACGATTTCAGAGACGATTAGTTTGTCAATTACGCAGTGGTTCCTTCCCAATTGCTGTAGAAACAGGCCGTTACACTAAGCCCCCTACTCCCTTAGCAGATAGAAAATGTTTATTTTGTAAGGAAAGTGCCATTGAAGACGAATTTCACATTGTTATGAACTGTGCTGCATATAATGATATTCGTCAGATTATGTTTAGTAAAATAGAACAATATTGTACTTTCTTTTATTATTTGGATCCTTTAGAACAATTTTATTATATTATGAGGTATGGGCAGCATGATTTAGCTAAGTTTCTAGATATTTTACATAAGAGGCGGAAAGAACTAAGTGCTTTTAAATAGTTTTTACATAGTGTTTGTTAATATAATTTTAACTATGTTTTATACTGTTATAATTCGTCTTCTTTTATATTCATGCTAATATCTGTTTATTTTACTTATCTGTTTTATTTTGTTATAATTGTAGTGTCTCGTAAGTCTTCTTAGGCTGGAAACCATTTTTTATGTATTGTAAAAGAATTTGTAATTGTTATATGGTTTGTGACACTTTAATAAATAAATTAAATAAAAATAAAAAATACTTATTATGAGGGGTTTTAATCAAAACATATTGGAGGGTCAATTGTCTATAGTAAATTGTTTAAACATTTGGTTACAGTTAACTTGTTCATTGACCATGTTTATATCAATACAAACATTTCGTCACATAATGTTCAAATTTCACACTTCTTGTATATTATAGCTACTGCGAGTCTATACAAATAACCATACGATAACGTTATATTAGATTGATATTAATCAACCCTTAAGATTTTATAAAACTATTCTCCACCTCTTTATGTCGAAGCTTTTTTCACTATTAGTATGTACAATTTAACATTTTTGATTGACATTTCTGGAGTGTATGTATAAAGTTGAGTTTGTATTAGATACCCGAAGTTCTTGTTAATTGCCTGTGAATATTTTCTTTTAACTTTAAAACATCGAAATGAAAATGTTAAAAGTTTCAAAAAGTCCGAAATCCATTGAATAATGGATCGCTGCCACGATCGGAACTGTTGACAGTTCTAGTTTGCCTTTTGTTTCTAAGTTAAATTACCGAAATCAACATTCTAGAATATTTTCAAGAAATCTCATTGAAAGCTTTCCAATATGTCATATGAAAGCCTGGCCAATAGGCCTACTTATGTTTCTGTACAAAAATTCATTATATCCAGACCAGTAAAATTTTGAACTAGGCAACGTGAAAGTAGACCACTATATTTGATCAACATCCGCTTGACTGTCACTGCACACAAACCACTTTTAAAAAAAAAATTCAAAGAAAATGAAATTTCAGACTTCAAATTCCTAATCTAGACCAAAATTTGTCAAAAATGGATTTTCAAAAGCCCTAAACGGGCGAGAAAAGATTTCTTAAAATAGAACGGATTAAATACAGTCTTTAGCATAAAATGTTTTCAGTGGTCCTGGAGTCCTATATAGAATGTTCAAAATGAAATACGTGTACCACCAAATCACTGTACTGTATCTTAATAGCCGTCATAACTTTCGATCTCCACGAATTTACATCTACAATTACTGTTTGCTTTTTTATTAACTATGTTCGACGTTTGACTTGTGGTTCATTTACGGTATGGTATATACGTTTACAGTGCGTTTTCTTTGGCGAATACTCCCAGGCTGAACCGCATTGTCGACGAAGATTTTTGGCATGAAATGTAATGCATTTCAGACTTTTTATCGTTTTATTTCTAGTGACCTGAATATGACCCCAATTTCTATGAGATAAATGGATGTTCATTGATTATATTATAGAGCTTATCTCAACGGTTTAAGCTCGGGTAGCCTATATAAAGAAATCGTTAGGAGGCTAGAAGTCATTGATTTACCATGAAGATTATTTCCATAGAACGAGACGGTACAATATCAGAGATAAATTGTATCTATTTTGACTATTTCTATTCCAACTTGACTAATAGATAATTAGTACATAATATGTTAAAAGCGAAATTTTGAAATAAAATTCACGTAGTGACCAACAATTTAAGCGAAGGTTTTTAAGCGAAGGTCTTTGATTTCCATGCTCATATAATCTTAAAATCAATTCAGGCGTATCTCTTATCCAAGACGATGGGCATCATTATACATGTGTAAGAAATGTAATTTTTGCCAGAAAAAGGGCATTAGCCTATCTCTAAGGATTCGTATTGTGAGAAGCACAGTGAACCTCGATTTTCATTGTCAGAGCCAATGTCAGAATCGTATATTTACTTTTGGGCAAGAGAACTACAGGATTAATGTTTGATATTTAAAAGGATAATAGGCGTTAGAATACACTCGTCCTATGGCTAATATTTGTGTTTGATATTGAGAATTGGTTAAATAAGTATGCATCCCACGCTTGAAGAATTTTCAAACGACAATAAAACTATATTCGGATTTCTTCAAAAAAGTGAACAAGCGACGATTCCGTTGAATTTGAGAATAAGCGTCTGGAAAATCAACACTAAAACATTCTTGCGCAAGCGCAATAATTCTCCGGTGTATACAAACAAATATTATGATTTTAATTTTCGTTGAATATTTTGTCAGTGTTGAAATATTCATTCGAATTCATTTGAATTGCTTTTTCGGTTTTCCTTGAATTTAAATAAGGATGTTACAATGGGAACTTTTTGGGGTGCAAAATGGCAACCGTTTTCAGCTGTGACGTTATCTGATATTAGGATCTGACGTTTTTCAAGATGACCGCCAATATGGCTATATAAACTTTCAACACACTAAAAATGTAATTATTTTATGTAGATGATGTTTGCGGCTTGTCCGCGATGACATAATGTGAGAAAACATTAATCTTGAATTTTTAACTTATTTGTGATGTCACATGACGTTGTGTGACGTGATTATGGCGTTACATGATGAATTTGTATGTAATTTACACCATTCTCACCCTACACCCAGTTTTTTTTTTATCATTGAAAACGAGTTTGTTTTCTGATTTTTAAATTATTCTTAAATATTCAAATATGACACTATGAACTGTATGAAACAGAATTCATACCAAACAACATAGATATAACAGTACGATAATATTCTTATTTGACGCAATTCTTTCACGGAAAATGTTTCATATCTAAACTTGCCGTTGTCACATTTTATTCGTCGTCTCCCTCTGATATTAGGTGCTATATACAGTATTTCTCAAGTAACAAATTTCACGTCAACAATCTGATCCAATCTATCCAGGGGTGTTATAGCTGAGGCTGTTATTGGTCCACCATGACTTTAGCAAGTTTCAAAGAGTCTGTATAAAGTCCTGATATTCTTCTTTAATTTCAAATCTCCTTTTTTTCTTTAGTGCCATCCCCTTGCTTGATTTGACAGTGAATAGAGAATCCTCCTCTAGCCGTTGAACCTTAAGAACAGTTTTAGATCCCTTTGCACACTTCAGTTTGATTTTTTTCTCTTTATCCGTAAATCAACAAATTCAGACTCACACAAAAGACCATTGACAGAAACAATATTCATTCTAGAATGAGTGGCAATAGTTGTCATTCCACCAGCAAATTTGATTCTGTTGTCTAATTTCCCAAGTTGTGATTCACATCCAAGATAAGTCAATGGTGCATATTTTGATTTTTCGATGTCAGGAGTCAGGAATAACTCATTGGCTTCTGCTTCTGATTTGAAAAAGTCATTTCGTACAGTTGAAGTTTCAGCATTTCAATGATTTCTCTCAATCTGCTTTTTCTTCGTCTAGGAGAATTGTTCCCACGACCATCAATTCCTATCAAATACATTAAAGGAAATATCAACAAGTCACCAATTGCAGAATATACTTCAGTATAGTATTGAATCCAGGCGTTATCAATAAAGGTGGAAACTGTCAGAACCAATATCTTGATCATCAACATTCGTTGCAGAAGAAACATGATACTGTTGGCTAAATACTGTATTGGCTACTGCAACATTAAAAAAAGTCATTTATTTATTAAGCATTTTATAAATAACTACTTGATTTTGTGGATTTTAAGGGGATTTTGATATATAGTTATGACACCAGGTAAGTCCACTGATGGATATATATATATATACTGTTATCAGGCAAGTTTGACTGAAATTAAAATTGTATGTTTCTCCTCAGACCTATTATCCCTTTTAGTAGGCCTATACAATGCAGACAGATTGAGATACAAAATAATATTTTGAAAATGGCTTGTGATGTCACCTGAACCTACTTCATTAAAAAGTTAACATAATGTGGGTTGATCGGATTATTTTCGTTCATCTTATTATCTTGTCAAATATATCAAGTTCAAATGAAAGAAATAATGTTATAAATGGAACCATATTATATTGTCGGCCAAGTGTTTTGGTGCGTTATTTTGTTGTTTGTTGTTTTGCCACAGTTATATTAGTGCTGAATATTCCATATCTGATGCAGTGACTAGGCCACTACATAGTTTCGCATAAAAGATAATGTAATTGGTACTGTTGCATATAAAAAGGAAGAAAGGTCGAGGACAATAAACGTTTCAAAGGGTATCCTAGTTTTAACAACATTTTACCAAATATTGAACGTAATAGAACTTGGAACGACATTTCTGTAGTCACAATTTAGGAGGACGTTATGCATAAAAAAGTTTAAAAAAAAAAAAGTAGGCCTACATTTTTCTTCTGTGTAAGTACAGTAACCTTACGTTTAACTTAAGGTGTTGTAGGGAATGTCTGACGTACACTTTGTAATTTTGTCGACTTTTATTTGAGTTATTTTACTGTCAAAAGTTAAGACTCAAAAAACGAATAAAATCTCTTAAGCTGTTAATGGTTGAACATTGTTATAATATTTTAGTATTATTCTGTACCATTACCAATAACTAGTTAACAACTTGGCAAGTATAGTAATAATGAACTTCCGTGTTAATCATAGAAATTAATCATATTTTCAGCAATGTTGTTCATTGTTCATCGTAAACTTTAGTAGCCGTATATAATAAACTTCTCTACATAAAATTTGGAATACTACTTATATTACATATACCGTCCGAATAATATGTCAGAGGAACTGGGTAGTGATGCGTCGGTCTGACATCAACCGTATATCATTATGCAAAATTTCAAACCCAACACCTGTGAAACATTATAGTCTGCAGAAGAAAGATTATTTTCTGGCATTTGTTAAAATTTCATGAACCGAATTATAACAATCTTGGCCCTTTTTTTTTTATTTTATTAAGTTTTTCAATTCTCATAAATACCAAAAAGGTAAAATGCGATTCAGAAACAATTTAACTGAAAGATAGGAGGAAGTGGTAAAGACTTTGAAACACTAACAACCAACACTTGTTGAACTCATAAATATAGCGAGACATTTTGAATAGTTCACCTAAATTATTCCCTGAGTAATAGTATTTAGGTCAGTATATTTGTTTATTACTATACAGACCAAAGACTTAAAAGACGTTGCTAATTTCGCTCTTTAATTTAAAAAAAAAACAATATTTTGTTCGATTATACCTGTAATGAAAGAACTTTAACATATCTGGGTTTCTATATATAAAATAAGCTGTGTTGTATCTAAATCTAAAAATGTTACCATGCCAACCATACATTTCACAATTTTATACATTAAGTCGACTCAAGTCGATGCTGACTACTGGGCTGATTATAAGAAGTAACTGATGTAATACTAACCATATACTAGTATTCAAAAACACGAGTTTTTTAAAGGTGTATTCTGGTTGTTTTTTGTTGTTTTTATTGGTATTTTTTTGTCGTTGAAATTGTCTTGTTCAAATTCATGTGATTCTAGTGAAGTGTGTACCCGAATGTATCTTAAAGTTTACGTATATAAAATTTTTAGGTAGTTATTCTTAATGTTAGATGCAAGGAAACTACTGTACTGATTTAATAAAATTATAACGTAATTATAGAGAAATATGTCTCAAATTTATTATGAAAGTTATCTTCTTAATTAGCATTGCGTACGTAAATTCAGCTTGATCAAGTTTAGTAAATACATGGATGTAATTAACTTACTCTCCATTTAAACTGTTAAACACAGTATACATTTACCCCTGGTTATAGAATATAGCGCTTTTGGTGGGGAAGTTGCAGGATCGTGTATAATATACAAAAAAACTTGATATGAATTTCTCAAATGATACAATAATTTATTCCTGAATAACATTTAGTATTGATCGACATGGTAAATTACTCAGGGATTGGCTGCCAATTTATATTCATAATGAGAGTTATTTTTCTTACTTATTAGAGTTGTTCCAGCTATTTGAAAGGATAAGGTCTTTTCTACAAGAGGAAGTTCTCCCAAACATATTAGGTCAATCCAATACAAACGGGCATAAAAAAAATTAAATTCGAAAATCAAGTTTTAGATATAGTAGCAAGGTTTTTTCATAGAAAATCGTACAAATCGGCTAAAATTTTGCTAAAATGAGTCAATCTGAGATGACGGCTCAAGCATTATTTCCGGTTTGGATTTTTTCTTCTAATGGGATTTTTTCATTATGCATTATAGTTGATATATGTAATTTTTGTCCACATTTCCAATTTTCACCGGATGTGTGGTTACCCGATATGATTTTGAAAAACTCGAAGACCTCACAGAACCGGAGGGATCCATCAACAAATAAGCCCTACAGATTCGATGCAAAATTAGTGAAAATTATGCAATAGCTCATTTCCAGTTTAGAAAAATACTGGTTTAAGATATTTATTTTCGATTCCAGCCCATTTAGAAATGTTTGGTCAAAACAGAAATACTTAACCATGTCCAGTTTGAGCTACAGGGCTTCCCGAAAAAAATCGATACCATAACAAAGCTTGACATCGAAAATCGATACCAAGCAATAAACGTTTATTACAGAAACGAAACAAAATATATGGGTGGTGGTGTTTGAGGTGATATAAGTTTGGATGGAGAGTTTATTTATAGTAGTTAGTTTTAGTGATTAGTATTTAATCTTGTTTATGTCTTTTGGTGACCAGATGTGTAATATGAATCATTCCAGTTCACCAAGTTCCGAACATTGATAGATTATTTTTTACGTCAAGATGTATGAACTTGAGACAGGTACATGTATATGAAACAGTACAGGTCAGGTCTCCTTTGATGATTTGTCAGCGCTTCAACTCGTGATAATTTGCTTCATTAGCAGACACAATGCGTCGCTTTCATTTTTAACTACCTGTGTATTAGGTCTCTTTCATTGTGAAATTTGTTTTTGTGTACTAGTATATTAAACAGCTCTTTATATTCATTTCCTTTTTTCTGATATTACAGATATTAGACTGTACCATAAAAGCTCGACCAAATCAAGTACCGTATTTATTCAAATTCTTCTCGCACACTTTCAGCTAGTTACACTAATTAAATAGACACAAGGGATTTTATCTCTTTCGACTGTGATAAAGGTTAAAACACTATTGTTCTAGGCATTTGGGATATCGACTCTGCTTGGCATGTTTCACATTTCTCGCTTTTAGAAGCCAGATTACTCTACGATGATGAATTATTCAAGCTATAAAGTTATCGAAATATTGATCTAACTAATGGAATAGAAGAGTGTCAACTTGTCCTAGTTATATTGGTCTGGCGTTCTAAATTCGCTTTTATGTCTTATAGTGGTATCACGACAGAATTTGGGTAAATCACCCAATTTTATTGAGGATACTCAAAATTCTATTTATGTAAACCCTTTAGTAGCGAGAATGTTTCAAACATCCAACACATCCACATTTGGAACCAATTTTTTACATTTATCCACAAATACAAAAACAAAAAATTATCTCCGTACATCTAAAATGAAAATGGAATTGTAAAAGGTTTCCTCAACTGTTCATGCTTATCTGGTACACAGATAGCATCAATTTGCTCCATTCCAATTTTCAGTCAGACGTCTGTGGTTCCTGTATTCCACCAAAACCAAGTATCGATGACGCCAATCGCATAAGGCCATTCGTAATTAGTAACGTCATCAAACGCCAAGCTTTAGTGGAAAAAGTTTTAGTTTTAGGACAAGCAACCATGATCTGATAGAAATTTAAATGTTGCAAATTGATGCTTTCAGTGTCCCCAATACACATGGACAATTGTGAAAACCTCTTTACAAACATTTTATTTTAAGGGAAGTGGTCGTCTATAAAACCGTTGAATTTTTTCAGCTATCTGCACTTCTTTGAACTCCCATTTTGTTCCATTTTAATGAAAATGGGACAGCAAAACATCGTATCGGTACAATTTACGCGGTCTTCATCCGATAGGTTTTAACATAATCGTAAATGATCCAGACCTTTGTTTGAACTAAGAAATTCTGCAGTGAGAACTTTACAATGAGATAATTATCATTAAATTGTCAGATTTGCGTGTAAAATCTTCATCCTGTAGAAAAAGATGGATGACTTAACATATTCAAAAGTACTATCTACCATCTTTGATGTAATGTTATTATGTGCAAGAGGTAGGTCATTTTGTATTGATACTCATTCTATTTTCGTCTTCAAAATATACAGTAAGATTGTAACCCCAAGTAGAGTCAAGGTTAATTATACGTAATACATAACGATATAACCACTCACTGTATACCCCTTTCACATGAGCATGACAGTCACTGATCTACATTATCCACGAAACGATAGAATATTTATAAGAAGAATGTAATTTTGTGAAAAATCAATGTACCCTAGACAATCATATCTATAGAGAATAAACTGAATTCATCGGTTGAGTGGGATCTGTGTCATTCTCTACGTACTAAAACGATAACAAGACAGCCGATATTGCGCGCGTTGTCGTTAAAGTAATACGCGTCATTTGCCAATCGTAAAAACGCAGCTTTTTGCGTTTACACTGAGTTTAAACAGCCATCTTTAAAGCTAGCCCCCGATAAATTTAACCATTGAAAACATACAAGAGCTGTAGCTTAAAGTCGGCTTTTTGACCCAGTGGAAACGCGGTTAAATGAAAACTCTTATTAGCATTGTTAACATTTTTGACAAATTACTGTGACATTTGTAACTGCTAATTCTCGTCTATTATAGGTCTACCCAATTTCACCCTGGGTTGATTTCGTTGAGTTTCCAATCGCCAGATTCACTACACCCAAAATCCTGAGGAACAGAAATCAATTTGAAACGGCATAGACAGAGAAATTTTGGCGACTGTTTGGCAAAGCATGTTATTGATTTAACCTTAGTATTTTAACAAATTTGCTCTAATTGACAAATTGTGCCTTCTGTTAATAATTAACAGTTGATGAATTAAAGCATGAATAAAAGCTGGTGTTGCTATATGGAACAGATGTTACTTTCAGGTCATACTTTATCATTACTTTAGCAGCGCTGTTGCAGAGCATAAAGCACAACATTCCTCACAAGCATACAAGAGAGACATGGGAAGCCATTGAAATTTACAAGTTAAATACTGAACTGAACCGAGACCAAGGAATCCACCTGCCTACTATTTGGAAAGATAGATATTTTAACATCACTATCTGAATCACCTCTCCTAATATTGAATTACCCTCATCAACTATCATAATTAATTTGAGTTATAAAATAATACCATTAATTAGACCGGATAAAAGGTGTTATGTAACTAAATTGTATCGTCTGCTAACATTTTATAGAGTTACCACTTGCATAGTTCTAATTAAGATAAGAAAAAATTCAAACAAATTTATAATTTGCGAATTCACAGCTATAAATGGAGGTATGTTTGATATTTGTAAGTTACAATTTTGAAAAAAAAAGTTGGTAAGATGGACATAAAATATGATGAAGTTCATCCCGAATTTCGCTCAGATGACAATTTGTACATATCCTGTATATTTTCCTAATGCTTTGGTATCTACCTCTCTCTATCTTTAGATTATTTGCCGATATGCGGTACTTACAAATTAGTCTCATAAAAGCACTGGCCTAGGTCGCAAAGCAAAGATTTATGATAAAAAAAACAAGGTGCAAGTTAAAGGTTAAGAAAATTAAATTTGTTATTTTTGAAAAACACATCTCTAAAAAGTATAATTTCTTTTGTTAGTTTTTGGTAATATAAAGATTTTGACAGGTAGAATTGAAGTTCGAATTTATTTTCAAAACAATAATACAGTGTATGTTGCGAAGTAAATAGTCATTGAAGGGGAAATTTTTATGTAGGTCGAAAATGTTATTTTATTTTTTATGCTCAATTTTATGAAAACAACAATATACAAACTCTTGCGAAGTGTGTCCCTGGACATATCGGTAAGTTTTAATTAAAACATATACCCTCGCTAAGTTTTAAAAGCCCAAACTACTCTAATAGTAATAGGTAAAAGGCATGGTCTTAGAATAGCCCACTTGTCGCCCGCTAAATCATCCATGCTTTAAACTACATGTAAATGATAATCTAGTGGTTATGTAAGACTGTTAGTTGGTTTACCCTTTGACACATTCCTCAGATACATTGCCTTCAATCATTTAACTCCTTTTAACTTGCCCAAAGGAACTTCTATATCAAAAATAAAAATAAACCACAGCTGAGATATCGAATAGAGGATAGCTCTGATCATTTGATTGGATTCAGTGCTTAAAAGTAGGCCACAATTTTTCACTACATGAGCATTTTTAAGATATTATATTTTGTATAATTAACAAAAACAAATTGTTTCCGTTACTATTTGTTTTATTACCAATAATAATGTGGTTCTTAAAATATAATTTCATATTTTGGCCACGAATTATTATTTCAATGAAAAATAAAATTGTGAAAGCTCGTAAAATTTTCAGCATCACATTGATCTTTCATTTCAATGATATTCTTTAATAGTTTTCTGAGATGAGAAGCACCAGAAACGGACCAGTAGTCAGTAATAAGGCCATTTTTTTTTATCTTCTGAACAATTATTCCTCAATTTATAAAAGCGTTTCACTGTTTCTTATAGAAATAGGTTAGAATAATTGATATGAATAGGAATTGAACACAATTGTTTAAAACAAGTAATTTAATAAATGTTGGTTGATACTATGTCAAGTAGAATTATTAATGTCTATTTGAGTACAGTAATAAATTTCTCATAGTGATATGTAATCCAACTTGCCTTTCGGGTTAATATTTGTTTTGTCAGTAAATGATAAGGGAATTCAAAGAATGTGAATGTTGTTTTGCAAAGACCATGACAGTCAGAGTCCTTTACCAGTCATATTTCGGTATGATGTTTTATCATGTAGATAACACATTTGGAATAGTTATTTATGACATTTCTTGTCCAATGATCGTCTCTGATATCTATTTGGACAGTAGTTGTCGGCTGGTGTAAATCTGTCAAAATAATAACAAAATCGGAGATAAAGGCCGATGTGTCGGACTAACTCTCCTCCCTTATCTCCAAGTGGACTGTAACCCAGTTGTCAAAGCATACCACGTAGATAAGTTTGAAAGCGTTGAAATGGACTGATAGAGTTACGTTGTTCAAGTATATCTATGAATCAAAGAACCTTGTACACATAACAACTGTTACAATGATGGCTTCCCGCTATAAGGGTTGTATTCCGATACCGTTCTGGATTGTTTAATTTTTCTAGGCACAAGGTTATATTACATATAAGTATACTATATTCATATTACCATTAAGTAAACGCAGTAACAAAGGACAATGGAATTCAGTTTTAAGATAACCTGTCGTGAATGACTGTCTTTTCAACCTTTAAGTTTAAAAAACAGAATATAAATTGTGTATATGTAAATAATTCTTAAAAACCTGATAAACAAGTCTGAATTAAACTAAAGTTTAAAGTGAATATGTTTTATGTTGTTTTAGTCGGTATAGAATCTAATTTTTCAAGTTGGAGTTGACACACCACATGTCGAATATACTCTTTATTTAGTTGATCTATATGTCATACAGATGCATATCAAAGAGAACGGAAGTGTAAACGCAAAAGATCACGTCATTTATGTTATTTGGCGTGATCTTTTGCGTTGGCACATCAATAATTCTAATGAGACAGAAGTTTGATTCTTACATTTATATTTTTGATAAATATGAATTTTATATTAAATTGACACAAATCGTAGATAGTGTCATTGTTGTGCATTGACTACGTCATAGGGTCACATGACAAACTACAGGTCAGCGAAAAATAAGGTCAGTAAATATTTAATGATAAACTATATCTTAATATGTCAATACGTTTGATACCATGGTTTGTTATTCATTGCAGAATAACGTCGCTAAGGAAAAGAATAACATGTATACACATTTTTTTTATGCAAACCGATTCCTACCATTGAAACACTAACGAGACACCGACTTCTCTTAATTATGTCCATATATCATTAATATGAATACCAAGTTATATTGATGCAACTGAATGTAATTGATATATTATGTATATCATCAGAATAAAGTACTAGTAAGTGGTTCACTTCTACAAGATTTATGTATAATATCAAACGTTCACTGGGTAGTCTGATCTGATTTGAAACTGGCTTGATTCGTTTCTCAAGTTGTGTCGTCGGAACGTTTAGAAGAACAAATTCAAACATGATTTCCTAACAAACTCAATGGCAATGAACATGACAAAAAAAGTCTGATGTCCATGGCACGAATAACGTTATAAAAAAAATAGAGATGGCCATCGTAATACGCCCACATTTATAATAGTCAATTTGTCCGGGAGGTTGACAAGAGTTATCGGTAAATGAAAGAGTTTTCTTGATTTCAGTTCAAGTTCATTCTTGGATGATTACAAACACTCCCACCAAACTTCATCAAATTCCATCCTGAAACCGTGTCCCCAAAGAATTCAACAACAAAGGCAGGCGCGTTTTTTAAAGAAAGGGCAACAACTCATATTAATTATATTTCGATTGGTCTGATTTCCAAAAGGCTTCATAACAACCAATCACACCAAATTTGATAAAAATCCAACAAGAAAACATTTATTTATCATAACTCATTAAATCAAGTTTGATTTTAAAGAGGGTTTATTGTTGAGTGAATATAAAGACTCGTAGACCAAATCAAAATCCACCAGGAAACCAGCCCTCTATCGTGTGCCATAGAAATCAAGAACAAAGACAGACGCGTTTTCAAGAACAAGGGCAATAACTTACATGTATATTAAATATTTTTCGATTTTTCTGATTTTCAATAGGCTTCATCCCTGGGTTATAACAAACACTTTTGTAACATTATCTAACATAATTAATACAGGCTCTAATACAATGAAGAATTATCTCCTATATATGTATATGCCGTGCTACGTGATATGTAAACCCCACGTTTTATTAACATGTGCCTTATGTTGGAATAAAGTTGAACACTACAGACGTCGTTCTTATCCTTTCCATACCCACCCACTATCACAACACTCACACCAAGTTTCGTCAAAATCATTCAAAAAACCAGCTTTCTATCGTGTACACAAAGAATTCAAGAACAGGGGCAATAACTTATAAAAAATATTTTTGATTGGTATGATTTTAATAGGGTTCATCCTTTGGTGATTACAAAGGCTCACTTTAAGTTCCGTCAAAATCCATTAAGAAACCAGCCCTCTATCGTGCCCACAACAATATTGACAGACAGGCAGACAGTTAACCCTTAGTGAGTTTTCTTTGCGGTGTGAAAAAGACGAGATAGGTAAATACGTTCAATCTCGGAAATTGAAATTGAAATGCTTCCTCTAATCGTGCAAATGGCGTCTGTGTGGAAGTAAGATAACCTTTAATAAGTCATCTTCACTGGGTAAGGATGATTCGGGGAGGATGCAAAGAGGTTTGACCAAGGACTAGCTGGTAGAGGGAATTCTTACCTGTGAAGTTGTTATCCTTGTAAAATATAGATCTTGCTTTTTCTTTTTAAATGAAAAATGTATGCTTTTCTCAAATCGAATTAATTCATCAACATACATAAAGCCCTTTATACTGAACATTATTAATCTGAACACTTCACATGACAAAGTAAATATTTCACTCTTAATTCGTTCAACTCAAAGAGAGTAAAATATTACTCTAGTTTTTTTTTATTAATTGGATAAGTGATCAATCGTTTACATTGATAATTTATCAAGGTATGTGTCATCTTTGTCTTTAATGTCGTCTACGGATTACCGATAAATAATCTGTGAATGAATTCAGTTGCCGGCGGGAGATCGACTCCATAGACGAACTGCGGTTGAGTGACTTATTCAACAAATATTTCGCGGTAATTTAGCCATAACGGATAGAGGGCCTTCTATAGTAGTAGATATCAAAAGATAACTCTATGGCCTTTTAGTATTTCACCTAGAAAAATATACAAAAGGTTTAGCATACATGTCAGGACTCTGTGTCTGGAGGTGTAGTAGACTAATCCCTTGGAAGAGTCCTCAAAAATGCTCTATGTAAGAGACAAACAAACCAGGCCCTTTCCTCTGCTCCGAATTGCGTTGGGTTATTTGTATAACTGTAGCTGGATCTTAATAGATGAGGCAATTTGACATTATATTTTAGGTACATTATGGATGGTAGAATGAATTTCCTTGTGAGACCCTCTAACAAGGATTTGCACACACTCGCCCGTCTCCTTAGCAAAATTAGCAAATCAGACAAGTGTCGATTTAGAACATGGTATTTCATGCTGCACTGACATGGTTCTTGATTGTAGCTAATTAAATCGGTGTTACAAAAATTAAATTTTCTTACAGTTACTGTAGTCTGCAGTGGGTTTTTATGTGTGGAAAAACAAACCGTAAGAAGTAAAACTTTGTTTACATATGAATATACATTAGGTTACATAATATCATAAGTCGTACATTCTGTAGAGCTCCCTAATTTGTTGTGTCGATCTGTTGGTTGGTTGGTAGATGACAAGTTAACGTACAAAACGAAACTTATTACATATACCCGTCGAGGGGATGTAGTTAAAAATGATGTTTCTGTAATGTATCTTATAATCTTTAAGGGAATTTAGTTAAATGTGTTAAGAAACTTTGGGTTGAGAAGGAAGAAACTATCTATTCGAGGCAGATTTGGTAATAAATTGGTAGACGGGTTCCATTGTAGCATTATACCAATGGTCCGTTTTGGACATGGATTTCCATTGTGTATTATTCACAGGAGTGTAATATCGATTTTTCTTAGCGAAATATACGGCTGATATCGCCAGTCACAAGGGACGAGACGGGAAGATTACAGCCAACGACATTCTTCTCTAATATATCTACAGACGCTTGTTGATATAAGGCAGGCCTTCTCAATTGATTTTTGTAAAGGGCCAAAATGCATTTTATGAATAAAATAGAAGGGTCAAAATAAAAAGAGGTTAGTAAGCGAAGCTAGCTGAGCGTTTTAGTGGATGAGAAGCTTTTAGATCTTACACAGTTTTTGTAATAATTTATTTAATCTCAAAAGCATAGCAACCCGCAAATTGGTGAAATCAAAATAATGAAAGGGTTAGTGGCTGAAATGGTGAGACGCCTCGGCTAAGGGAAATTTCTGGAAGTCGAGTTTGAAGTTGCAAAATGTGGTCCAGATGATCTTGGGAAAGAAAGCATTTTGGAAAATAAGGAATCGAATAGCCATATTCAGCCAAACATGCCTATATGTTTGAGATGAACAAATTGGGGTAGCAAAAATGTCCAGAAGTCGTCTGTTGTTTCTGTTTGGTGTAAATCTCTTAGTTCGTCATTTGATTGAAGGATAAAATGTAATTTGGGTAAAAAAAAATTGACAACCGGAGCATTTTATTGTAGTAGTATTTTCCGGTAGCCACTCACGAGGGCGTCTCAGACCGCCATTCGAGAATGCCTGGTATAAGGGAGGCCATTCGAATAACAATAATCCTTACTCAGACAACAATAATATTCTGATATGATTGATTAATCAATCAATATTGTCAAAATTCATTTTTTTAAATGCACTAATTTTCATTCTGAAATTTCTTAAAATTCGTTAGGTTATACATTTATTATTATTACTTATTAAAAAGATGATTACTTCTTCTTCCTGTCGGTAAAACGTCTTCGTTATCCAAGTATACTCTTATTTGTAGCCGTATTCGTTACATAATATAAAGTGTGACGCCGAAATGCTTTTATTTTATAATGAATTTTTGTTGCATAAAATTATTTGCTCGCATGTTCTCGAAAGACCGGACATAGAAATCGTGTAAGATAAGATATCTCATTTATCGTTTGTTTTGGAGATGTTATGTAGTAGGATCGATAGGATATCCTAGAGACTGACATATGACAGTGTATTGTATCAGATAAATACAGATAATGTTTTGTGATAAATATTGGGTTTAATCAATTATTGAAATATCACCAAGCTAATATTTAGATGTAAGTACAAGTGTTTCACAATAAGGTCAGCACATGAAGGAATGATGGAAAGATTTTGCTTGGTGATAAAGGTAGTAATGTTTCCATATTTTTCTTTTTTCTTGATTATTATTCACTATTACTATGAAATAACGGCATTTTGAAAATGTTCCGTCGAAAATAATGATAATCATAATACTGATATTCCCGAAAGTAATCCCTCCTCATTTCCAGCACAAATCGTTAGGAAACGCCTATTTTGTATCTTACACGTAAATGTATACGTGATTATACAGTCATGTCCTTTTATTATATGAAATTTTCATCAATCTATTATTATAGATTTTATTGTATTTTCCAGAGGAAAGTGTATCTTATTTTTTATCTGATATGTACAGTTCTAGTTATACTACCTACAGGTACATTTTATCTTATTAAAAGCACATATTTAAAGACCACTACTTCTTATTGCAACTTCATGAAATAATGTATCAAGGTTTCGGGTCATGTATTGTAGTAAGTAAGATAATGTATTAAATGCATGGGCAAAATTCATTTCTAACTTCAATGAAAATTATATTTGCTGTCAATGTATACAGTTTCATATTTGTCAAAAACTACTACCTTCCGATATTAAATATTCACTTTCACAGTTCCAGAAAGCTCAGCAAGCAGTATCACTAAAACAGTAACTGAATGTGATCCTGGATGGATAGAAGCTAATGGTATCTGTTACTATTGGAACGATGTAGATCAAGTAACATTTGATGAAGCTCATGATGAATGTCATGCTAGAGGTTCTGATATGTTGACCATACACACTTCATCAGAACAGGTCTGTGATTTTATTTTTTTTATTTTTATATATTAATATACCCTTAAAAGTCTCAAGATTTATTCATTCAGTATGTTAGTTCATATTACTTCTCAAATTGCTACTATTACCATCCCGTTCCAATGTCTCCTAGTACAGAATAGTTATAATTATCATAACCTAATAGTATCCATTGTATTTCTATTGCAAGCTTTGGTTTTAAGCGTTATACATATGATTAATAAATAAACAACATTAACGACGGGGTCAAAAGGCGAAAGTGTGAAATCGAAAAACACTTCAGGCATGTTATCTTAGAAATACATCTGTGAGCAGCCAATAGATGTTCAAAATCTGTTATTGAAATATATCCACAAACAGCACCAGAAACGTTAGCCACAACATAATCCATGTAAGACATGGCCGCCAGCAACATTAATACGTTCCGTCCACAAGATTGTCTTAACTATATATTCAACATTTTGAAGGAATGGTTGGAAGTCCAAACAGAATCTTATCCTACAACTGGATGGTGGATTGGTTTAAAGAAACAATTAACACCCACGCCACAATGGAAATGGTTACATGGTCCTGTTGCTAATAATATGTAGGTTGTAATACAGTGTTAAACTCTGAATTTTTTGCTGCCGATGGAATTAAGCTTTTAAATGACTATTGGAAATTATATTCAATTAACAGTAACATTTCTACTCTTTTTAATGTTCTATTTTGTATCCAGCAATTGGAATACTGAACCAGATAATTATGATATACAAGCTTGTGTAAATATAAACCAATTTAACAAATTCAGTGATGATTTCTGTACCAGTAAATACCCATATATCTGTAAAGTCAACAAAAAGGAAAGTAAGTTGACAAGCTACAGAGGTACTATTATTAATAAGACTATAATGTAGTCTCCCGCCTATATGGGACTGGGTACATGTAATATGAGATTTTGACCAACAGTTTTTCAAATACATGATTTAAAACATGCTTTAAAAGCTGCTTGCCAAAGCGTTCTACAAACAGAACACATAGTAATACATTTGTTCTCTTTCCAACCCAGGTTATTAGAAAAATGATCATTTCAGATGAATATTGTCCAATACCTACCTCTGATGAAAGATGGGCCTATTTAATGTTTGCCTGCTACTGGATTGCTGACCCTGCCAACCCAGCCGAATTTTTAACATGGTCAGATGCCAAAGATAAATGTCAGACGTTGAATCCACTCGGTCGAGGACAAATGCATCTTCTATCCATTACTTCTAGCATGGAAGTAGTAAGTGTTTTATAAGCAATCATCAGCCCCTGTACTAGATTATTTCTATTAATTTGTCGTAGGTACAGGATGAAGATATAGGAGTTGTTCAGACCTATAGGATATAGGGAAATTTGGCAGAATCGATTTTTTTCATTGACATCTTATTATTATGTTAAAAATTGTTGGCGAAAGTCTTTTAGAAGCTTATTTTTCTAGGATTTTTTCACAAGTGAATTACCATATAGAGCTGGTGGTGTTTCTACACCATGGTGGACTGGACTGAACGATATTGATAATAAAGATTTTTATGTATGGGAAGATGGTAACACGTGGAATGCGTCTATGACGTTAGTTAGAATAATAAAATTAATATATTATTAGTTTCCTTGTCTGGATCCCGTCCCCTTATCTTTTTCTATTATGAATAAAATCATCTGAAAATTGTTTTCAACATTTTCAACCTTTACCAGTTTTAAACTGTCTTTTAGGGAACGGAAAATGTTCTGCTTATAAATTGTATCATTCCTGATCACCAAAAGGCCCTGATGATTAGTCGAATTCAAATTGTATTTTTTTACCTTAAGTCCATGGGACAATGCACCAAGTAACGGATCTGATGAAAATTGTGCTGTAATGTATAGAGCTGGTGTCGTTGATGATTTTCAATGCGGAGGCAGGTCACATTTCATTTGTCAAAAATCGGCAACCAAAAGTGAGTTTATTTCTTATAAACATGTGATAATGTATGGCAGTCAATGTGTGTGACCGCTGAATACCTCATTATTAACTCGTTTATTCAAAAGTACTCCGGTGTTACCAATCTACATAATTTCCTTTGCCAATAGTCAGTACCCTTAAGGTCATAGGAACCATGACAGGAGGTGGGTGGTTGAGTTTTTCTATTTGTTTTTATACTCGGTGGGGTCAATCATTGTTTGTCGGCACAAGTGAGATTGCCAGAGGCCCCAGACCCTCTCAAACAAACGAGTACCATCATCGCTAATCATAGTCAATGCACTAATATTTCACTGAAAATCATCTTTCTCGAGTGATAACTTTACAGAAATAAAAGTGTGTGTGTGTTCATTTGACCTTCTGTATTTGTATTTCAGCTAAATTAATAGTAGGTTGTCCAGATCATTGGATAAGAGGAGGTCATTCTTGTTATTTATTTGCTAATAATAGTGAAACTACATGGTCTCAAGCTAGATCTGTTTGTCAGAAAGGTGGTGGTGACCTGCTAAAACAAGATACAGTTGATAAGAAGGTAGATTATCAAATTATTTGTATCGTACATAATCAGACATGCATTCAGTTAACATACGTTTTGTGACTTTATGAATGCATTGAGTTCAGTCAGGCTCTAGATATGAAACATGGGAACATTGATGTCTTTTGGAATTGTTCCAACGATTGTTGTTACAAGGTTAATTCCCATGCCGTTCTACTGTTCTATTGTAGTACTGGATAAGCCAACAGATCATACCTTCTAGGGGATATTGGACTGGGTTAAATGATAGAGACACTGAAGGAGATTACAGATGGGCTGATGGTACCAAGTTAAATACACAGTTCATGTGAGTTGTTTCATATTTCTATTGAACATAAAGATATAAAATCACATGAAATATTATAAAATGTCTTGTAATTACTCTTTAAGTAGCAAACAAAGGAAAAGGAGGAAACTTAAAAGGAATTACATTATTTTCAAGTAGATGCCGAAAACATATTGTGGCTACATTTCTACTTTATCGAAAAAGGGTTTTATCAAAAGACGACCAAGAACAGATTAGAAATGAAGATAACTCATAAAGACTTATCAATGGGATTGAAACAATCAGTGATAGATCACTACGAAGAATTGAAACTAGTCAAATATCCATGCTAAAATTTTATTATTTATACTAAGGAATTTCGCAGCATTTAGCTAATTTCGTCCATGGGAATATTTCCGGAATTTGGCCTAAATATTGCTTTTTAATTTGTCGAATTTATAATGTTGCCTTTCTCAGTTCTTAAGAAAAACAGCTTCATTTAGATAAATCTAATGATTTCTATTTCATTCAAATTTTCTTGCCGTAGCCAGTGGGATAAAGAACCTAATAATAATGTTGAAGATGCTGATTGTGCATTGATAGCGAGGGATGGAACCTTTGATGATGTCAGTTGTAGCCAAAAGCAAGGATATATATGTGAATATGTTAACGATCCGGGTAAGGCATTTATCTGGTTTAATTCAAACAATAAAATTTGCTTTTCATGAATGTGGCTTTAGGTAAATCCTTGTGGATCCGTAAAATTGTGTTCACTTATAGCTATATAAAATATAATGGATTTACTTTAAATAAAATAATAATATAAGGTAAAGTATTCCTTAATCCCGTGAACCTGGGATGCTTTGAAGTAACCATCTGGAGGTTCAAATTCATATGTATATTGTTTCATGTATAAATTTTGAAAGTCATAACCTTGAAGTGAACCATTTGAATTTTGTGAATATTTTAGGAAATAAATGTTTACCTGGATGGATAAGTGATGGTGGATCAAATTGTTACTATTTTAGTTCTACTAATATTACATCCTTAATGATGTGGAATGAAGTCAACCAAGCTTGTTTAGATCAGGCACATCAATATGATGATGAACAGCAAACTAGCTATTTATGTTTGGATTCTAAAGATGAGGTGGTGGGTACAAAACAATGTTCTTTCTTTTATGAGATCATCGCCTTCACTTTTATGAGATCATCCACGTTCAGCGTCATACAGTTTGATTATCTTTTCATGATTTACTTTCCATTGTTTCCGTTGCTCGCTCTCGTGATATTTTTTATTAATTCTTCTCCTATCACCAGTTTGATCCAACAGAGAAATACCTGTCACTTTCAGACATTTATAAACCAGCAGTTGGCTAACCAACCTATAACAGACAGAAGATGGTGGACAGGATTAAATGATAGAACTGTTGAAGGTCAATGGACGTGGCAGAGAGATTATGACACTGTTGTAAATGTAGATTTAATGTAAGTGATCCATATTGAATCGATATACATAACCATTTTTATTATAAAAGGTGTCCATTTGTGCTTTCTGTAATGCAAGGTTTTCCAGAAACAGAATTGGCTACTGGTAGATGAAATAAACTTGCCAATTGGTATGAGAAGAAAACACTTGATCCTGAGAGATCAGGAAGATAACCAGATTTTCATAGGGAATGTCTCTCAGCCTTTATGTTCAGCTGATATCATAATTTAAATTTCAGTAATTGGAACAAAGAACCTAACAATTATAATAATGAGGACTGTACAATATTATATCAAGGTGGAAAATATAATGATTTAGATTGTAACGCTAAAGCCAACTATATATGTGAAAAAACTGCAGGTAGGACCTAGATTATTTCAGTACGAAAGTTGTCAAATACAGCAGATCAAATTTATTTTACTTTTGATTTGATGTGTACAATATTGTTTATTCCTAGGAATCTCGACCATCCAGGAACATCCCCCATGAAATCACTTTATGCTTCTTTTGATAAAAGTGCTTCAAACAACATTTTGATCGTCAATTGAAAAACGTAGCTTATCAACCATATTGAAAGATGAACGGTAAAAGAATGTCCTTTCCAAATATCCAATGGAATCGTGTAATAGATGCAGTTGAATATTGTTTTCATTTTCTTTTTTAGGGAGTAATAAGTCTGAAACCAAATGGTGGACTGTTTTCATTTTATATCTTGTATCATTCTCATTGTCATAATTGAATAAAATCTATTTTTGTATTTTGTTATTTCTTTACAATTGTGAAGATCATCCGGTAATTTCAATTTGTCAAACTTGTGTTGATTTCAGTAATTGAGTAACAGGAAAGGAACTTATTTAACAGAAAACCAGAATAAAAAAATGAAGACTAAAAGCTTTTATTACAAGTGAACATTACAATGGCATAAAAAAGACTTAATTTAATAGCACAGAAATCTAGATTATAGCAGAGAGCCAACTGTGGAAAATTATATCAGACTGGGTCGGGAATGGGTGACAGGCAGTCGAGGCAGTGCAGATTGCAACAAATTTAAAGGATTTAGAAATAACTTTTAATGTGATTTGTTGAAATATAGCCTTTTTGAAAATTCGACATCAGTCCAAGGTAGATATTCGAAATGGCTTTGAACTACGTTTGTGTGTGTTATTTTCATGTAAGAACCATAAGTAGATTGGATGAGGAATGGTTGATCGTATCTGGTAGGATGGGGAATAGTTGATTACAACAGATAGGATGGGGAATGGATGATCAAAACTGATAGGATGGGCCGATGGGGATTGGTTGATCGTAACAGATATGATGGGTAAAGAGTGATAATTACAGGTAGGATTTGAAATAGGCGATTACAACAGAAAAATGTGTCATTATTACTGACTGGATGGTATAGGGTTATTAAAACAGATATATGAATAATGTGTAATTAACAGACAGGGTGAGTAATGTGTAATTAACAGACAGGGTGAGTAATGTGTAATTAACAGATAGGGTGACTAATGTATAATTACAACAGACAGGATCAATACTGGGTGCTTAAAATAGGCAGAGCCAATACTGGGAATTAGAATAGAATAGAATGATCAGCTCTTGGCAATTAATAATTGATCATTGCTGTTATTCAGAGTAAGACATCAGAAAGAGTTGGTCATTATGCTTAAATATATTAATAGTGGAATCATTCAACATCAGTTATTTTGTGATCAAAACTATACAGTCATTATTGATATTTATAACAGGATGAAGTACTAGGAGATTGTGAAGAATGTTATAACAGTGTACATTTGCACTAGCTCTAAACATTTAATAATTGATCATATGTCTCATTCTACAGAGTAAATGTTTGTTTATTATGCATAAAGAAACCTTGAGTGGAATCATTCAAGATCACCTAAACTACCTAGACTAGTTGTTCGATAGGCTACACAACAGACAAGCTGAGACAAGATAATTATACATTATTATAAAAGATAAAATAACTGTACCAAGTATCAAATATCATTTCAAAAGAAATACTATTTTTCATACAAAATTGAATGATCAACTAGGTACTTCAGTAGAAATCAGTCTTGCATCAGAGTTTGTGTCCTTCCTAGCACTGTTGCAGTGTACAGGAACAAACTGAAGGCCGACAACTTTGGGTGCCGAATTACGTTCATAAACCTAGATCTGTAAAACCAAGATCTGAGATGATATGATTCATTACATATCCAATATACAATTAACAACTTAAACAAATTTTTAGAGATATAGTATATCAAAAAGTGTATATGTCAAGCATGATCCAATCTTTCTGAGTGCTTCATGACACAATCTTCCATGGAGAGCTTTTTGTGTTATGCACTGCAGTTTAAAGTTTTTGTTTAAAAGAAAAAAATTTCATGGTTAATTCAGATATATCGGACTGCTATATCATACTTGACCTGTGAACTTGATTAATATTTATAAGTATTCTTAATACACATACAAAGGATGGCAAACTTCCTTTGAATATAACTTACAGATTTTATAGATAAAAGTTTACAGATAATATTATATTTTGACATCAATTTTATACGTTTGGCACATTATCTCATTATCTAATACATTTATATTATGTTTTCTAACATTTGTATGTGTATCAGAGACACTGACACTATCAATGTGCACCATTCCAATTTTTGAAACCGGCGTGTGTGGTTTCTGACATTCAATTAAATTAAGTGTTTGATGATAGCACTATCTCGAAGAACCACTTGTGCAATCGTGATTAATGACTGATCCTATCAGTGTCCCTGATAAATTAACAAAATTGTGAAAAAATCTTCACTATCTCTTTAATGTGGATATATATCATATTATATCATATAAACAACATACAGTTTCCTGATCTACTGCTACCAGATTATCTCTATACTAAATATATTTTAGGAATTCTCATTACGCTGAAAACAATAATTGAAAATCACAACACAGATATTCATGGTAGCATACCTAGTTTGTGAATGGCTATATAACTAAAATCACTGAATGATATGCTCTAATCTAATTAACCTAAAATTTTCTTCATTTACATGAATACTTCTATAGGTGTGGTTACCACAACAACCAGCCAAATGCTTTTTTCAGTTATTGCTTAACAAATATTTTCAAAGCTCAGATTATAAAGCCAAACTTGATTTCAAATCTTTAAAGCGTCTTTCGAGTTACAATTACTAATACAGGAGTTCATATGAATTCCTAAACTGGTCATGGTGGCAACAGTACCACAGTACAATAGAAACTTACATTGATATTATGCAGAAACACTGATATACATTGGTTAAGGATTTAGTAAATTAACCAATCAGTTTGGATTCAGTATTGCATTTAAATAAATCTTGAAAGGTCACCAGTTTTAATAACTATAGTTCACTCCATATATCACGCCATTGTTAACTGATCAAATTTAATCATGATATTTATTTATGTATTATTCATTTATAATAACAGAAGTCAGCTGCATGCATTAATAATTAGCCTAATTGTAAGAAAGAGCACTGGCAAATAATCTCATATCAAATGTAGATTATATGCACAAGGCCATTTGAATCAGTTTCGGACCTGAAGAAAACAAGATTCATTGAATAAAACCTGAGGTTCAATTTACACTGTTTAAATATATGAACTGGTAACACCAGACCACAACCAAGGAAACTAAACTTAAAACCATCTAATCCATATTAAAAAAAGATATGCTTATAACAAAAAGTTAATTGCACTATTTTGGAAAAACATGCACCATATATAAGGACAAAAATGTATGAGACCAAAATAAACAAACAAATAGATAATAATGCTGAGCACTGGAATGAGAATAGTATAACAAAATAAAAACAAGTGGTTGCCTAGCAAGATACACCCACTTTAAAATATATTTCTGTTTAAACACAGGTTGAAACTCCAACAATATTTGGGTCTCATCCAAGTTCTCAGTAATATACATGATCACACCAAATTTCATTCAAACCAGACGCAAACTGTAGTCTCTTTCACCTTCACAAGCTTATTTTGTCAGTCAATAGCAATAACTCAAAAATAGTTCACTGAGAGATCTCATCAATATAAATGACCACAGAAAGTTTCATTCAAATCGGTTGAAAACTGTAGTCTCTATCACGTTCACAAGCCAATTTTGACATTCTTGACTAAGTCAGGGGCAATTACTCAAAAACTCGAAATTCTGCCAATACCAAACTTGCCCAAGATCTCATCAATATTAATGATTACAAATGGAATTTCATTCAATTCTGATGAAAACTGTACCTCTATCATGATCACAAGACAATTTTGACTAAAAAAAGGGCAATAACTCAAAAACCATTCATCGAAAAAGTGTCAATACCAAGATTGTCTAAGATCTCATCAATACAAATGATCATACCAAATTTCATTCAAATTAGATGAAAACTGTAGGACAGAGAGACGGGTGACGAACAAATACAACCACATTATAATGTGGGTGTATAACAATATTTTCCATAGACATCTATACTCTTAGTCTGCTAAAATTTAACAAAAAACAACATACATGTATCATGATTAAATTAAAATAAAATAAAGGTGGGAAATTATCTAAAAATATAATAATTATTAGATAAATACAAATTTCGTTTTACTTTCTTGATTCTCTAATTTATCACGAACTAGATTTTCATATACCTCCATTAAGCGCTGTGACTTTTTGGTCACAGTTCGAGATTTTACAGAGGGTAGTCTTAAACTAGAAGTAGGGCTAATCCCTACATTAGTAATATTAGCCATTTTTAATTTTAACTTCATAAAGGGATTATTATCTGGTTTAATACCTCTTCCTTCAGCATCAACCTGACAACTTAATGATGTATCACTTAGAGATATTTTCATACTAGGGTGATGTAAGTGGTCTGATTTTTTAACTATGGGTGTTTTGGCATCATTTGTGGTTTGTTCTTGTAAATCTATTTGATCTCTATCTAACTCTAAGTTTGTGTCTAAATCTATTTTAAGTATTGGAATTTGTGAAATATCTGCTGCCTCCTTTCGAGGTAGTTTATTTGTGGAAAATTTTGCACTATCTCTTCTCTGATTGTTATTTTTTATTCCATCTACTTTCCTAGTATCAGAGTCTTTTTCAAAAACTGTATTTACTGACTCACTTTCACTTGTGCTTCTCAAACGTTGTCTCGAAATAAGCTTCTCTTTACCACGTAATTGAGAATTAAGTAATAATTGACTAGGACTTGTTGCTAGGATACCACAACTTCCCAGTATCACTTCCTCATCAATATCTTCAGTAGCTTTCACCTCAACAGTATCCTCTTCACTGTTGGATTCACTAATTTCAAGTTGTTCCCCTTGATCAGCAACCACTTCAGTTTCAACTTCAGTAACTTTGTCAGAATTAGAAAAAACACTTGTAAATTTTGCTGCTACTTTTGCTGCTGAATTCAATGCTATAGTGGGTTTGCTAAAATTTAACTTTATAGAAGGTGTATTAAAGGTTGGAAGAGAAGGCTTTTTGAAGGGACTTCTGATGGCTGCCTGTAAAAATTCGATTGGATTGCGATTTGGGGAAGTTTTCTCTTCAGAAATTGCCTTATCTTGCCCATTTGTGTCTGTATCCGTGAGTGTTGAGGTCTTCAGAGAGAGTGGTATATCTGTAGATATATCTCGAGGTAACTGTATACAAGATAAAGAATTTTCCTGTTGTTGTTTATGTATATCCATAATATCAGGATGAGGTCTAGTTCGTTTTCTACAAAATACAATCATAATATACATGTACATACATAATGAAAAATAGCAAGTTGACAATTACTTTTGGAACATTATACAAAAGACTATCATGATTATAGACTGACAATATAATATTTATTTTGTCTTTAATGTCTTAGAGTCTATGGAACTGACATAGAAATAGAATATAGTATTAACAAACAAAAACACAAGGAAATATATCATGGTATAAAACACTTCTTTAATTGCAAAGTGCATAAAGTTTCAAAATACTTTACATGTTTTGTCATCAGATGAAATCATTTCATATGAGGACAACACATGTAGATTGTGTTGTTTTTATATATGTTCCCTCAACATTAACGCTTCACAAACAAACCACAACAGTTGGAAATTACAATTACAGTGAAGAATAGTTATAGGCCAATTTTATTTAATCTTTTACCATTATGAATGATCATTGATGATTGACACTATAGAACTTACTGATTATAAATTTCAGAAAACTGAAAATAATCATGCAGAACTCACCTCTCTAATTTTTGTCTCTCAACAACATCTAAATTCATGGACAACAACTCTTGGCTAGCAATAAATGACTGACCAATAGCTCTTAAAGATTCTAAAAAAAACAAAAACAATGTAATTAAACATTAGGGTAACATGTCACAAAGCTGAAACATTTACTATTGATCAAACACAGAAATTCTTTAATAAAAGCCCTAAACTGTTTACAGATATATTAAAGTGTGTGTCCTTCAAGCCTCTTAGAACTGCACTGATACAATATTGTTGATTCTGCTATATAAGACAACAATATTTTACAAAGTTGAGGACAGGGGTTCTTAAAGATCCTTTCTATCAACTAGTAGGCATTGATACTCTCCAACAATTGGGTTGACTATTAGAATGCCACAGCCACCAAACTCTTATAGCCTAAAGTTTACACACCAAGATGAAACACAAAACCACCACTAACTTCACATTACAAAGGGAATGACTCCAGCTCTAAATGACCAAGTATTTATATACTAATTGTGATAGCGATTATCAGTAATTGACCATATTAAAGAATCTTACCTTTTGCTTCCTCCTGATTATTAACAGCTATTATAACATTATTAAATAGACGTGTACTGGGAACCCGAAATGTATGAAAGAATCCCTCTTCAGCTAAACAATGATAATAAATACGTAGACAGCTATAACGTGATTTAAATATACCAGGTTCTAAACCTACAAATATAATACATAAATATATCAAACTTTGTTATGAATATAATATTTCAATACATGTAATGAAACTTTCTTATTTACATTTACATTTGCAATTATTGCAAATAAAGTTGATTGAACATTGAAGACTGTTACATTCTTCTTTACTAAATGGCCTATTGGACACACTGAGCTTGAGAGACAAATAAATTTGTAACAAATTACTATTCAATACAAGGTACCCGCACAGGTAATGTTATTACCTATTTCTAATTTTTCTATATCTTCAACAAATATTTTCTGATATTTATTCACCTGATCTTCTTCATCATCATACCTAGAATTACAAGTCAATTAAGAACAAATGAAAATATATTACATAATCTACTTCTCAACTTGATAGGACAGCTAAGTCCATGCAGTGTAAACTATATGTAAATAATAAATCAAGAAGCTAATATAGCTGTGTGAATAACAATACTGTTTCTTATTGAATTGGTGGTCTGTCTATATATGCTAGTCAATATGGTACCTCTGTTATTTCAGTGATTTTGTCAGTGATGTAGGTTGACAGAGATACTAGGTTAAGTCTTAACTTCTTGTCAAATTTCCTTTTCAGTTTCTCTTCAATTAGAAGAATTTAATGATTTTGTCATACAAATATTGAAATAATTTATATATATGTTGATAATGTCTATATTAGTTAGATTCTTACCAAGCAATATAAATAGCTCTTTGAGATAATAACAGTATAATATCCATTTCCTGTCTATCAGGGTCTCCAGTTCTATAATAAAATGTTATTTGCATTAAATACTAAAAAAATATCAATCCCCAAAAAAAACAAAAGACATTAAAATGGTAACAGCGAAAATTGTTTCTGTGTTTTTATAATTAGAATTTTTTAAAAGTAAAGTTCAGTGTTTGATTTAACAGACTTTGTCCAAATTCTAATATGGCACCCAGGTAGTAAACAATATATAATAATGATAATAACTTTAAAAACCCAGTTGCAAAAGGCTATCTTCCTTGTTTTTTTTCTCAAATATATATTTTTTTGAAATTTCAAATATAATTCATAACAGTGACTTCCTCCTAAATTTTTCATTTTTTCCTGCCACTCAATACAATTCTGCGCATTTCAGATCACTGTGGAATATGGAATAAAGATACTTACTGAGGATCAGCATTAATCAGACTCCAACCTCCTAAACATTGTTCAGGTTCCACTATCAACATCTTCTTACAATCTTCTATTAACATCTTAACATTTTCTTCCTTCTCTATCAGTTCACTTGTATCATCAACAACATCTAATTCTCCTACTTTACTGGTTAATATTTCTTGTGAGACTGGTTGACCTAATATTATATCCATAGCTGCTTGACGATAATCATCACGAAATCGTAAGTAATATCTAGAAAGATGAAATGAAATGAAACATACACAAGAATAATCAGTTATTGACAAATCTAGTAGCTTAGTTGGGTTACTATAAGGTACAAATTTTTTTTATCTCTTATGCTGAAAGATTTATCCTCTGCCTCATGTCAAAACCAAATAAATTAACCACAGCAGGAAGCTGTTTTTCTTTCTGTCTATGAGCAATTGAGAGACAAGCTGAATTGAATTTAATTTTCAGCAGGAGTGCAATTTTTGTAGTCATTATCCACTGCTAACATTGGACAAGTTTTAATCATAAGGAGTCCAATTAGCTGGGAATCAAGCATTGGAGGTATCTTACCTGTTTGCTGAATTCATGCCATCTTTCATCATTCCAGCAAATTTTCTTTCACCAGTTCTTGTAAAATCTCCCTGTAAAATATTAAATTCAGTTGTTACATGCTGAGAGTTCTCCCCCTTGAAATAGTTATTGTAAATTGAAAAGTACACCTTGTATGCTCTAAGCTTAAAATAATTGTGCAGAAAAAAAAATTTTCCGGTCTGATGAAGTCTTGTTAAGGGTATACAGTCTGATATGTATCATGGCACTGGGGCTGTAAGAATCAGGTTTATCAGGATTAAACATACCTTCAATGCTGCTGTACCAGCATACTGTCTACTGATAGCGTCACCATTATTAGCCCATAATTGTTGGTAAGTTATTCTACAGCTTGGTGGTAAAATTTCTTCAGGTGGCAATAAACCCAGCTTTCGAAACTATAATAATGATATATTGTCACATCAATACACATCAATGTTTTATTATTATGTTATAAATGATACATGCATAAATGATTATAACCATCATTTTTAGGTTATAGCAAACAGATATATAATTTAGTTCATATACAATTTATTTACTTGGCATATTATATATTTATACACTATCAAAATACAGACCTTTTACAAACTTATGCTGAATATTAAAAAGGAATTATTAAAGGTAAAAGTTGCATCCTTACATGAAAAGTGTATTTTATTTTTATCATTATCTCATTAACACTGTAGAAGCAATTCCTGAGAGATTTTGACAAAACTAGGTGGAATTGTTTATAATGATCAAAGGAAGAATACAATAGAAAAATCATCGACTTTTGAAAAAAGCTGAATATATTGATAAAGCATTTGTCAATAATGATTTAGTTTTGTGAGTTTTCCAGATTTTACAGGGATTCTGTTGCTTTACGACACCATTTTTGAGAACTTTAATTTTATGTCCATTCTAAGTATCACTTTAAAAAAAGGTTAAATTTGAAAGAAATTATCTATTAACGCTGATGCAAGTCCAAACGAGTTTGGACAGAAATATATGGCATAGGTTGAATATTACATATTGGTGACTGTTACTGTCACATATTCTCGTTTAAAGTTAAAAACTCCAGTGGGCGTATATTTACAATTTAGCATGTAAACCTTGGTCAAGTTTTGATTTTACTGAACCTTGTGTAATATGTGCAGAAATCACTGTAATTTTTGTTTTTTTCTGAAAATATTTTCTTCATTTACAAACATTATTATATACATTGATTAACAGTGATTAAAAAAAGAAAATAAAGGTCTACCTGAGTTTCCATCACTATTCTAGCTATTGCTGTTTGAACTACATTAGTTCTATCTAAACAATCAATACAGTTAACCCTAAATACACCACGCTGCTCACAAATTAACCCTTTGTCATCAACCCTTCAAACAAAAAAAACAAAAAAATTTGTCAACCCTTCAAAAAAAATGTCTAATATCTGGAATGAATAATCAACTATGGTTTCAACCTTTGGACGCAAATTGCAAATTTTGGGGATATGATAGAAATATTAGTTTTAGATAGTTCAACTAGGAAAATGGTTCTGAAGATTCAATGTATATTAGATATAAATAGGTTATCTTTATCAGATGAGTTTGAGTTTGGTGGGACGCTGCAGACAGGAAACACATAATCATAGTAAAGTATAAAAGTTATTAAAGATATTGATAAAAAGATTAAAAAAGATATACAAACCAGCAATATCTCATATCTTTAATAATGTCTTTAATACCTTCTGTTAGTAACGAGACATTTTCAAATTTCATACCACGGCTACAAAATATATTTAACAGTTTTGTTACGGATAATATATTGATATAACACATCAATAGGCTGATGACTTAGCTGATGATTATATCTCTCTAACATATTAGCTTTGCCCATAAGGTGCAGAAGACATAAAACTCCATTCATTTCATTTCTTTTCAGATAAAATAGTCAAAGACAAAATCCAAAACTGTAATGAGTCTTGGAACTTACCAGCATTCCAGAAAGTCATAAGTTATAAAAGTTAAAGAATGTGAGTTTTTCAGATTACTTACCAATATTCATGAAAGTCAAAAGTGATAAATGTCAGATGAGGTGAGTTGTATTGTAAGACATGACTGAGAAATGCTTCACTGAGTACACCTTCTTTCCCTGATAATTCTGCCAATGTTACTATAGAAATCTTTTTATATAGGTCTAGTTGTTCCTCAAAATGTTTACTGAATGCTTCATGTGTCTCTTTCTCATCTGAAATAGAAACATTAAAAAATTCAAATAGCATGAAAATTATTGTTATGGTAATATAAGAATTCTTTTACTTTAACTATACTACAGAACATCAGATAAAAAGATAGCTTGCCAGGCAAGGTAATATACGCCCTGGCCAAGTTTTTAATAAAAAATTTCCCTTAAAATTGGGGGTTAATTTCAAGTGTTCCGCCAAACTTTTTAATTTGGGGGCGCAATTTTAAAAAAAGTCAAAAACCCTTTTAAACCTTTAAAAATTTTTTGGATTTTTTATGATTTGCAATAGGGTTCATCCTTTAAAAAAAATCTTTCCCTGGGTGATATCAAAACCAATTTTAAACGAGTTTTTTCTAAGAGCGTTTACAAACTAAAATTTTAACGCGTTTTCAAAAACAAGGGCAATAACTCACACTAAATATTTGTTTAATTTTCTGATCTTTTAATAGGATTCATCCTTGGGGGAAAACAAATCTCAAACCAAGTTTCATCAAAATCCCGTTTAAAATTGTTCCTTGTAGAGTGTTTACGAGACTAAAATTCAAATTTTTAAAAAAACAAAGGCAAAAATTCATACTTTAAAAATATTTTGATTTATCTAATTTTCAATTTGGGGTTTATCCCTTGGGTGAAAAAAATCAAACAAGTTTCATAAAATCCATTAAGAATTGTTCTTTCTAGAGAGTTTACAAGCCAAAATTAACGGTTTTCAAAACAAGGGCAATAACTCACACTAAATATTTTTCAATTTTGCTGATTTTCAAAAGGGGTTTATCCTTGAGGGAAAAACAAATCTCAACCAAGTTTTATCAAAATCCCGTCAAGAATTGTCCATTTTAGAGTGCTTTTCAAGCTAAAATTCAAATACGTTTTTAAAAAAACAAGAGGCAATAACTGATACTTTAAAAATTTTTGATTTAAATGAATTTTTAATTTGGCTCATCCCTGGGTGATTAAAAATACTCATGAAATTTTTTTCAAGAATTGTGACCCTTTTAGAGAGTTTACAAGCCAAATAGTCCAACAGTTTTAAAACAAGGGCAAAAACTTGACACTTTAAAAATATTTCGATTTTTGTGCATTTTCAAAAGGGTTCATCCTTGGGTAAAAAAAATACTCAAACCCAAATTTTATCAAAATCGGTCAAGAACTTTTCTTTCTAGAGTGCTTTTCAAGCTAAAAAATTTTTAAAGCGTTTTCAAACACAAGGCAATAACTGATACTTTAAAAATTTTTTTGATTTAACTGAATTTCAATAGGCTTATCCTTTGGGGGATAACAAATACTCAGGCCAAGTTTATTCAAAAATCCTCAAAAATTGTGACTTGTAGAGTGTTTACAAGGGAAAAATCAAACACATTTTAAGAACAAGGGCAATAAATTCCAAAATATTAAATATTTTTTCGATTTGCTATTTTCAAAAGGGTTCATCCTTGGTTATAAATACTATTTCACCAAGTTTCGTCAAAATCGGACAAGAATTGCCCTTTTTAGAGTGTATACGAAAAAACTATTTTAAGAACAAGGGGAATAACTCATACTTTAAAATTTTTTTTGATTTTTCTGATTTTCAATCCTTGCGGGGATCATAAACACTCAGTCAAGTTTCATTAAAAAACCGTCAAGAATTACCTTCAAGAGTGTTAACAAGCAAATTTAAACGGCGGGTTGGCGAAAAAGGGGGAATAATTAGCCCCCAAATTTCATGTGGGCGTTTTCAATAGGGTTTATCCTTGAGTTATAACATACTCTCACACCAAGTTTCATTAAAATCGGACAAGAATTGCACATTGTAGAGTGTTTACGAGCCATTCAAGAACAAGGGCACGAACTCATACTAAATTTTTTCCGATTTTGCTGATTTTCAATCCTTGCGTGATCATAAACACTCATATTAAGTTTCATCTAAATCCGTCAAGAATTACACCTTGTAGAGTGTTAACGAGCAATTGTGGACGGACGGATGTGGGCGACGACAATATACGCCCCCCATTTCATGTGGGCGTAAAAAAAATTGGTACTAAATGCAGCTTTTATTACATCTTCACTAACATCTGATTCAATCACATGTTTTCTAATGTAGGTCTTCATGTAAAATTTTATTTTCTTTAACAAAACTTGGTAATTTTCTATCATGTAATAATATGTTGATGTGATATTTTGTTGGATAACTGTTAATATTAAATATGGTATTTAAAAAAAAGTATTATTAAAAAATAATATATTTTGTGCAGACCAATCTTATTGCGTGATTAAAGTTCTCCTGTGAACTTTCTCTATTTCTGGTACATTTTTTCATTGTTCTTACTTCAACCCCCCCATTGAGAACTTTCTTGAATTTCTATTGACAATTTATACCTGATATTTTTGGTGGCATTCAATTGTGAATATTGTTTCTTATTTCAGATAAGTACATGAGCATTTTTGGTATATTTTTATCATATGTTGATTGCCAATAGACGATTGCTTCATCGCATTTTAATCACAAATATTATATATTCAAACACTTCTTTTGAACATTTTGGGCTGATAATGAACAATATTTCTAAGTTTTACAAATCTGTCAAGACTTGTTCCCCTTAGAGTGTTAAGGGGTAAAAAATTCAGATTAAATATTTTGATTCTGATCTTTAACTGGACTCATCCTTTTGGGTGATTAAGAACACTCATACCATTCTTTGTCAAAATCCATCAAGAATTTTGTCTTTTAGTGTTACAAGCAATCGTAACATGCAGACAAGGGTGACGTTAATATACCCTCCACATTTCATCAGGGGTATAAAATAAAATCATTATAGTAATCTATATAATTTAAAGCAACAAAATGGAGGATAATTGGAATGATCTATTATGGCCAATTTAATATGAAGAAACTAAAAAATCAATAGACAAAAGATCAAGCAAGTCAGTCTATTAACCAACTATCACTGAAATAATTTGACCAATCATCCTTAACATATTTCCTGCGTATATTTTCTATAACACGCTTTTTCAAGTTCCAAATAACTAAAAGATAGCTTGCCAGGCAAGGTAACACACGCCCACATTGAATTTGAATAATAAATTGAGCAATAACTCAAAAAACATTCACTGAATGATAAAGTGTTTGTACCATTTCATTAGATCTGGATGCATAATCATGGAATAGAAATAAATTTGTGTGTCTTGAAATGACTGATAATGAATAACTGCCCCACATTTTTAGTAACGATTTCAAATTAAGACACTTTTGAAGGCGTCAAGAAATTTGAAATATTATCCCAACTTATAAATGCCTGTGTTCAAATTTAATTACAATTTATTTGCGTACTTTGTTATCATATTTTGATTAAATTAGTTTTGATATGTAAAATTTTGTTCTCATTTTTTTCAGTACAGTGGCTTTGAGTGCAGGACTTGCTACGTATATATTCAACAGCAAGGTTGGCACATTATGTAATACGAGTCCATGTTAAATCATGGCAACTGATAGGGCTTAAAATACTCAAGTAAATACATGCCTCAAACCAAATATCTGTTTTCCCCTTGTCAGTGATGCAGGCCTGAAGGACTGATGGACTGACAAGCAACTGGTTTGGATGTGATAATAAACCAAGGTCCCATGTGCTACAGACTGTTGGAAAGCGCGGAAAAAAGAACACTAATGCCACTAGCAAAATTTACCTTAATTAAAACTTCAAGGTACTTTTTGTTTTTTCTATTAGGTGCAGGAGAGTAAAACTCCATTTCACTCTAAACCTTAAAAAGTTCAGACTTTTTAGAACAGTTTGTAAATAGGAAGTTATTTAACAATGACACTTTAAAACTGTTACAACATTTGACATAATGTCTGTGAAGAATAATTGAACTTGAGTAATTGTAAAGAAATAAAATTACCTATTTGGTTACCTAATCAATGTCCTATATTACATCATTATGACCTTCTATCTCCTTACTATTATAATATAATAGTCTTTATTGTTCTTTATACTCTTTACTTATTGTTCTAGTGTTATTTAACATTGTACAATAACTAATGACTGGTCAATCTTCCATTGTTCTTACTAAACCCTTATTGAAGGGCAACAGCTAGATTAAAGTTACTTCATTCAATACAATGTACATGTAGCCTATCATAACCGGTATGCTACAAATTCCAGTTCATAGACCTGTCTTTTTTGCAAACAACAACAGAAATCCAATCTTAAAAGATGGTTTGGCACAAATAACAAAATGAAGATGTTCATGATATAAGTGTAATATCAGATCAAAACTAAATGATTATATAAAAACCGCTCTAATTGAAAATAATCAAACTCACAACATGAGCTTGAAGCAGACTGATATAAACTACGTGTCCACTGAGAATTTTTCTGGTAAAGCTAGCTATAAAGCCAGCTTTATTGCCAAACACACTGTGTTTTGACTGAGTTTATCTGGTTCCCAAACCACTTTAGTCTCAATCACAAATTCGCACATTATTGACAGCTCGCAATGTACAAGATCACCGACGTTGCGTGTGCAACCGTAAAACTATTACGCCTCTATTGCCGAATGAGAAAAGGCAGGCTTTCAGAGTTTCCATTGAGTTTAAAAAGGCTGCTTTAAATCTGGCTTTCAATAGTCCCCAAAAAATTGCCAAATGCGAAAAGGGAGATTTTTGGTTCCCGAACTGTGACGGTCCTCCAATTTAACCAGTAGAAAAACAGAAAAGTTTGTTTATAACCAGCTTTTTCTGCCCAGTGGAAACGCTGTTTGTATCTTCCCTTACTTATACAATTGTTTGACCACTTTACTAAAAACACTGACATAAAACATTAGTACAACTGTTGAATCATATTCAATAAAAATTTTTGTTTGATTTGATGTTAAAAGATAGCTTATATTACTTTGCCCTTGTCTGGCATGTTTTCTGGTAGCTTTGATTTTAAACAAGAATATTTGGCAGTATGGTTACAATCAGTATTCAACCTTCAGTCATACACTTTTTTATTTAACCTTTTTGGGTGATAATAACCAATATAACCAGGTTTCGTCCAAATCTGACAAGAATTATACTTTCCAGGATGTTTACAGGATATCAAACATGTTTTCAATATTTCATGTATCAAGAACTTTCAAATTTTGTCATATTTTAAGAGGTTTATCAAAATTGAGCTCCTTCATGTGTTTACAAGAAATTGTTGACAAATGGGTCAGACGGGCCAAAAGAACAACAGAATACACTACACATTACATGTGGGCATATAACAATAACTATGATTATTTGATTAAACAAATGATCATAGAAATATGAAATTACCTCCGTTCATAAAACACTAATTAAAAAGCCTGATTGATTTTTATTATGGTTTAAAAAGTAGTTTTTAAAATAAACATAAGAAAAATAAAGAACAAATTGTAATCAAATTATCGATTGTTATTTAATTGTTAATATTCCATTGTATATTAAGATACAATCTAGACTACATTGTCTACAATTTTAAATTATTTTAAATTATTATTTACCTAAATATTTGTAATGTTATTGTCTATGTTTAAATGTCTATTGTAATACAAATGTCTCATTATATTGGGATACACATCAACTTTTAAACTAAATTCGCCTGCTCTTTTATCTCCACGAGCGCCCTGCATCCAACCGGATCCTGATATGCCAGCCTTCTATAAGCTGTTATCCAGCTTCCTTGATATACAGCGGAGGAGTTTCAGTCATCTTTTCACACGCTTTTAAACTAAATAATTATCTGGCATAAGATTGAATTAACAACCTTTTTTTCCGATTTATAAGTTGTGCTGTAAGAATTGATATGTATCAGAAAATGTTAAAACAAAATTATCAGAGAAGGAATTTATTGCAGAATCTTAGTTGGTATTTATTTATTTCAATGGACCATATTGAATTTCCCTCTATTTCTATTGATTAAAAGAACAAACATGATATGATTGAACAGTAATCAAGTCTAATTATTCATAATTACCTGTCACCTTTCACCTCTGACCCCAGGTAAGAAGAAACTGTATAGTGAAAGTGAACCTATAACCTCTTTGACCCCTGACCTGTATTAAAGGTAGTGAAGATAAGTGTTGTTAGTCAGTTGGTTGTTGTACAGGTAGTAACTGCCATGCAGTGTGACAAGATGATTCTAGGATACAGTTTAGTAATATTGGTAACATTAGGTAAGATATATATATATTTATTATTTCAGTACATTCCTTCCAATTTCAATTTATTTTTCTGATATATGGCATTTTATTTTCAAAAATAAAATTCTTCTTTTATGACTAAGGTTCTTTGACTTTCAAATAATTTTTTTCCTGAAGTGTGTGATTTGTCTGTCTTGAATGACATAGAAAGTGTAGTAGAAATGTTAGTTTGAAAAAATACATTTCTTTTCAAGAATCTCAAATAATCGCGGCCATTGAGGTTTATGAAATACTCAAAACTTGAATAAACTTTTCAATAATACCAATATGAATATTACATATTTTATCTATCTCTTTATTTATATTTTGTCGTATCTACATACTAAAATTCCTCTATTTCTATGAGCCAAGAATATTTTTTTTTAATAGAGAAATCACCAAATGTAGCATTTAATATTATTCAAAACAAACTGACCAAACAAGTAAAAAACATAATCATTTATTCTGTCAAGTCACCATGTTATTGTTCTCAACAACATATATAACAAACTGACTGAAATGTTTAACTTTTTAACAATATTTGAGATGCAATGAAGAACAATATCTAATATATCTATTCAATGATCATGAACAATGACAACATGTTGTTGATGCATCAATCAAGAGCAGATAGAATTTTTTTTTGGTCATCTTGGACCACCAAGTTTTTTGCATTCAGTTCAAAAGTCATAAATATAATTTTGTTTTAAATTTAAACTACAATATCCTAATTCTTTGATCAATATAAAATAAAATATCTTTTCCCTAAACAAGAGTTAAAATTTTAACCTGAAACGTTAACTTTTAATTGGTTTTAGTCCCTTTGATTAGATCAGGTTTTGAATTTTCAATAAGGTAATATAACTACTTATATACAAGAAGAATGAATTGGCAGGGATTGTCAAGGACAACTGTTCTGAAAATTTACCTAATTTGGTGGGAAGACATCAAAGGAGTGTCCCAAACATTAGACAAAGCAAATATGTCCTTTAGTTTATACAAATAATCCATATAAATACACTCATATTCAATTAAACAGGATAAAAAGTTTAGTCTGCCCAAAAAGGATGAAATGTCCTGTTTTAATATATCATCATTACAGTATTTCTTGCCTATATCTTATTTTTTCAGTTTTCATGCTAAATAATTGCAATAAGTAAGAAATTTGTATGTGTACTAAAATGTGCTGCAAACAAATAATTCTGAATGAAACCCTAAGAATAATAGTTCAGATTTATTTTCAGTAACATCAACAATAGTGATTTGTCAATTTTACCATTCAAGAGGACACATATAGATATGTTATTTTTAATGTCTTTTCAACCCTCAAGTATCTGTTCAATTTGTATTCTCTTGCGGTGTAATTTACCTATAGGCTAAAGAGGGGCAAGGAACCTGAATATGTTTTGTGGTTCAATACATAGAAGTGATTTGTTAGTCAATCTGAAAATTATTAGTTAGTCAACCTGAATATGTATTGTGGTTCAATATATAGAAGTGATTTGTTAGTCAATCTGAAAATTATTTGTTAGTCAATCTGAAAATTATTTGTTAGTCAATCTGAAAGTTATTAGTTAGTCTGTAAAAGTAATGAATTGTTATATGATTCTTGGTGTTTAAAACTGTGGACTGTCAGCATGAGATGGTCATGAACTTATCCTTGAGTATTTGTTGATACTAAGAAAGATCAACCGTTACTCATGGTGAGCAGATTCTACAGATTTATTTGTAGTACTGTACTAGTCCCTTCGAACAATCAGGTCTGACTTTAAGTATTGAATACATAGTCCATGATAATGAATATATTGAGAAAGGGGTATAAGGTTATGAATAATGTTGAATAAGATTACTTTAAGAAAAGATATGATAATCTCCTCATTTATATTCTATACTTGATATATCGAAAAAATAGATGGCAGATATGTCAATCCTACACCTATAAATTTTGATCAACAAGTACTTAGTCTCAGGCTCTCTCTGGCATGTTTTAGCAATAATATTTCCTTGGGTTTAATTTCTTGTACACTTATGCTGGCCAGACTATCTGACTTTCTAACATTCCCTTTCAAGAGTAGAAATATGACAGTTTTATTAGAGGGTAAAATATAAATTAAATTAGACCTTTAAGTTAAATCTGAAGGTGATATCATAAATTTAACAATATTAATGTCAATATGTAGGTTAAGGTGTTCTTCTTCGCACAAAAAGAACATTCAAGGTGATTTTTTTTGGTTATTAACTTATGAACACCACCTCTGTATTATTTTTCACAAGGGATCAGTCTTACAGACTGGGTTCCTCAAAGTTTGATTTGTGGTACAAATTTGTAAACGGAAAGGTCTTTAGTGCCACTGTCCTGGAAAAAATTTCTCACAAAAGACAAAGTTTTGCCCTTCATTTTTGCAAAATAGGTACAGAAAAAAAGAACAGAAAGAATCTTTTGTTCAAATTTTGTAGCAGTTATCGGTCTTGGATTTCCAGAAGGGTTGACAAGTAACAGAAGTGCCGACTGATATTAAAACCAATGTCATCTGCATGAATAATACCAAGGCCAAACTAACAATTCTTTAAAAAAATCTTATATTTCATTCCTTCCTTTATCAGTAACTTCTAATAACAATTTTTAACATGTCTCTTTATTGACTTATTTTTCTGTGAACTGAAAAAGCTCCAACTAATTTTACTGAGGTTCAATATTTACTTTGAAATTTACAACTTGGTTATTTCCTGACCAGAAATAAACAGATAAGTCAAACAAAACACTGTTAACATCTCTTTATGTTGTAAACTTTTATCTTTTTGTAAGACTGAAAATTCAAAAATATTTTTATTAGTAAGATTTTGTTATTCATTCTACAGAAGGGAGCCATATTTTGAAATAAGTCATAATTACACGTTTTTGCAAGATATAAATAACCATATTGGTTAAATATTCTACTAATACTTTTATAATACCATATGAATATTTTTAAATATATGCATTAAATGATATATAACAATAACTCTGCGGGTTAAATCCGTTTTTTATCATGAAGGTTTCTTTCCATTTCATTTCATCACCTGCCGAGACTGTCTGACCAATATTTCATAAACTTAATTATGCTTAAATTAGACATTTTCTTTTCACAATCTTTGATAAAACCAGTATAAAAGAATATTTTCCTAACAAATGAAAGAATAAATAAAGAATGACCTATCTGAGAGGGAGTGAAAACATAAGTTTGATGAACTTTTGTTTATTTTAGATAAGACTCCTTTAAATATTATTTATCAAATAGGGGTCAATATAGGATAACAATTGAAATGTATGGGTTAGCACTTCACTCTATGGCAAAATTCTTGGGCCAATGTTTAGTTAAACAGGGCGGCAGGGTCATTCAAGTAGATATGCCATCCCCTAATAAAACATTGAAGACATTTTTATGGTTAGCTCTCCTGGTTTGTTCAGTAGAGGAAACAAACGTTCATCATCCTTAAAAAGTGTCAACTGTTAATAGTGAATTATTTACAGGAAGTTATCATGGTTGTGTCGGATGATAAATGACTTTTCATCATTTACACCAGTACTTCATCTTTATTGTTTGTTATATCTATAAATACCAGTGATTAATTAAAATGTGATCGCAAAGTGTGATTATTTGAAAACTAAATATGGTATTTTAGTGTATGTACTAGTGCATCAGATGAGCAAGCCTTTCTTCAATTCTGATTGATAATTTTTCATCTCTTTCAAACATTATTTCATCTCTTTAAAATAAAAACATGCTTTTCTATAATAATTTGGTTGGAACTAATACAATGCATTGTTTTTAATTCAGCTTGAACGAAAGCCAATATTCTAATAACAATCTTTCTCAATGAAAAATAATATTCTGAAAAAAAGATAAAAAATCCATGTACTGAATGTAAAACTGACATCTTGTTGACATGTCAACTGACATCCAAGGTGATATATTATGATAGATTACATGTGACTCACAATGTTAATATATAACAGTATCTTTGTATTATTGTATATTACAACTCACAGTCATCACCTCCTATCCTTCAAAATAATTTGAAAAAATTTAATTATTAAATTATTACTGCACAGAAGTAATGGTGATCAAATGCTGTAGACCAGTATATGATTGACAGGTGTACATGCATAAACCCGAAAGTTAGCAAAGACAATATTTAACAACATATTGCAAATCAATGTCCCATCTATATTACATCACCACAAACTACTAATTGAAGCAGTGAGACTTGATGAAACTTGTCCTTCATGGATGGTGTCCCTTCTATATAACATCCCTACAAACTAATAATTGAAGCAATGAGACTTGATGAAACTTGTTCTTCATGGATGGTGTCCCTTCTCCATTACATCACCACAAACTACTAATTGAAGCAATGAGACTTGATGAAACTTGTCCTTCATGGATGGTGTCCCTTCTATATAACATCCCTACAAACTAATAATTGAAGCAATGAGACTTGATGAAACTTGTTCTTCATGGATGGTGTCCCTTCTCCATTACATCACCACAAACGCTAACTTCACCTCATCATGTATCGAACATTTATCTCTTTATTTGTGACCTTGGCCAGTGCTTTACACAGAAGTTTCTTGGAACTTCTTCACTCTTAACACAAACTACTAATTGAAGCAATGAGACTTAATGTAACTTGTCCTTCATGGATGGTGTCCCTTCTCTATTACATCACCCACAAACTACTAATTGAAGCAATGAGACTTGATGTAACTTGTCCTTCATGGATGGTGTCCCTTCTCCATTACATCACCACAAACTACTAACTGAAGCAATGAGACTTGATGTAATTTGTCCTTCACGGATGGTGTCCCTTCTATATAACATCCCCACAAACTACTAATTGAAGCAATGAGACTTGATGAAACTTGTCCTTCATGGATGGTGTCCCTTCTAAATTACATCAACACAAATTACTGATTAAAGCAATGGGACACCTTCACTTTATGATTTATTTTATATATGCAAAAAAAGTCTGCATGTCGGCAATAAATAATATTCATGTATATATATATATCTGATCTATCATCTTGTAACAAAACCCAATGAAATAACCTGTAAACAAGGTCATCCCTAAGGGAGTTTCACCCTACATCATAATTTATTCACAGAAATAAAAATAAAGCAAATCTTCTGGGAGTGAATTTATTATAAAAGTTATTGATATGTACTTGATGTACTGTAAATATCATAAAAATATGTGTCATTTAAATGACAATGTAATGAGGATTTCCAGCCTCTTTATGTGTATTTGGGACACTTAGATTCTCTCTTTGGAGCTGACTACGGGAGCTAGGTCAGTTAACTTGTATTACAGGAACCACAGGTGTTGAATAAAAACTAGTAAAGTTGTGTCCTATAACACATAAAAATGCTAGAAATTTAATATAAATTACACATTTTATTAATTATGTCAACACGGTCCATGCAAATATGTCCTAAGGAATGTTGTTAGCAAATGTCAGGATGTGTCCTTTTCTAACCTCTAACTTTTCACAGGTGAATTGACAAGAATAAACAGTCAATTTAACTTATTCAAGGTAATTCAACCAGTTCTCTCGAAACGGTCCATGCTAGATTTTAAAATATTGTATAAACTAACAGCAATAGTTTAATAATATGTTTAATAACCTATAATAGATTTCTCTACAACCTGGCCAATAAAACATCATCACACAAAATCAATGATCTCTTCCAAGTTTAGAATCAACATTGAAATGTCCATGTACAGCTTATATTTCTACCTTTAGGCTAAAAATTTTACATGTAAAAACACTTATGTTTGGTCTTTTGATGTCTTTCCCCCAAACATCAACCAGTACAAACTTAATTGCTGCTTTCAATCCATGTTTCTATAATTGTAACATAATTACGCTTTGTTCTTCGGGCAATTTATACCAAGTTCACACTTTGACTTTAAATTATACCTTAAATTTTATCTTAAAATTGCTATTTATGCATCCACGTATCTACTTGATCAAACTGAATGTATAAAGGGTTAATTAAAATGAAAAATACTAATTGTTAATTAAGCTGTTTAACCTAGTTTTAGTTGTTTGATGCCTTCAGAATAAGTAGCAGACATATTTTTCTACAATAACTTTACCTAAATCTTTAGTTTTCTTACACTAACCAAAACAATAACAAGTGGAAATAAACTTATACAATAGTTTTTATCATTTAAACATCAATGGTTTGATATTTTTAGTTTTCATAAATAAGCAAAAATATCTTTGACCTTCAAAAAAAACCCCCAAAAACAGAATTCCCTTTTTGAACTAAAATATCTTCTATACCTGAAGATTCCTGAACCAGAAGACTTTCTCTACCATAACCATCTTAATTTCTCTAATTCTCTCATATTATATGATCATGACATCATTAACTTTTACAACATATTTATTAGATTTCAATTAACACTGGTAAAATAGTTGTCATTTATTTCATACTAAAGATTTTATCTTTTTTTTAATAAAACACTGAAATTGATATGTCTTAAAACAAACAATAGCAAATCAAATTTACACTATATTTAACCTTGTCATAGGGTACTAAAGTTACAATGTCATAATGGGTTAGTTCAAATAATGAAACTTGATTTGGAAGAGTTAGGACAATACCAGTGAAATATACACTCAAGACTTAGTTCAATGATAAAAACTATGTGTTTAAAAATTACAATTAATAATTAATTTTTACACTTTATATTCATTCATGTTTCCATTTTATTATTGATTTTTCTTTCTTTACTCATATTTCTCAAATTATTGAAATAAAATGACACTCTCACAGACTGTATTTGCTACAATTATGTGGATGTTGTACATTTAGCTTAATTACACAAAAGTTACATATATATTGTCAAAACTATTCAAGTCGGCTCACAATCAAGAAATGTATTGTCTATATTTTAGGTTTAACAGAATGTGGTCAGTGGAAATATAAAGGTCCTACAGGTAAGCCATCAAGAATATATTTTTACTGAATCTAGTGTCAGAAAGAGCATCACCATTTTAAGACATTTGTACTGTAAATCATCCATAAATTAAAATATGTGAATGGAAAATAAGTTTGAAAAGGTATTAAAATTTAATTTCTAATTTTAGGACCCCAGAGTTGGCATGAATTATTTCCTTCAGCCTGTGCTGGTGTAGCTCAATCACCGATAGATATCAAACCAGAAAGGACCATTTACAATCCTGATTTAAAAGATTTTGCTCTATGGTATGATCCACCTAAACCAGGATCACGAATGAAAATAAAAAATAATGGTCATGCCAGTAAGTAAGACTTTTTTTGTGGCCAAATCAAGACAATATTGGTTTCTAAAGTTAGGCCATAAGGTGCAGAAGAGTAGGACATAAAACTCTATTCATTTTATTTCATTTTCCAAAGCTAGAATGAAGGGTGATAAAATGGGCTGGCTTACACAAGAACATTGTCAGCTGATGTATCATTATGAAATAATAACAATATCAATTTTGTTAGTTATCTATTTGAAGTAACTTTATTAACTACTAGATGAGTGAAAGTATGTTATTTGAAGTAACATTATTAACTACTAGATGAGTGAAAGTATGTTATTTGAAGTAACATTATTAACTACTAGATGAGTGAAAGTATGTTATTTGAAGTAACATTATTAACTACTAGATGGGTGGAAGTATGTTATATGAGATAACATTATTAACTACTAGATGAGTGAAAGTATGTTATTTGAAGTAACATTATTAACTACTAGATGAGTGAAAGTATGTTATTTGAAGTAACATTATTAACTACTAGATGAGTGAAAGTATGTTATTTGAAGTAACATTATTAACTACTAGATGAGTGAAAGTATGTTATTTGAAGTAACATTATTAACTACTAGATGAGTGAAAGTATGTTATTTGAGGTAACAGTTTAACTACTAGATGAGTGAAAGTATGTTATTTGAGGTAACAGTTTAACTACTAGATGAGTGAAAGTATGTTATTTGAGGTAACAGTTTAACTACTAGATGAGTGAAAGTATGTTATTTGAGGTAACAGTATAACTACTAGATGACTGAAAGTATGTTTTTTGAGGTAACAGTATTAACTACTAGATGAGTGAAAGATTATGTCTCATTGTAGTGAAGTATATGGGTATTAACTACTAGATGGCTGAGATTATTTTTTGAGGTAAGTGCAATCTGTTCACTATAATGACTGAAAGTATTTATTTCTTTTGAATTCAAGTTAACACTAAGGTGAATTTTTTTATAATGAGTGATATGAAAGCATGTTTATAAATGTCGCAAGAATTCAATTAACATTGAGGAGTGAATATCATATGAGGTATCTGAACATTTATGATGTAGCAATTATCCTATTGAGGAAGAATATCTTTGAAAAAAGACAAACTAGCTCCTTTGTATGTTTCAAAATGAACTGCAAAACTAAACCTTATATTCAAAATAAGAAATTGGCAGTACACTAAATGAATTTTTCATATAATGAGGAAGAATATCAATGAAATGAGGAAGAATATCAATAAAATTAGGAAGAATATCAATGAAATGAGGAAGAATATCAATGAATAAGGAAGAATATCAATGAGAAATCGGGAAGACAAACTAGCTCACTTTTGTATGTTTTCTTCACAACCTGAAAACTAAAATTGTCTTCAAACCCCATATCCTGCGATCTGGTCTTTCGGCAATTTTAACCTTGCAATTTTTTTAATTCACTTTCATAACTATTGAGAAATCTAATTGTAGATGCATATTGTAAGTTATAACAGTGATCTGTATGGGGATATTGGTGAAGCTGTGACAGAGAAAGGTGGTCTAGCTGTATTGGGTGTTCTATTTGAAGTACAAGAACAACCTAATCCAGTCTATGAAACTATAATTCAAGCACTACAACATGTGAAAGACCCTGGTAAGAATATGGATATCTTTACTATCAAGCTGTCTTTAGTATATTATCTTGTTACAATGTAAACCAAAACCAAATCCAAAAACGTCTTTCCTGCTATATTGTTGTGTTCTACACCACATTCTAAACCTAGCCATCAGTCAGAAGGCCTATGTTTTAAATTGTTCTCCTTTATTAGGCAACCTAAGTATATGTAAATTAGTTTTTGATGTCAATTCCTAAATTCTTATATGTAAATAAGACTATTAAATAGATTAAATAGAGATAAGAGCCAGGAAACATATAATAATTTGGTTTACAGAGATGGATAAAGAAGAAGAAATAGAAGCTGTCTCATTGAGAAACTTATTACCAGAAGATATGTCTAAATATTATCGCTATAATGGTTCATTAACAACACCTGGCTGTTTTGAAACCGTAACATGGACAGTGTTTCATCAAAAACAAAAAATATCTTTTGGACAGGTAATTAAAAAAATTATCAACAATTAAAACCTTCCAAGCAGAAGCGATGGATTAACAATTTGGATTCAGACTCAAAAATGCTTTGATAGTTATGACATATTTAGTCACAAGACAAAATGGAGTATTTCACCTGTAAGTAATTCACCAATAAGTATTTACAATATATTTCAGTTATTGAAGTTCAGAAGAGTTTTACAACATAAACACAGACACAATAAACATCATGGTAACAAACACAGTAAGAGATCAGCTAAACGTCGCCAACAGAGGGCAGCAGAGGAAGGTGCCAGAGCAGTTCTAGAAGAAATTGGCATTAAATCTGATTCTGTACAGAAAGGTGAATTAATCACGACCCTTATCAATGAGAATCATCAGAAGAATCACAGTCATCATACAGCATCACAGGATCCAACTACTAATATCCAGGATCCACAATTAACTAAAGTGACTGTAGATGAAGAATCAGCTAAACGTGCTGACGAATCTATGAAGGAATATTCTGAAAGATTGAATGAATCACCAGCACCAGTAGATGCCATCAATGAAGATATTCCAGAATGGATTCAGGAACCATTGGTTGATAATTTCCGCCCTGTACAGCCATTAAATAACCGTGTTGTGTATCGTAGTTTTAAACTAAAAGACATTTATTCTCCTCAAATAACATATAATATTCAACCAAACTCACAACCTGAACCAGAGCCTAAAAAAACAGGCAAAGTAGCTACAGTCTACTCCAAACAAGATAACAACTCGGCTAATTCTGTCCACATTTCATTTCTGTCTTGTCTTATTGTGTTCATAATTTCACTTTTATAATTTTACAAAACTTTATATATTTGAAACTGTATTTTTCTAAAGTTTGTACCTTCATCAAAAGTGATTACCATTACACAACAAACTTTTAGTTCACTAGCATTGTTTGAATAGTTTATACAAATATGTGTTCTTTTTAAAAATTCTTAATTTTAGAAATTTTAATGTAATCTTTTTATCCCAACCAACAATAATAGGAAAAAGTCACAAAATCAAAATAATATCTGTGTACATAAGTTTATTCAATAGTATTGTTTGGATGATCAATCTTTAATTGAAATGTGTTTTTGTTGCTGAGATGCATTCAAAATCAAACTGTTTTAATTGTTTTTATTATATTTTTAATATCTGAACAGCAAGAGTAGAGCATAATATTGTTACATATCAATAAATGTTAGAAAACAATTAGATATTTTATTGTATATACTTATATAAAATAAACATTATAAAAATAACTTATGTAAATTGTAGAAAGTGTCAGCGACAGTTTGTCTACAGTACAGAACACACAGTTTGGAAACATTTCCTCTGCAATTTCTTTCTCTGCTGTGAATATAATAGAAGATGCTTTTTTAAAAATTTTCAAACAAGCTTATGTTAATGCACCTGTCCAGTCAACTATAAACTTTGAATATTTTTCCACAGTTCATCAATATATAGCTTTTTATCAATCCGAGGCTGTTTTAGAACTTCATTTGAATGAAAGTCTTTAAAAACTAGTCTGATTTTCAATATTTGATAATATGAAATTATTCATCGAGTTTAGTATAAATACTTTAAGGGATCATAGGTCTTAGAATGAACTTAAAATTTGACAATTTTAAATTTGGCCAGTATTCATCAGTAAATATACCTGCTGCCATAGATAACATGAAAAAATAAATAAACATCCAAAAAATTAAGTAATTATCCATAAAGATGCATTGGATTATGGAAAAACACTTAACAATTGATTAAGCGTTTTTCAAAAATGACTTAGTATTGTGAGTTTTCAAGATTTTATAAGATTCTGTTACTTAATGACACCAGGTAAGTTTCACTGAAGAATACACACTCATTGACCATTCTTGAAAACAAAAATTTTATGTTCATGCTAAGACCTATTATCTCTTTCTGTAATGTGAATAGAAGATGAAGTGTTTAAAAATATTACATAATGGAACAATGCAAACAACTATAGCATAAATTAGTCAGATTTTTAACTATGTATATAAAGCGATTATATTTTGTTGTTATCTCCCTTTAACCATATTTCTCTCTCCAAACTGATCATGATATATTAATCAAGAACACTACAGAAAGAACTATTGTAGAATATAAATAAGAAGAAGAATTTAGTGTTATAATATAAAACAATGAAGGAAGTCTGGGTGTGAATTTTATATGGTGAAAATAACGACAAGTAGAATCAATTAATTCAATAACTCACTTCAAGTTGATTCAACAGACCAGACACAAAGATTTTCTCCTAATATCTTTTATTAAATAAAAAGATTTGTCGTGTAACCTTGTTATAATAAAAGACGGCTTCACCAACTCTTGTTTTAGCAGAAGTTTCTTCAATATCACATATCTGTTTTTATCCCCTTCTCCAGACAAATCAATTGTAGTCCTTGACAATATAGATAAAACTCTGGAAATTACCAGATGTCTGGATGGAGTAGCAGAAATGTAATTTAATAAGATACAAAATAAACAGGTATGATCATGGTTGTTTTATCAAATACAAGTTAAGCAACAATCAATTAAGACATTATTAGTTTTAGTACATCAACTTTCAGTTTGTAAAAATATAGTGGTATATTTTTTTGATTTTCAATAGTCCTCAAATGGATGATAAACAGTTTCACCAAGGTTCGTCAAGTTTCACCAACTTTCATCAAATCTTAGTGCCTTCCAGACAGTGGTACTTGGTAAATATTGAGCAAGTTTGCAGGAATTGTGCCATCTAGAGTGTTAACAAACTAAAGATTTACAATTTCATCAAGTTTTGTGAAAATCAATCAAAATTTTGCCTTGTAGGTGTTAACAAGCAATTGTTCTCCAAAAGACAAGATATAATCCACAATTCATCTGGGTGTTGAAATTCTCTTACATGTTGGAGAACTGCAAAAGATTTTTAAAAAGACCTGTTAATACTGTGTCTGCCCCAATATAATTTTTGACAACAATCCTGTTGATAAGTATAAATTTCCTGTGAAGATTAGTGTGAAATAAAACAGATCAACATGACAATGATCTAACTTATCTACAGATAAAAAAAAACAAAAACACCCACAGTTTTAGTTAACTTTCAAAAGAAAATCAATTTCCGATGTTTATAGAATCTAAAAAGAAGCCAGACATTACTAGCAGACATCTTTCCAAAATGAAGAAAAATTCGTGAAGAAAACAAATACCGTTTAAGACAATTTTGTCAAAGGTTGAAAAATGCCGCCAGGTTTTGTCGAGACATGAGGAAATGATTGTTGGGATCGTGTTCAACATTAAAGTAGTCTTATTATCAGTATTTACCTATCAAAGTTAATGTTAGAAACGAAGTTTACAAGTGTAAACCAATCAGATTTCATGTTATAAACGGTTTAAGGCCACAACAAATGTCAATAGTTCAAATAATTACTCAAATAATTTCGCCTCTTTCTTTTCTATTTTCGTTCTAAATCAAATTTTCATTCATAACATTACTAGGAGTCTGTTTATTATTATTATTCTCATTTACAATCAAACTTTATTCACTCTTTTATGTATGTTCTTTCATCACAAATGCCAAGTTTACTTAATTAGCCCTGTTAATTTACATAATATCTTTGCCCAAATGCACATGAAGTTAATAGATACACATTGCTTTAACAACTATTGCAATGTTTTTTGTACAAAATTAAAATCTATTCAGAAAGAAAAATATCATTTGTCACAAAAATTCTCAAGGAATCTGGGTCACATATAAACAGTATTTGTACTAAACTAAAGAAGATTAAATTAAGACACAGATGCCAATATTATGGATCAGTCAAAAATGTATGTAATGTGTCATTGTTAACTTATTAATTTATGTTGGTAAGATTTTGGTCAAATTCACATTTGACAATATTTCAATGGATGGTTATGAGTTTTTGCCCTTGACTTAGTACAAACAGGACAAAATTTAGCCTATCAACTACAGTTATTATTCAATTTAAATAAAATTTTGTGTTATAATGTATAATCTTGGCAAAGTTTGAATTCAACAATTTTTCCATAAACAGTTTTCAGTTTTAGAAAAAAAATACTTCAAAATTAGTTTGTGAACACATCAGCGACTACAGCTTTCATCCCATTAAATGAAATCAGTTTGACCACTTGTATCTTGTGCAATTTTCTGCAACATCGGCCACATTTTGGGGATATTACTAGGATGTTGGCCAAGTAACCATCAATGAATCATGGAATTTACTATGAGAAACATGCAATTATTTAAAGAACTTTATTCAATAACATATTTCAATGTGCATAACAGACATTTGTAGTATTTCAGCATGATTTGAGAGTCAGACCTCGTTATAGATTAAATTAGTAAGTTTCACTTTGATATCATACTTTGATATAACAGCATGGACGGTTTCAATATTAGATTAGCAACTATCTACCTGTCACACCAACAGTGACAAGAGCAAATGAAACATTTGCATGTGGGCCGCATATACCTCAAATTTATCATGAAGCTGTGGGCTGCCCAAAATCATTTCGCGGGTCACATTTTGCCTTCTTTATATTGATGTCAAATTGGTCATTTTGCATTTGATGATTTTTTCGATAGACACCTTTTAGGTTATTGCCCTTGAAATTTGTCAATGAACACAATGGTGCTTAAAGTTTTCATCTGATTTTAATGAAATTCCGCGTGATCATTCAAAATAATGAAACAATTTGATGCCACCGCCCTTGATATACTGAGGGAAGTGTGTCTTGTTGGGCAACCACTTGTGATTTTTGTATTAGATCAAATTACCTTTTAAAATATAAAGTGGGCAAATCAGTCTCTTCAAATGAAAAAATGTAAAAATGGTGCATTACCAGCTTAACAACACACAGATTTAAATGAATTGTCACGCAAACCAAATTGAATGTAAACATCATAATATTTTAGTTATAATAATGGATTAAAAACAATATAACCGCAGAAAACTTTTGACATATACTTCCTGAACCTGCTTCAACATAACAATTTATATTCAAACCTTAAGCAGCCTAATAATTAGTCAACATGATATCTGTTCACATTAATCTGTGGGCATATAACCTTGGGCAATGGAACATCTGCCAGAGAATGAAAGAACTGAAATCAACTGTCTTCATGTTTAACTCTCAGCTTCCTAATTAAGCACATTAAATACTTTAAACAAGCTACTATTACAGTGTTTCTTGCTACATTTACTCAAACAAGACGTAATTTTCTATAAAACGGAATCTCATCAATGGCTATTTGTCTAGTGCCAGAGGCAAGAAACATCAGCTAACGAATAGTTATAGGTTCAATATTATATTTATCTTATCATGCCTTGCAGGAATTCTGAGATTCAGTCATGCCTAAATAAGGTCATAATATACTGTTAATAACTGTTTAGAGTAATCCATGTGTACTTCCTGTACCACAAGTTCAAACTACTTGGTTATGCGGAAATTATGGCAAACTGATTGCAGTTTTAGTTTCTCATCAACAAGTGACAATAAGAGTAAACCTGCCTAACTGATACAGAATTAAATGACAATTGTAGTATTATTTGGTTGGTTGGTTGGTTGGTAGATGACAAGTTAACTAATTTGAATAACATTTCATTGTATACCAGTAAATACAGCTTACTAGACCTTGACTTGTATTGTTACATATTTCCCACTTTCTTGTGCCAAAGTACAAAATAAGGTAGGTGTATTCAATTAACTGAAACATGACTACAGAACCTAGCACATGATAACATAGCACCTTTCTTAATTAATTAAAAACAAGGAAATGAGTTTTTAATTAAAATTTGATAATCTCATGTGTTATCTACTAACTAGCAACAATACAATAGATGGTTAGAGTGTGTCTGCTTTCTAGAAACAAAAAGGTTACAGGGGTTGACTCCATGCACTCAAAAAGTTAATATTTTGAGGTAGACACAACCAGCATTGGTAACAAAAGGGATTTTACACTTTATTTTATCTTATTTCTAAACTATTTTCAAATTTTAATTAAAATTTAATCAAGTGATTTTAATTTTTTTAAGGATCAAAGATAGGATGGCTCAAGAGCTCAACTTCTAATCCGAAAACAGAAAATTTAACAACTGTACAGCCAAATTAAACAAAAAAGAAACTGAGTGTATAAATATCAAGTACATAAAAAATATGTTATTAATATATGATAGAATTGTAATGCACTGCCTGGATATTTCATAGAATTAATTACAATATACACCTCCATACTCTGACTAATGGAAAATTCTTTTGACTGACAAGATTTGACACTTAACAGCAGATGTTCTTATTATGAATTTATGATTTGAATGTCAAAATATATAGTTAAATAATAAACCACAGAATATTAACAAGCTTACAACTAATTAAAATATATTTCAAAACACTTATTTAAGACCATTGATTTCAAATAAGGAAGGAAATATAAAAAAATTCAAATTAATATTACCTGACCATAAACTAGGGATGTATGGCAGTGTTTCTGCAGGTGGTCTGAGTTTGAAAACATTTCCCAATCGATTGTAAGTTAAGCAATACAACACACCTACAAAGGCCGCGCTCACTTTTACTGGTGTAATGCAATTATCTTTTAAAATATAAAGTTTTATATAGTTTAAAAAAAAACTATTCAAGTGATCCAGGACAGCAGATACAAAAAATATTGATAGTAAACAATATTCTAAAACAAATTTTTCTCAAAACAGTTTTCTGCTAGTGTAATTATGATTTTCAGTCAACAGCATGATGTAGGATGGATCATTTATTAGTTCTGTCACATTAACCATTGTACAATTTGTTTGGTTATTTCAACAAACCACAAAAAAACAAGAAATATTTCCCAACATTTGAACAAGCCATTAAACACTTCATTGAAACTCATTTAAAATCTTAATCAACCATAGAGTAATCTTTACAAAAGCTGATAAAAAAAATGAAAAGTATTCAAAAACAGTTAGAAGTCATTTATCATAAATAAATTTTGATTAAAACAGCACCCACTTGTCAAACTTTGATAGAATTAAATGTGTAAAAAAAAACTTGAAATATTGTGACAGAATTATGAAAAAAACAGAAACTGTCTCAATTACTGTTTCTAACAACAACCATGTCATACAATTAAGTTTTGATTGGCACTCTAATTCAAATTTTTCATCAGTTTACATGTGTATTTCCTATATAATGGATATAAAATATCTCATACTTTCAGAAATTCGGCAGTTGAACACTTCAAATGGAAAAATATTCCTTGCATTCCTGCACTTTCATAAGTCAATTATCAATTGGTTAACTGCTCACTGGCGGCATTGAATTTGAATAAAAACTTGACAGAACAGTCATACACTTCTTATCTGGGGTACTTATTTACATTAAAATCTTTCAAGAGTTGTACAACTCATTAAATACTTTTAATTTTTTAAATTTTAAATTGGGTTTATCCTAAGGTGATAATTAAACAATTTCTGCAAGTTTCGTCAAAATCTGCAAAAATTTGTGCCCTGTAGAGTGATTACAAGCTTAAAATCAAATGCGTTTTGATGAACAATAATAACAATTTAACATTTTTAATAATTAAATATTTTTCAATATTTTTTTATAGGCTTCATCTTTGGGCGATTAAGAATTTCAGCAGGTTTCAACAAAATCCTTCAAGAATTGTGTTTTAGAGTGTAATCAAGTGAAAATTGATTGAGTTTTTAAGAACAAGGGCAATAACTGATACTAAATATTTTTCTGTTTTGTTGATTTTTAATTGGGTTCATCCTTTAGTTATTACACACTCTTACACAAAGTTTCATCATTTTTAAACAGATTGTACGTTGAAGTATTGTATGTTACTTTTGCGGTCATGTACTTGATCGCCAGAACATCTACCTGTCCATTTAATGCACTTGTACTTACATATTATTAGCGATTGTATACTGTACGAGAACAAATTAATGCGATCCGCGATAGGTGACGCATTTTTTAATATGATAAAAAAGAAAAGGGCTTCCTGGAATTCTACAAGTGTTTAATGAATGAAGACATGAACAATGATCAAGATTTTATCTTTAAATAGTCAAGTGTGAAAATCTTTTGTTTTTTTAAAGTCATTGATTACTAATCAGCTTCAAATTTAGAGATTATTACCTAATTACTTAATCCCGCCCGGTCTCAATTTAAATACTTGTTTCTACTGATTCTACCTTTTGTCCATCATATGATTTTATTTTCCTTTAATTCACTTGGAAATATGTATTTAAAAATGCAGATACAAATTAATGCGATAGCGGATAGGTGGCTTTTGACACATTAATTGACCGCATTTAACGCATTAATTTCTATCTCACAATAATTTGTAGCCTTACACCATATCCTTGTGTATTGGGCAAAATTCTGACCCATGTAAAATAAATAGTTCATTATTATTATCGATGTTACACATGTATTGAATACTGTCAGAGTTTGTTTCTCCTGAATGATGCTATTTTGCATCTACAGAGCAAGTTTCAAACAATGAAAATGTTCTTGAGTTAACATTAAACCATGTTCAAAAACCCATGGGCAATAGTGTGCACACGATTTGATATGAGTGTTGTTAATCTTAACACCACGTGATATTTTATACCAATTATGTTTAAAAATATGTTGTGTATTGATACTTCAGTATAAATTCAAGCAACTTTTTGGATTCAATATCTGTTCAATAAGATTAATCAAATGATCGAAGTTTAAATCACGTCATGAGTAATCAAGTATTATGAGGTCTAATCAAAGGTTTGATTGTAACAGGTTAAATTATCTAGAAGTCATGACATTCCTTACAGAAATTTAAAAAATATCTTTCAAGTTAGATTATTCTCAATAAAATATTTTTCTGATTTCTCATTTCAAATCTTTTCAAAACTTCAATCCAAATCAGATTTTAAATGAAAGAGCCAAATCACTCAAACACACAATGTTTTGTTAGACTGTCTTTGAAAAGAAAGATTAAAAAAAAACATGTGTTGAATGCAATCTATAATATATATAGTCAGTTTTAAATGGAATTGAAATTAAATTGCTGCATACTTGAGATTATTCTAGTAGGTATATAATTATTATATTTTTCTACAATAGATGTCAAGAAAATAATACATTATACAAAATTATCATTGTTTTTTGTTCAACATCAAAGACTTCAAAGAAGAGATATTGTGAAGAGTTCAGTAAAATGACAGAAATTTGATATCAGGGTTATCAAAATATAACATGTTATTTTGCAGGAGAAAATGCTATGGAAATTCAAATAAGAGCTCTATTAGATGATAAAGCCACTATTAAGATGATTGTATTATAATTAAATTAGAAAGAGGCGTAATAATACCATGGGCTAACAGATCTCGATATATATTACTAAGTCAAGGGCAATAACTCAAAACCGTTCATTGAAAAATTGTCAAATTCAAACTTGATTGAGGTCTAAGCAATTCCAATGCTCACACCAAGTTTCATCAAAACTCTTTTGCCGCTAAGCATGTATTGCACCCACAATAAAATTTTGACGCGATTTTATAAAGTCAAGGGCAATTACTTGCATGCCATGCATAGAAAAATGGTCCCATTCGAAATTGATCGCTATCTTATCAATTTCAATGCTTACACATCAAAATCCATTAGAAATAGTACCCTCTATTGCACCCACTATTTTACTAAATCAAGGGCAATAACTTGCAAACCATTCTTCGAAAAATAGACATATTCGCATTTGACCGGCGTTTTATCAATTCCAATCCTCACAATAAGTTACATCGAAATCTATTAAATATTGTAGCTTCTACTGCACTCACAAAAAAATTCTGACGCGATATTACTAAGTCAAGGGCAATAACTCTAGAACCGTTAATCGAAAAAACCTCAAATTCAAAACATGACAACCGCCTTATCAATTCCAATTCAAATTCCATGTTTCATTCAAATCCATTGAAAATTGTTGCTCCTTTTGCATCAACAATAAATTTTGACGTGATGTAACTAAGTTAAGGGCAATAACTCGAGAAACATTTATCGAAAATTGTCAAATTCAAAACTTGACCACCGCCTTATCAATTCCAATTCACATAACATGTTTCATTCAAATCCATTGAAAATTGTAGCTTCTATTGCATCAACAATAAATTTTGACGTGATGTAACTAAGTCAAGGGCAATAACTTAAAAAACTTTCAGTGAAAAATCGTCAAATTTGAACTTGACTGCCTTCTTATCAATTCTAAAGCTCACACCATTTTTCATTCAAATCCATTGAAAATTGTAGCTTCTATTATTTCTACAACAAATATAGAGACAGGGGCAATAACTTAAAAAACATTCATCGAAAAATCGTCAAAATCAAACTTGACCGCTGTCTTATCAATTCCAATGCTCATACCAAGTTTCATTAAGATCCAAATAAAATTGTAGCTTCTATAGTGTTTACAACAAATGTTGACCCACTGACGGACGGACAGGGCGACGACAATATACGTCCACATATTCATGTAGGTGTATAAAAAAATTCATACTCAATGATATACCAGCAAAATAGTTCGTTAATGAGTGCTGGACAGACTGCATTGACTAGTTGTATTTTGGCAATCCAACAGGCAGACACAGAAATTCAGGACAGGTAAAATGAATTCAGAAACCAAACAGACCACCAGGTATGTTAGTATGTACTTTTTGGTATTAGAGTTATTAATATCATACCAATTTATAATTGAATTATCTACTAGAAGTTACCTTTAAATTATAATTAATGTATCTGTTTTCACTTACCTTATAGTTGTTATGAACTATTTCACAGTTATTATAAAAAATATTTCAAATTGTGAACTCACCTGAAATGAAAAGTACATAAATGATAATGTTTATGTTTCATGAGATTTGAAGTTTACATTCCATATTTTGGTCTAATTTCGTTAAGGTACAGATTTTAAAAGAAGTACACCTCATTTAAATATGGTACATTAGGCACACTTCTTATAGGCACAGCGTTATTAAGGCACACCTTCAGGTAGGACAAATTCAATAAGGCACACTTAAAATCGACACTATGTCATTCAGACACACAACATAAACAAAATGACCACAAATATGATCTCAAAGGATATAAAATTTTAATTTGATACATTTTGGCATTTATTGAGATATAGTTACTGCAAATAAAAATAAATATTATGGTAAATAATACAATTTGTGTTCCAGCCAATCATATCGTGTTTAGTCATTTTCTGCCGAAGTTATTTAATTCAACATCCGGGTCATTCGTTAAGAAACCCGCCAAGGCTGGAACACATGTTGTGAAATATTAGTTTTCAATCAACCCCCCGCCTCCCCTTTCTGCCTCCTTTATTATCTTTTAATTTATGATTCATTCTTGTTACTTTGTATTTTATTTAGGTTTTTATTAGTTGAGTTTTTGTTACTTTGTTATTGCGTATTTTATCATTCTGTTGTTTAGCCCAACAGGGATATGAGCATTATTAGATGTTTGATTTGTTGGATGTAGTGTAAGTTTACACTAATACTTTTCTATTTCTCATATTCTTGTGGTCATGCAAAATAAATGACATTTCACACCATCAAAGTGTTCTGATATTTGATAGATGGGGGAATGTGGGTGGAAGACACAAAGTCTGAAATTCAGCATAGGGTAAGAGAAGGGGGGTGTATATATAGCTCTCTCCCCTGTCTTTGTGTTTGTCCCGTCTGTCCACACAATAAAGAGCTGGTTTCTTGATGGTTATCCAACTTGTTGTGATTCTTTGTAATCACTTAAGGATGAACCATATTGAAAATCGGAAAAATATTTATTATTTGACAACTCTTGTCAAGCTGCCATAAAAAGTTATTTTTCAATCTCCTATGGTCAGATATAGGCAGATTTAGGACCTGTATATTTGTCATCCTATGACAATGACCTAATATTTTTTGCTTGTAACACCCTTTAATCTTCATCAATGATTAGAGATCCTGAAGGTTAGTATAATCTTCTGTATAATCATTACTGTTATTGTAACAAACTCTCTGACATGACATTGTGTTTGTTTTTTGTTGAGAATAGACAGATAAAGTATTGAACAGTTCAAGTTGGTCTGACATTACTCATTAAATCACAGTATTACTGTAAATAAATATCAAAAATTAACTCTACCACCTCAGTCAATTTAGTTTCTTCAACTAAAATAAAGATAGTAATAGGAGATAAAGCCTAAAAACACTCAGAAAGAATCTTTACATTTCAAGAAGCTTGTCTACTCATTTATAAAGGAAATACAACCTCAAAGTTCCAGCAGAATGATTCCCAAATTTCCTGCTCTTCAAAACTGAGGAGTGAATGAGTGTTGAGAAAATGTCTAATTTAAAAAATCAATAAAACGTAATTGAACAGATTTTCTTAACAGCCCTGAAAAGTCTCAAGTTATATAAAATAATGACACTGTAACAAATATAATTTATCAATAAAAAAATGAAAGTGAATTAGCTGAAACTCATGGCCTCTATTTCCCAACAAATTTATCTTCTTTAACAATAGAATTTAAAATCATAAAATGGTGTGTTCATACATGTGTGAAATTAGCTAAAACTGTTTGAAGTATTGTACTTGTTATAGTTTTTATAGTTGAAAAACATATTTCTGTCTATTCTAGTTTATAGTTTTAAATATTTCAATGAAAAAACTAAAAGGCTACCTTTCAACTATGATTTTACATCCAAATGTTAAACATACTAGCCTACATAGGTTTATCAAATTTTACTATCAACTGATTTTCAATTGATCTCTCAAGAGTTTAAGATTCTTTATGCCTCGTACCTTTTATAAATGTAACTCATTAAGTGATTGTATCTGTTCCATAGCAGCAATTGTTACATAATCTTATTAGTTCAACACATAAAGAAACCAATTGCTAATTTTGCAGAAAAATGCAGCATTATTTTGTAATTTAGCTGTAAAGATTCAATTTGAAATAAAATCTAAGACTAGATTGTCATTGAAATTGGTTGTAATGGATTTTTTTTTATGTATATAATATTTCGGTTAAAGAATAATCAAATTTCTCACTATTTCTACATAACACTGTTTTTTTCAAGAAATTATAACCACAAGGCTTTGAGAAAACAGAGAAACAAATTAGAACCTCATCAACTTTTCACCATTAGCATTGTCATTTTCAATCCAGCACCATATTCTTGTTTTTCAAATTGATTCTAAGAAAAAAAATGCCTCCCTTCCAGGTATTCAATTAGTAGGCAAATTATTTCAAGCAAATAGTCAAGTTTCACTCTATCAGTGTCAACTTACTACAAATAACATATTTAATTCCTATTATTTTGTTCAATTGCTTAAGACATTATTTTGAAATCAGAAACATGAGTAAATTAAAGTCATTTTACTTTTAAATAACCCTTAAAGCTGGAGGCATTTGATAGCTACAAATTTCCACTAGTAGATAATTATATATTGTCTTGTTAGTATTTCAATTCTCAGACTTCAATGGTCTAGTACTAAAAGTAAATATTGGTTATATTTTACTCCTATCAACTTTGACTTATTCTGTTGACGAAAAGTAACAATAAACAAAATTGCAGCTTCAATACTTCTTCTCTACTTTTGACAGAATCAAATTTCTGGTCCCCAAGAAGGTTTGCTTCTCCTTCCGTAAATATGTCTATATTGGTTAGATCTAGGAAATTAATTTTTTTTTACAGATACAATTATTTCAAATTTTGTAGTGAAGCTTTTTATTTTTTTTCTAAACTAGTCCACTTTGTATTAAACTACTAAATTATGTAGAAATTCTTTTAATAAATTCATGATAACAGGTGTATCATTTTTTTAACACCAGTTTTCCAAAAATATTTCTCTTAGAAATTTCTATACAAAGTTCAGTTCAACAGTTTTCCAGCAAAGAAAAATCAATAATGAGGGTGTTTTTTTCCCTAGAATAAACTTATAATAAACATTAGAGTCTGAAATTAGTAAGATCTTCAGTAACATAATAAACAATTCTGCCAAAAATACAGAAACAACCACGTAAACATGCTGTTTTTTTCCTCAAAATATTAGTCAGAGGTGAGCAGGTTATTCAGTTCACAGGTAACAAAAATATTCTTGACACCTTGAAAGATATCTTTAACATTTGTACCATTAGAAGGGGGTCAATGATTGTCATAATTCAGGGTATTATTTTAGTATATTGGAATGTACAATAGAAATATGTACGTGTCATGTATGATAGGTATTTCTCTCATGTAAGATCAAAAGGTAACATCTGGTTCTTATCAGTTTTCAGTCTGAGGGTTAGCCATACTCCAGACCATGAGTTGGTTCTGACCACCCATATATCACCACATAATTAAAGCTGAATTCTGCATCAATCACCATAGTACATTATTACTGTCTTCACTATCTCAATACTGTGGTTGCACTGGATTGAAAGCCGGCTTTAAGCTAGCTTTGTGTGTTTCCACTGGTTAAATTGCCAAAATGTGACGGTTTGGGAACCCACAACCTCCCTTTTTGCATTCAGAACTTTATCAGGGGCCAAATGAAAGCTAGCTTTATCCAGCATTTTGCTTTTCAACTTATTGGTTTTACACTTGCACGCAAAACATCTGACTAAAGTTGCTCGGGAGCCAGATAAACTCTGTAGAAACACAGCGTGTTTGGCAACAAAGCTGGCTTTATAGCAAGCTTTACTTCACAATTCTCAGTTAAAATCATATTAATCTGAGAATGTACAGAAGTACATGAAATGGTTCTTTAGGAATCCATGATTCGAATATACCATTAATCCAGTTTACACTAGAAAATATATCCATTCTCACAACGGTTCTCAAAATGGTCCATCCAGAAACCATCCAGAAATCATGTCCACAAGAAATTCAAGAAAAGCTGAAGCGTTTTCAAGAACAAGGGCAATAACTCACTTTCAATATTTTTCGATTGGTCTGATTTTCAATAGGATTCATCCTTGGGTTATGACAAATACTCCCACCAAGTTTCGTCTCAATCCAACAAGAAACCAGCTCTCTATTGTATCCCCAAAGAATTCAAGAACAAGGGCAATAACTCATAGAATATATTTTCAATTGGTCTGATTTTTATTAGGTTCAGCCTTGGGTTATAAGACTCACACCAAGTTTTTGTCAAAATCCATCAAGAAACCAGCCCTCTGTCGTGTCCACAAAGAAAATAAAAAGCTTTATTGTCTTTTCGATGTTTAAATTATGACGCTCTGAATTATACACACATTCCTTTATTATCTCAAGCAACAGGAAAGAATCAATTTAAATATTGATATACATATCTCCTTTGAATAATAAAAAAATACGAAAATTAATCCTTGCACAGTTTGACTTCATATGTCATTGGTAAAGTGATCAAACATTGAGTCAAAATTTAGAGTTTCAAAGTGATGAGTTAAATGGCTTCGCCAAGCCTTTCTACATCCACATACCATTTAATAACTTAAGAATATGTGGATTATCCATTGGAAACACTGATTAAGCAAGCTTAATTGAATATACAATTAGAGAACCCAACTTTAAAACTGTATGACTGCTGCCTGAAACCAATGATTCCTTAGCATTTGAAAAAAAAAGATTAATTTTGTGATCAAATACTGTTCACATTCAATATTTGTTTGAATTTATAAATTGATTAAGGATAGAAAATCTTTATTAAATTTATTCATATCATGTATAAACTAATATTTATCTTACTATAACAGCATACTCATGTAAATTTTAGTCAAATATTTCATTGATCAGAAAATTGTTTGTTTTCCAGTCAAATTCCCTGCTGCTTTATATATTCATTATTGATTAAGTTTTTTCATACATGTATTTGACATGGTCATTCTGACACTCTATCACTGACTGATAGCAGGAAATCTTCAACCAATATCCACCATGTTAAAAAGTTTTGGCATAAAGATCACTTATAATATAATTTTCTTGTCATTTTAATTGGTCACAGCTAAATTAGCTCGGTTATATTGTCTCATTAAAACTTTAACCTGGAGCAAAAATTTGTTACTATAAGGAGATAGCAGATGTGTTCCTATCTGATTATTATTTCAATGATATGCTTCAAGAGTAAGTTCACCTGCTATGTCATGTAGTTCAATTGTTATGTTTACTTTCATCATTTAAGAATCACAACAAATATTTCACTTTTTCCACTAATTTCATATGAGAAACCAGCAATTTCAAACCAGACTTAAGTTAAGACTTATTTTATAGCCCCTTAATCAGACCTCTTAAAAGATAATTTTTTTGAATATTAGATCTTGATTGATTAAATATAAAACTTTGACCTGATAATGAAATAAAAGAGAATGATATTGTTTCAATATTTAAAAGGATATTTTAAATGACATAGACTAGATCAAATCAAACAAAGTCACAAAGTAGACAGGATTCCATTCAAATAGAATCCTAATGTCTGGAACTTCAAATATATTCTCACTCAAGCTTTCCACTTGAATTCAATGATAAAATCCTTATGTTATGTATGACTGGTTTTCTTATTACCAGACGAACTTCCAATATAAGTGATGCATATGATAATACAGATAATAGTAATAGGTATGGATCAATTAGAATAATTTTAGGTTTATTATTCTGACAATGTGGTGGATACACTGACAAAGATCTTGATGAAGTAAAAAAGAATTATGGTTGTGGGTGGTATGTGATATTTATATGCCTAAAATTTGTTAGAGCCAAGGGTAGGGTACCAAGCCACCTAGAAAAGCAGCAATCTATTCAGCATAGCCCAGGAGATAAATTTGACTGTCTGCATTTTGATTTAAATCTATGTTTTAAGGCATTATTCACATCATTTTGTATTGTTGAAATACCCATCATGTTAACTATTGTGGCATGTTGTGTAGCACAATTTGTTTGCCACCATTATTCAGTTCTGTATTAACTCATATAGAATTAGAATGCCAACTATTATACTATTCACTGAAAGTTTTATTCTATATATTCACACATTGTGCATGAATAATTCAAGTCAAAGAAGTTAACTGCCTTTTTTGGTTTAAATTGTTATCACATGTTAACATGTTAAATGTTTTAGTTGTGTGCTAATGTACTTTTTATGCTCAAAAACACTTTACATGTGTTTTTCCTCAGACACTATATTCACAATAAGAGAAGTGTCTGATGATTATAACACATTATCTTGTACCTTTTAATGCTATGACAATTCAATTATGATACGGATTGAAACATAGACTTGACATCATTTGATCAGAGAAGCAGAAGAAGTTTTACTGTCGGACTTCCAGAGTGTCACTCATTTTTATGGTATATTTTGGTGTACAAGGTATTAATTGATGTATCCTATATTCCATAACAAAATCGAGTACCGGTACTATAAACCTATATTACCCCGGTACTCTATACCACTTAACATAAATATTCTTGTCACCCTAGTATAACACAGGTGCTAAAAGTTTTCTCTAATAAAATATTTAGATGTGAGATTTAAAAAAAAAAACTTTAAATTGTCCTCCAGTCTTTGATTTTCTATTTTATATCAAGTAAACTATAAAATATTTATAACATATATCTACAGTCTATGAGTTTATACAAGTACTTATTTTATCATGTTTTGTTTCATTACATGTAGAAAGCAACAGAGGAATATTGACTGCAAGTTTCAACTGCAAGTTTCAAATGCAATTTTCCACACAATTTTAAATAGCAAAAGATAATTCAAATTATTGTTATGGCTCCACTAGCTTGTAAATGGATTTGCCATAGAAACCAGAATGTTTGCTTTCCTACTCATTTCAATGGCAATTTTCAATATATTTCAGATTAATAATGAAGATAGCTTGTCATGCAAGGTAATATACATCCGTACATCAGCATTTTCAAATCATTGACCGCCGGCATATCAAATCCACTGCTCACACCAGGTTTCATCAACATCCATTGACAATATTGTAGCTTCTATTTCACCCACATTCAGATGTTTACACAATTTTACTTTGTCAAGGGCAATTGCTTATTAACTGTTCATCGAAAAATTGTCAAATTCGAACGTGACTACCGCCTTAATTCCAATGCTCATACCAATTTTCATCAAAATCCATTGAAAATTGTAGCCCCCAATAACCCACAATAAAATTTTGACACGATTTTATTAAGTCAAGGGCTCTAACTCGCAAGCAGTGCATAGAAAAATTGTTACATTTGAACTTGATCGCCATCTTATCAATTTCAATTCTAACACCAAGTTTCATCGAAATCCATTAAATATCGTAGCTTCTACTGCACTCACAATAAAATTTTAACGCGATTTTACTAAGTCAAGGGCAATAACTCAAAAACCTTTCATCGAAAAATCGTCAAATTCGAACTTGACCGTCATCTTATCTAATGCTCACACCAAGTTTCATTCAAATCCATTGAAAATTGTACATTCTACTGTGTCTACAACAAATATAGAGGCAGGGGCAATAACTCAAAAACCCTGGCTTCTGTCGACAGAAAACGACAAAATACGTCCACATATTCATGTGGACGTATAAAAATCCATTGTATTGTAGCTTATATTGTACTCACAACAAATGTTAAAGGACAGAAGGACATATAAAAATCCAATGCAATTTAAAGATACAGGTTCAGATGATGCAGTTCACAAAATATAAATTTAAAGTGGCATCATTTTTGTAAGAAAAAATCATTTTAAAGGTTTACTTTTAACTTTCTTGAATATGAATCTTTAAGCATATAGCATATTTAAAAATATTTTAAGGTATAATACCTCTTGCATCTCCTAACCTAGGTAAATTCAATTCATAGAGTTTTGAATTTTGTCCCTTCTAGATACATATTTTGAAAGTTCTTTTTCACATTTCAACTTCAAATATGCTTGTCATTCACATAATATTTCTACCTTCACAGCCAATAATCAAAAACTTAACCATAAAGGTTCAGACAAGACTAACACTTCTTGTTCTATTTGATCTAGTTTTAATCTGATTAACCTAAATATTGGACATATGTAATCCAAGGATGTAGTAGATGAGAAGATGATATCAGACAGCTAATCCCTCTATTCACCTGGACAATGTTTACATTCTGTGCATTTATATTTAGCTGAACAATATCTTTGACAAGCTTCCTGGATCTAAAGATAAAAGTGATGAAAATTGTATATTACAGTGTTTTTTTTGTTTTGTGTAAGTTTATCCTTAACCAAACCACAAAAGGATAGACAACCAATATAGTCCATGGAAAATTAGAAAATGAAGACACTGGACTGTTTTAAATCTATCATTACTATACACCCATTATTTTGGGCCTATATTGTATTCGGTCAGTCTGTTCACATGTTGCTTGCACTCACTCTACAAACTAGAATTCTTTATGGATTCTTTTGATTTTTATTTTATGGGTCAATGATCCCTAGCGATTTTCATGATGATTTAATAATTATGGTGTTTGACTTAGCCTATTCACTCTATTACTTGTTTAGCTTGTATGCACTCTAAAAGGTACAATTCTTCCCTTTGACGAAACTTGGAAATATTGTTTATTTTCACCCCAGAATGTTCTTAAGAAATGTATTATTGTAGGTTGAATATTTCATACTGCAAGTGATCATTAATGTCCTGCCAAATATTTCTATTTAAAATCAAAGCCAACAGTTCATGGATACAACTTACTGATGCCAAAATGCAACAACTTTTTGTTCTTTTCTTTCAACTGAGGAGGTAAATGGGGATTAAGGTCAATACTATACTTATTACTGAGTGCAGTACTTTGTACATCAAGTTTGTAAGTGTAAAAAATTGTGAATATTAAAGGGTCATTTCAGTTCCATAATAAATTATGGGCAAACAGGCGATACAAAAGTAACAAAAACCAGGCTGAATCAATGCTAAACTGACTTAATTTTATCTTGGGGAAATCCTCTAGGGAGAGAGTGGAAGACCATAAATTAACATGTTCATGTCATATTGTAGAGTGTAAGAATTCATTAAGCATTGTATGTGAGTACAATAATCAACAATTAATATAAGATATATCACAGTCTAGTGTATAATAATTACAAGTTATCAGATCAGTTAACATGTCTTTAATTAATATTACAAACCTACCACTGTCACATCAACTACTGTATCATTTTGGTCATTTATCATAGCAGTGCTTGATTAACTGGACATTAATGTCTTTTAACTCTTTGTCTATAGTAAAGGATCTAGATCTACATATATACCATCATGAGAATTGGAAATTACCCCGCAGAATTTCAAATCATTTGTGGTTCAGTTGAATGTGGACTTGCTGTTTGGTGGTCAATTGTACATCACAACCACATTCATCACAATGTTCTATGTCATCAGTCTCTATCATGTATACAATTATTCTATTACATCACATAAAACATATAATAATTACCTATTTATTCACAATTAATAAATCTAAGATTAGCGAAGGCAATTACATATGACAAGCATGATAAAAGATCAGCTACCTAACACAACTGGTCAATTAGAAAAATTGTATAATTCTATGTTTACTGCCTTCTTATCAATTCAAATGCTCACACCAAATTTCAACAAAACCCATTTAAAATTGTAGCTTGTATTGCACGCACAAGAAAATTTTGGTGCGATTTTATTAAGTTAACTAAAAAATGTTCATTGAAAATTTGACCACCGTTGGACCAAGTTTAATGAAAATCTATTGAAATTTGCAGCTTCTATTACATTCACAATAAAATATGGATGTGATATTAACATATAATAACAAGCCAAAAACTCAAAAAAACTATTCATTGAAAAATCGTCAACTTCAAACCTGACCGCAGTCTGAACTATTCCAATACTCATACAAAGTTTCATTAAAATCCATTGAAAATTTTAGTTTCTCTTGTGTCTACAACAAATATAGAGGCAGGGGCAATAACTCAAAAACAGTTAATTGCAAAAAAAAAACAGGGGCGACGACAATATACCTCCACATATTCATGTGGGCGTATGATAATTGTTATATCTACAGACAATTTATTCAATTGAGCTGACTAGAGATAAATTAAAGAATATTATCATTAATCTAGTATATTATAATTGTCATTTTCTATGCAAACCTTGAAATTGATATTTATCAGGTTATAAGTATACCAGTCCGAGAAATATTTAGTTAGATATTTAAAAGGTTGAAATAAATCTTGAGTTGGCATTGTAGCATGATAATCAAAGGTATATGCATTATTATTGTATTTATTCGGTCTTAAAAATACCACTGTTTAAGTTGGATTCAATTTACATTCTGTACCGTATGTGACGTAATAAATTGAATATTTTGAATTAATTGTATCTTTCCAGTTTTTTAAGCGCTAAAATGAGAATTAACCCTTTGTATATATATTATATTTCAACAAATACAAAACTCTGTAAAACATTATATCATTTCAATTATCATTTTGGCTTCTCCTGACCTTCTATAAAAATCATTTAACCATATCCTAATCTTATATAAAATGTATTTCTTCTTCTTAAACCAATTTTCTATTAGATTGAAGGAACATTGAAGGATAAAAGGCCTGCACAAATTATTTTCCCTTTTTTCACATTCAAAATCACCTATTTAAGTTTCAAAATTGTTGACAGAACACATATTCCTTTGTGAAGTAGAAATTCAATTGAAAGATTTAAATGGTTGTGTTGGAATCAACTTTCAGCTTGGAATAAAGTGATAGCTTGGAATAAAGTGATAGCTTGGAATAAAGTGAAAGTGTACAGGAGAAGGAAGACATAAGTTGAGAATTAAAGATTCAACCCTTTAATGACAAGTCATGATAAATTGATCAGTTGATATGACTGATCTAAAACATTCTCGGAGATATTGTTTAATTTCATTGGTTACTGATTATAGTCAATAGACTATAAGTTCAAAATAAAAAAAAGTAAGCCAATGCCATTGTTCTAGCACGAATTCCCCCATTGTATGCTGCATGTCAGAATTTTTCTGCAACTAATTGGTAAAATGATATTTGAAACCATATTAATATTCCCTACAATATTTTGTAAAACATGGCTTCTTTACACATAAAAAAACCTAACTCCGTGATAAGAGGGGAATTTAGGAGGTATGAATTTTAAATTAACTATTTTTGTACACCTATTGAATGATTATTGAAATTGAAGGAAATGGTAAATCACAGATAAATTATAGGTTAATGAAAGATTTTTTTGATTTTTAATTAAAAGTTCATCCTTGGGTGATTACAATAAATTTCATCAAAATCCATCCAGAAACGAGCTATCAGTTGTGGACAGACAGACAGGGGCGTGTGATGTGTATAAAAAGAATAAAATTTCAACTAGAAACACTTTCGTGAATTTCTAATATTAACTGTTTATAGCTCAATGTAAAAAAATTAAAATTTGTATATGTTATTTTGCAACTGAAACTTGAAATATTATCTACATATGTTATTGAATTGCAATTGGATGTATCTGTCAATCTTGAAATCATTCTCTGTATAAATTATAATATTGTATATTTAAATTTGATATTGAAGTTGTAATTATTCTCTATATAAATGTTCATTAATAAAATTGTAAATGTTTGTGCCATGACTTAAGTCATAGTACTCAAATAATCTCTTTTTGTATTTTGTAAAACATACAGTAAAAACATTTAGTTCACCAGCATGATGGACGGAAGAGGAAATAGAAAGTTTATTAATTAAATCAAACCTTGTTGATTGATGTAATGTTTGAAATTTGATTAAGGAATAAATGTTATAAAGAAATGGTGAAGTGTTTATTTGTGAATGATGAAGATAAAAGAAGTTCTCTTTCGCAAAAAAGACTTAAAGTAAGTTTTTCTATTAAAAACACAAGAAAGATGAAGAGAAAGGATATTTAATTATGCTTTACTAATTTGATTAAAGAAATCATGAAGATAAAACTAGAGGTAAATTGGTAATAAATCATTATTCTTGATCTTGTTATTTTCACACTTTACACAGATTGCCACTTAAGAATATGCCCACACTCTGGTATCACTAAATTTGACAAAGTAAAAAATGATCTGCAATTCGATCAAGAAACCTAATACTGTTGTAAATCATTATTTACAAATGTAGTTGAAGCAAGCATGAAGCCAGTCAACTGGTCATTTTCAGTGATCAGTTGTAGTCAGAATTAGCAATTCAAACATATCAAACACTTGACAAACCAATTTTACAAGAAAGACCATAAAAAACAACTGATGGCAACTGGGGGTTCAAATTGGACATATACTGAATTCAACTAAATGTAGACAATGACTTCATATTCTGTAAGTTCCATGTTCACATACGCTCACCTTCAGAACAGGGCTCTTGCTTTAGGTGAAACTTCATTAACATTCCAATTATGGAAAACAAAGCATTAGCATTTGAGCCCCATTTAAAACCTATATTATTAACATTCATATATTTTATCTTATATAGCAATACTTTATTGCAATATTTTTATCATATTTAACATATCCTTATAATATATCACATTTGTTGAAATGGATACATATCTCAACATTATTACTATACATATAAATGTCCTATGCTAATTTCCAATTACAGAAATGGAAAGCTTGGTTTATATGTAATGCAATGGGGAGTATCGAAATTGATCATTAATTCTTTGGGAAATGGTGTATTACTAAAGCTTTTGTATGGCCAAAAAATTTCTATTTAATTCATTTATTATTTTATTTTAAGTGTTGGTTTTATATTATAGTAAACCAAATTCCTATCATCATCTCCTTACTATAAATACCATCTCATCAATCCTCTGTAATATACCATATTTTTACTGGAGAAATGATATATTTATATTTATCATATAATAGTCCAACTGGGTTATATATACACAGAGCAGAAACAGGTCACTGCTTACCAAAACATCCCTTAATTGTTTACCTAATTCTAGAAGTCTGTGGGCCATAATTCCTTCAATCACACATAATTTGATTTAATCTTTTACCCCTTAAGCAGTTGAAGATGGAATGATTGGTAAACTAGTCAAATAGAATTGAAATTTTTATGTTGTAGCCGAAGAGATTTGTGTATAATAATACCTAGCTAAAGTTGACCATTTCGCATGACTACTTAGACTTAATATCATCAAGACTTACTATTGTATTCCCTTCGAATAAGTCATGCAAACTATCTAATGTTGATTTTGTTGAGCAGCTTGTTAATAGAACCTAGATGTTTATACTATATATCTAAACATTAAAATTCTATAAATTATTTTGACCGTATCTGACTTAAACAGGACTTAAAGAAAAAGAACTTTCATATGTATGCCATTTTTGTGAAAACATAAATTGCTCTTGAAACTAAACTATTTACTTCATACACTTTCTGCAGCTTTATTTAAATACCAGAATATACTATTACATGCATGTACATCAGTCCAAATTTCCTGTTTGTCCGAAGGTGTTCAATGTATGAGTTGGCAGACTAACAGAAGACATTATTCTTATGACATCATACAATATTGGCTCCAAAATAGTAGTTGGTACAAACATCATAAGAAAAGGGTAAATAAACCACTTCATCAAGTCTCTCTACAGAAGTCAAATTTCCGCCATTTAATTTCATTTCTGTGACAATCAGATAAAAGACTTGATTGCTCCAGGCTACCAATTCTCTAATGTCCATAGTCTAGTATAATAAACAGGAAATGAAGACTGGACATCGAAGAGTGAAAAGCAATCATTTTGGTAATTAATGTACTCTTTTAACAACTTTACGAAAGAACTAATACATCCTTAATTCATCTTAAGTAGTGATCAACTGATTTACCTTCCAGATCAGGAATCTAGGAATCAAGTGAAAGGAGCTATTACTTAACTTACAAGACATATCTTAAAATTTTAGATATTTTATCATATCTTAATAAAATAATTAGTAAATCAACCAATTTCACACTGATTACTTTGAAAATAAAAGTAAATACAGATGATAAAAAATGAAGACCTATTTGTAACATCAAGGTCACTTTCCACTTCATCTGAAAACATGAGCTAACAGGCCATACAAAGACTGCAATCAATTACCGATTACCTTGGGACCTTCATCATTTCTAACTACTAGCAGAGCCTGTCAACAACATAGATCAGAATCAACTAGTATGATAATAGATTATATTTCCTTGATAAAATAGTAATTCTTGTTTGATGACAGGACTAGTGGATCAACCAACTACGTACATATTGTATATGAAATATTCAAGATATATGTTTACAGTGAAGTTTTCTAGATAATGATTATGTTTACAATAAATTGCACTAGATTGATTTGAAATACCAGGGTCCGAATTAAATTATTTATTTGCATCGCAGTTTTTTGCTCTATGGGACGAAATTGGATAGCAATTTAGAATTTTGTGGAGCAGTTTGTCTGTGAGATGTAAAAATGTATAGCAGTTTTTGTTAAGTCCTGCATTTATAAGCATTTATCCGGACAAAGAATAACAAGTTGACAAAAAATAGACACCTTATTTTTAAGTGCTAAAACCATTTATTTTAAGATTGTTATTTTCTACCGTATTTAGGCCTGCATGTAAACTATGTATTTCTTTTTGTGACCTGTAAATAATCCCCGAACTTTCAGAAGTGTTGATGGACAGCTAAGGTGGGTTGCTTTCAATTTTTAGTCTTGGGGAGACACTTTCAATAAGATTTCAATGCAAAACGACAAGAAGAAATTGAACGCGCTGCCAATTCTCAACAGACAAACAAGTGCAACACTATTCATAAAATGTTCTGGGAACAAAATTTCATTACTCAGGCATCGGACAAGTACTGTATTTCTGTTTATTTCATTAATTGGAAAATATTATGTATTCCTACTTAAACATCGCATTATGCCAAAAATTGAGTCACAAACTGCGATGCAATAACGCTTTTTTCGAATCCTAAATACATCATTTTAAATACAAACTAGAAATTTAAAACAAATTTAAGCACAGGTTTAAACACTTATACTTCCTGTTTAATTTACGAATGTAACATCTGACTTGTCTGACTGTATAAGGAAACTGATTTATCAGTGACAATGACAACAGTTGTAGTTTCAAAACTTTATCAGTAACATACAATCCTGTGCATAGGGATGGGCGATAAGATATTTCGATATTAACCGGTATGAAAATTCTAGTAATCAAACAATATTGAAAGAAAATTATAGTGGTATATCGCCATACATATCGTCTATGTGAAATATCACGATATTGTGAAAAAGAGTTGTCTCGATTTCTTATTTACCCCGTTCCCAATGTATGTATGATCGTACCATTGTAATTTTTGTGTTGTTTCCTGAATTATTATGTGTCATACTTTTTATTTCACTGTATTAGAAAACACCCAATAAATAAAAATGAAATAATTACTTTTCAAGAATTTTACTCTGTTCTTACAGGCACGTGTAACTATGTGTCAAGACTTTTTCCGGCATGCAAATTACCAAGTAGCTGACACAAATTAATATCGCTTTTACTTGTTGTAAAACTTGACAGAATTGACGATGGATTCATCAGACGATGAAATAACTTCATTGGTAAGAAAAGTCGAGAATAATGCTGACGATAGGCCTAAAGATTCGAAGTTAAATCCACCAAACAAAAGAATAGTCGTAACAAATCTGGTGCCAAAGAGAAATAGTACAAGTGACGAGTGGTTGTATTTTGGGTTTGAAAAAGTGGACGAGTTGCAACAGATATCGTGATTATATTGCTAAAATAGTTTATGGTATAATCGGCACCATATATCGTTATATCGTAATATTAAAATCAAAATATTGTGATATACACAATGCCAATATCGCCCATCCCTACCAGTGCATATGTAAATAATATCTGCAGCTTAAAGGTGCTTTGGTCCTAAAAAGATATCTGGAATAACTTTCAATGAAACAAAATTAGTTGCAAATACTCCTTTAACCATCTTAAGATTAGGATGGTTTGGTAGAATCGATGTTAATTCTATCTTCATGTCATAAGGAAAGTATTGTATCATACACAGATTGTTTCACTTGCTATTAGTATTCAATAATTCATATTATGTAAAGTAACAGTTTCTTGTCTTTAATTACCGTTTGGTAATCAGAATGAAGATTCAAGAATTAGGTAAGAAAAACACAAAAAAATTTAATAGAAAATGTCTAAATCAATCCAGAAACATGACTTGAAAATGGTGTTTTGAGGAACAATAACATACCCTGTGATAAAAATATAGATATATACTGTAAGGCTAGAAATTAATCCGACATGGGGTACAGAGACTAAAATGCGAGTACAAATTAATGCGATCCGCGATAGGTGTCACATTTTTTAATATCATCAAAATTCTAAAGTGCTTAATGAATGAAGACATGAACAATGATCAAGATTTTATCTTTAAATAGTCAAGTGTGAAAATCTTTTGTTTTTTTAAAGTCATTAATTACTAATCAACTTCAAGTTTAGAGATAATTACCTAATTACTTAATCCCGTAGTCTCAATTTAAATATTATATATCTAATATATATATCAGCCTTGTTCACCTGATGACGACTGTGTAACTGTTGAAACGTTGTGTAATATTGTATTAAATTGAGGAGTAGTATACCATAAAAACTATGTTCATTATTAATATATATCTAATGTCAGCCATATTTGACCTCCATGAAATTCACTTGGGAATATGTATTTAAAAATGCAGATACAAATTAATGCGATCGCGGATAGGTCGCATTTAACACATTAATTTCTATTTGCCAATAATTTGTAGCCTTACAGTATAATATAGATGTTTTCTCAATTACAAGTTTTGACACTCTTTATATTGATACATGACAAGAATTTGTTTGTATTTACTTAAAGAAACATTGACTGACTCAACCTATTTAAAAATCATCAACAAAAGACATTGATCCAAGAAGAAATTAAAATTGAGTCAAGAACAATTAGGTATGAAATGAATGACAGGTACGAGATAAACATGTACCTAAATATATATATATAAGCTTATATACTTTTATTTTTCTGTATATTTCTGTAAATGAAAAAGTGGCCTCGTTAACTTGAATCAGTGACACAGTAAAACAATACTGACAAACCCATGATACTAAGGAAAGATAGATTAAGGGAAAAAACAACCATCTGTTCCAAGAAAAATAACATAGGATTCTGTTCACTGGTTACCAACTAGTAGTTGGTCTTTAGTCAAACCTTTAGACAATGACCTTCAGTGCTCATATTCAATCTTTGAGAAAGCATGCATGTTGTTACCCATGCCTTATTGAAATATGCTAAAAATAATAAATAATTATATCATGATAACAGAAGCCTGAAAATAATGTGTAAACAGTGGACAAAACAAATAACAAATTATCTTATCTAATAAAATGTTCAAATCAAATGTGAGGCATTGATAGATGAACTTGGTTTGAACTCCACTTAGCCAAATCAGTTTGTAAATATTTTCTGATGCCATCAAAGAATGAATATCAAAGACTATAAAATGTTCTAGTGGCTTTTCTGAGGCCCTCAGGTCAAAGGATAATTTTTAAATTGTAAGTTGCCCATTGAATAAATAGACTGTATTGTTACATCTGTATACTGGTAGTAATCTAATAATTATCTCTAGTTCAGATATATCTTTTACTCAGGTTTCATATCAATGCAATTATGGCTAAAAGCAATTTAATTTCAATGCATTAAATCTTATCTAGGCAGGAGGTTTTAATTGATTTCCAAACCTCATGCATATACATTAATATACATGTTATATTTGGAGGAGTGGAAGTGTTTATTTTAATTGTTAAATCATCTTTTAATTTTTAAGTTTGATTGACACACATTTTTAATATTAATTTAAGTAAAAAATGTGCTTCACATAATCCATATATAACTTTAGATATAATATTTTTCTCTATAACAAATGATTGTTTACATGCTACAGTCAAATTTCAAAACGATGTTATGAAACAAAGTTTGAGTTAATATTAAATTTAGACTTTTAGTAACGCATATAAATCTACAAAGATCTGTAAAGATACATAATTAATTCTATTTAGTCTATTTTATTTATAATTCACATAGAATCGGGGATTATCATCAAATATTAAAATTTCGTTTTTGGTAAAATCAAGGCTACTGTAAAATAAGTCTTAAAAAGCGAAAGTAGAGTGTACCAGTTGTTGTTTTAAAAGCTTACTGGGTGTAAATGGACCAAATTTTCATCTTAATCCGGGGATTAATTTATCAGGCAATGATAATATTATTACGGGATGGGATTAACGCGTGTCACCGGCAAATAAAATACAAGCAAAGAATATTTTATTGATTTATTGTAAAGAATTTTGACTTTGAAAATGGTAGGCCCCGAGAAAATTATGGTTATGAAAAGAAAAAAATCAGTAGATTTGGGTCTCCCGTCAAACGAAATCGGTGATTACACATATATGCCTCCATTGGTTGGAAGACAGACACTGAAGAAGGTCCAGTTGACTTAATCTGAACTCATGTAAATTTCAATCATTCAGTGAGTTGTGTTGATCTCATTGAATTCAACTTTAGTTTTTTAGTTATTGCCCTTGACTTTTAGTCAAATCACCTCAAAATTTTATGTGAATGCAATAGAAGCTATAATAATCAATATTTTTTGATGAAACATTGTGAGAGCATTATAAGGCAGCAGTCAAGATAGAATTTGACAATTTTACAATGAATGCTTTTGTTAGTTATTGCTCTTGACTTGCATCAAAATTTTATTGTGGGTGCAATAAAAGCTAAATAAACAGTTTTCATACTTTTTTTTATCCCTTACAGAATAATATTGATTACTTCTGTTTAATTGATAAATTAATATGATTAAATGATAAGTTATTGGATAATGATAGGCAAGTTGATAAAGTGGTGTATTTGTACATTATCAATTAATTATCTGTGCTACATATATACCTATTGATTGTCATAGCTAGCATGACATAGTTCACAAAGTGGATTGGAGAAGTTGATTGAGGACAAATGTATGATATCTGTTTGCAGTCCTTCAATCAACAATTCCTTATTTGCTACATGAAATTTTTGCAAGATAAACTATTTAAAATTGACAGAAATTTGATTCAGCTATCCACCCTTGACTCAGTTGTCTGGTTCTGTTTGACTAACTAGACCTGAAAGAATAACTCATCTATCATATCATAATATTCATAAAATATGATGACTGAAAAGTTGTTACAAGAATCATAAAAATTCAAATCAATTCATTTTTGGTCCCTTTGAAATCATTACAGGAAAATTTAACATTCCAGTGCAAATAGTGCACAACATAAACTGTCAACATTCAGTCAGACCATGCTTTGTTATTATTTCATCACTCCAGCTTTTTAATTTCATACCATATTATAGATGTCAGAATGGAACAAATATTTACATATTATAAATAACATAAAATTGATGAAATTTCTAGATTTTAGAATTGATTTCCTTGGATGTCTGATCAGATGACATATTTAAATTTAAAGTAAATTTTGGTAACTACAAATATCAAAAATTGAAGGAGATAAAGGATGTTTTTGTAGTTACATTTGTATCATGAAAAAATACTGGTTCATTCTTTACGTAGTTTTATTAACTTTACTTAATCAAAATAAATGATGCTGTCAACCATGATTTCTGAAAAATCATCTTCTTTAATAAACTTTTATCAAGGGAGATAACTCATCTGTGAAACCCCTTATTTGATGCACCACATGAAGTGTGAATCTAAAACAATTTGAATTCCATTTTTATTATATCATTTAAACAAGTTTATAAAAGGTGATTTTTCTGAAGTGTAATTAGTGTCAACAAGTACAATACACATTCATTTTTAAATCATATATTACATTAAACTTGTCAATATTTATTATGTGTTTTGCTAAAATCAATATATTGCATCAAATTACAGGAAAAACAAAATTAAAGAACTGGATTCAATTTAGATTGGCGATAGAGTAATTATCATAAACAAACAATTCTTAATGTTCATATCTTTCTATTAATATTGCAAATTCCAGATCTGTCCAGCAGCAAACAATTAAACCTAATACTTTTAGGGAATGTCTGCTAGACTTACAGTTGATAAAAGACATAAGAGTTCTGTAATTTAAGCTCTGGTAACAATTCAGAAACAACTGGACACAAACAAGTGTTTCCATATGTTTCTAAAAATATTGATAGTGTATACATATTTATATTCCCATTCCCCAAAAAAGTAAACCTAAGTAACTGAAAGTCAAAGTAAAGAGCTTTGAGCATTTTCCAGGGGCGCAGATCCATTGATAAAGTTGGTGGGGACCATCTTTATAAAGACATAAAGATTAAATTAGAAAAAATTAAATCACGGAAACGAATTAGTAAATTCAATGAATTAGATATCATCTAACAAAAATAATATATTAGAGGTCATTGATCCAGCCACTGATCCTAGCCTCAATCATCCATACTACCTGTCTACACACAGCAGTTACGATAGACATGAGCAGTCTGAGTGTAAATTTACATTGTCGCTTGCATCAAGTTACCATGTTTGATCGCATATTTATGCATTTCAATAATTATTATTAGTCACAGAAAGTGGTTGGGACCAACCATATTGTGTTCCCACCACTTTTTTCAGTGGTTGGGAACGGTCCCGGTGTCCCCACTGCGATCTGCGCCCCTGGCATTTTCTATCTGGCATTTAATCTTTAAGCTTGTACCTATGTTTTTGAGTACATTAGCTCTAAACCTCTAGCAGGAAACTAGGAAGTAGAACAATCCTATTAATTATAGATAATGTTAAGAATATGTAATTTTAATTGCTGCTATAAAACCTATTTCATCTATTCTACAGTCAATATTTGGAGATTGACAAAACAAACTTAGTATTCTATTCTGCCATTCATTTATTCACTTCTATTTATTTATCTTAATTCAGTCTCTATCAAAACCAATTTATCTAATTTCTTTTTAACTATAATGGTATAACATAAAAAATACATTCAAATACTATTAGACTAATGGTACTGTATTTGTTCCCATCCCATATTATACAAACAATATCATAAATGACTTAATAACCAGTAATTAATATATAAGTTTATGTCTAACTCAAAATAAAAACATAGTCCATTTTATATGGATAGAGTTTCCACATAATGCTCTTCAAAATTAAAGATCAGATATAAATTAGAATTTTTAAAAAATGGCCCATAAATTGTTATGTCAGGTGTGGCATATTCTAAACATTAATCTTTTTTCATGCAATGATAACTTTATATCTCAGTAAACATACTATCAATGTTATATATTTAAAACATTATATCCCAGTAAACTTACTATCAATGTTATACATTTAAAACATTATATCCCAGTAAACTTACTATAAAGGTTATATATTTAAAACATTATATCCCAGTAAACTTACTATCAATGTTATATATTTAAAACATTATATCCCAGTAAACTTACTATCAATGTTATACATTTAAAACATTATATCCCAGTAAACTTACTATAAAGGTTATACATTTAAAACATTATATCCCAGTAAACTTACAATCAATGTTATACATTTAAAACATTATATCCCAGTAAACTTACTATCAATGTTATACATTTAGATCACTATATCCCAGTAAACTTACTATCATATCAATGTTATATATTTAGAACATTATATCCCAGTAAACTTACTATCAATGTTATATATTTAGAACATTATATCACAGTAAACTTACTATCAATGTTATATATTTAGAACATTATATCCCAGTAAACTTACTATCAATGTTATATATATAAAACATTATACCCCAGTAAACTTACTATCAATGTTATATATTTAGAACATTATATCCCAGTAAACTTACTATCAATGTTATACATTTAGATCACTATATCCCAGTAAACTTACTATCAATGTTATATATTTAGAACACTATATCCCAGTAAACTTACTATCGATGTTATACATTTAAAACATTATATCCCAGTAAACTTACTATCAATGTTATATATTTAAAACATTATATCCCAGTAAACTTACTATCAATGTTATACATTTAAAACATTATATCCCAGTAAACTTACTATAAAGGTTATACATTTAAAACATTATATCCCAGTAAACTTACTATCAATGTTATACATTTAAAACATTATATCCCAGTAAACTTACTATCAATGTTATACATTTAGATCACTATATCCCAGTAAACTTACTATCAATGTTATACATTTAAAACATTATATCCCATTAAACTTACTATCAATGTTATACATTTAAAACATTATATCCCAGTAAACTTACTATAAATGTTATACATTTAAAACATTATATTCCAGTAAACTTACTATCAATGTTATACATTTAAAACATTATATCCCGGTAAACTTACTATCAATGTTATACATTTAAAACATTATATCCCAGTAAACTTACTATCAATGTTATATATTTAAAACATAATATAAAGAATTTGGTCCACACATAATGTGATTCTTGAAAGTTGAAATTAAGAAGTTAGTATTAAAGGGATACTGCATGCTAGCATGAACATCAAATTTTAGTTCTCAAGAATTGTCAATATGAAAATTTAATCATCAGTGAACTTACATGGTGTTGTAAAGTTACAGAATCCCTAAAAATCTAGAAAAATCACAAAATTTTAGAGCTCTTATTGACCAAATAGTATATTCATTCTAAACCCTATTATTCCTTAAATAAGCATCATCAAGTCAAGAAAGATAACCTTGAAAGCATGAAGAAGAATCTAATCTGGATTAGGTTGACCATAGAAAGCTGTTAACTGAAATTGTTGCCAGTTGCTGATGTTCTATCTTATATATGCAATCATTATTGAAAACTCAGAAAACTATTCTTTGACTGCACTTAGAATCTTCTGTGAAATAATCAAGTATTATTTATTCGTATTTTTCAGCAATGGAAGTACTTTATTCTTCTTTTACCGTATCAATCTCTCACTAATGATTTAAAAACACATCTTTAAAATCATGAAACATCAGTCATATTTCTCAACAGGAACATAATTCATTTTAATTTATGACACATCAGTCAAGGTAATGTTTCTAAAAGTAGCTTCATTTTTTTTTTAAAACTTGAGCAGTTGGAACTTTTGACAAATAAAGTTTAATGAATTTTTACATAAATTAAGTTTTCCTTTTTTTTCCATAAATTACGTATTTTAGCAAGTACACAAAAAATTGTAGTCAAATCTTTCATTTTAAACTTTGATTTATTTGAAAAATTGCCTGGAAAAAATTGCCACACACCTTATGAACTTAACCAAAATACGTCATCAAGATCTATTGTTGTATCACAGATCTTAAAACAGTCATCTTTGACAGTAGTCTTGATTGGTTTATAGTTCAAAAACTGACTTCAAATGAATAAAACAGTCATCAAGACAGATTTATCAAAACTTGTTCATAAACACAAACTTTAAATTATATATCAGTGAAGCTGATGACGAGGTGTAACTACTTCTTGATTTATAGAGGTCATTTTTCAATACTTTATTGAAGGTAAGTACATTATATATATATATATATGTTAAAGGTCAATATTAACACTTTAGAATGAAATGAACACAATATAGGAAGATTGAACACTTTATTTGTTTTATTGATAATCTGATTTATTATGTTTCTTGTACGAAATAAACGAATCAAAATTAATGAATCGATCTTTAATGAGTTTTAAGTAATTACCATTTGATTAGCAATTAATCTATTTGACATGACATGCTATTTACACATCGTTAATACAAATAAAAGAATTCATTATCTTTAAATCGACTTTTCCATGCTGCTTTTCATTCAATTTTACCAAATACAAGAAACAAAACAGACCAAGGCAATTACACCACAAGCTATAATTATCAAAAGACATGCACCTTCGAACTATAAACATTCTGTATTGAATAGAAATCAAATTTGATGTAATAATTATTTGTTGCACCTAATCTGAAATTACAAAATAAAATGTGCACACAACAGGCTTTCTTGACAGACTTTTTTTCATGATGTTAACAAATTTATATCCCAAATTTGACAGAAGTGAAAAGAGATCGTGTGTTACCTCCCTTGATATCCATTGACCTTAACAAAATTTAAATGAAAATGACTGGTTATTTCCAATAAAAATTGATCATATTCCCTGAACATTTAAAATCAGACACTTTGAATTTAAGATAAACCTATGTTGAAAGATCTTAATATTTTTTCGAATTGTTTGACCAATTACTGTAAACACTGCTAAGGTTAGTTTTGAAACATTTAGTTAATGAACTGTTATTTGTAAGAAATAACAATTAGTGAAACCCAGAGCAATATGACAACCCTAAGGCAGCTGATATCCCAAAATTTGTAATGGTTCTATAAGAATGGGGTTGGTGGTAGAGAACTTTTTATGAAAAAAATAAAACAAACTTGAATGGAATATATTTTTTATTAATACATAATGCTTCTTAAATGACATTTCTGAATTAATTTGATAGCACAGATTTTATTTATACTAATTTATGATTGTTATATATCATATTTTACCAATTCTCGCAATACCGGTTATTTGACCAAAGTCCATTTTTTGGGGTAAAATGTGATTCAGATCCTACCAAATTTGTTCTGGCTTGAAGCGGATTATTGAAACAAATTTAAACTGGTTATTTTGTCAGGAAAATACAATGACACTTGTTGCCAGATTATATAAAAATATTTTCTATTTTTTTCATTCCAACATTATGATTTTGACTAAAGTAACCTCTCTGTGTCCAAACTAGTTCTACTGTTGAAGGATTCTATATCCAGTTACACAGTTACAGCATAATACAAGTTCAGTTCAAATGCCACCATTGATTTTAAGAGTATATCTTCTGTAAATATTCTGATTGAGATCTATTTAATTATGAAATAATTATTAAGTGTTAAAATTAAAGAGAGTAATAATATAAGGATTATGTGTGGGATAACAGCTGATATTGTGTAGTAGCTTCTAACATTAGCTATACTGTAGTCAACAGTTATAAAGGCAACAACTTTATTGATAATCGCTACATTGAAACTAACTTCGTGCTGGAGAGTAGATAGTGGCAAATATGTGTGGTCTGAAGGATAACATTTTCTAGCTTAACATATCAGACTTTATCAATCCGTCTGATATTAAATGAACACTTAACAATTGTTAACAGTGTGAGAACCAGAATAAAATATCGGGATATAATTCTTTATCTAAAGTGCTTTGGAATTTTTTTTTTTTTTGTTTCCTCTGACCATAATCTTAATTCTTTTTTACATTGGAACTGTGTCTTACAGATATAAAAATTTCATAGAATTAACATTTTTGAATTTTGGAGGAAAAGTTTTAATGACTATTTCATAATGGACTTTAACAGAATGGATTAAACTTTAGTATCTGAAAATTCAGGTAATACAGATTAAATTTCCAAATACTTAAATGTTACAATTCTAATTTTTAGTTGTTTAAAAAGATGAAAAGAAAAAGAGCTTATATTAAATAGTTTTATGATATAAGGCTATACTATATTCTTGTACAGTACAATCTATATTGTCGCAATCAAGAAATTGTTTTACTTTTGTCACCTGGTGAAGAAAATACGTGACACTGTAATGAAAACTATATGTCACTTTACTTTATATGTATCACTCGCTTAGCAAATATCATAAATAATTATCTGAAGAAAATTAACAAAATTCTATATGTTACGAAACCAAAAATTATATTGCAAAATTCAACAATAGATAAAAGTACTTTAATTATGAACTTCTCAACTTAGAAAAAATAACCTAAAATGTAACTCCACTGATGAAATTGCTTATTTCGAAAGCTCAATTTTATTCTTCTACAACAGCATGACACCTAACAATGTCAGATACAGTGAAATGTTACTGAGTACTAATGATTGTTAAATAGCACAAAAACTGTAGATTATTTTTGAAATGGTGATGACTTTTACAGATCTAAAATATGATTAAGAAAATGTTCACTTCTATTTTGGCATTTATTCTAGTAAATATTTAAAGTCAATTACCTCTGAGAAAAATTCATCTTTAATCTTTATATCATCAGCTAAATTAGAACATTAATATTTTGCAAACTTAATTTTATGATTGATTTATACATGATCAGGTTACCCTACAAATACATCTTTAGTCCAAAGTTTTCAAAATAATTGTGAAAGTGATAAGCAGTTTGTCTTTTTAACAGGGTTTTACTTTACTATATTTGAATAGTTTCATCACTCGGATCATACGTACAGGAAAATCCAAAGAATGGGCCTGAAACTCATTTAAATTTCTTTCTAAAGTATAATTTTTTAGCTAAAAGTAATGCATATTTAATGAGTGGAAGAAAGGTAGAGAGAAATAGAATTATTACCCACGATCAATATCTCTTCTTCATTCTTTATTGTTACAATAAACATATCTTTCTTTCACATAAATCATCAAACTAATATTGTTCTTTCTTTCTACCATCTTTAAGATGCAATAACATTAATAAGTATACTTGATTTCTTAGCTTTGATGTTGCTTTTGTTCTATTTTTTAAACATTCTCTCCAAAACAACTACAGTAACTCATATCTGTAATCTCACTTAATCTTTTTTAACAACCTTTATTACATTTCCCCTAAAAACACACTGTCCCTATTCAATGCTGCTAGTCATCATTTTGCCTTTCAAACTAGCATTGTTTCCCATTCTTTCCAAATAAATGAAATTTCAATAAAATTTGGTGTTTGGTCTATTTCAATTACAAGGGGATATTCTTTAGTATATCTTTATAAATGCACATTCATTTCTTTTCTCAAAAAATAAGTGAAGTTGCTTGAATATAAAATAATATATTCAGAAAAGTTAAGATGCACATATATTGTGATTTATGGTATAAAATTCTTTCGCACAACTTACAAGTTGTACAATATAATTATATTAGAATCTAAACACAGAATATTTGACGTTAATAACCAGACTGACAACTTATACCTTATTCAATATAACCTGTAGTTAACAGCTAAAAACTGATGCTAGTTAAGTTACAGACCAGACAAATTCAATAGCTAACAGCAAAAATATTGTAGAGCTAAAATGATTACAGCCACTTTTTTAATGATACCCCAAGGGTGTCGTGCTTAAAGAAAACAGAATAACTGTGACAGAAGCAACACTGATTAAACGTGAAAAATGTGAAAGTTAATGTATATTGGAGTATTGGTGGGTTATAGTCCACCAGACATATCATAAAACATGAGTAAAATACAACTGTCAATTCACAATACTTGTTAACAATCTTCAACAAATCACTGCCATTAAATACAAAGATAAAACAAATTGTAACCACTCATTTATTATTCTATAGGAAAATCTCTTTTCTTAATACTTTCTAATTTCCTTTGAGAAATCACTCTCTTAAACACATGGAATTTCAACTTATCATTTGATTAAAATTAGAATCAGACTTCTGCTACTTTGAGCCTGTAATGTAAGTTGATATCTAGTTATAGAGTACGCTCACTATTTTTTCAAGGCAGATGAGCAGTAGCACACATATTCGAAACTTCCTGGAATCAAAATGATTATGAAAATAATAAAAACACAGAAGCTGTGAAGGTTATATATATTTGTCCACACCACTGTACAATATTCATTTATCTCAATGAAAGGTGTATTAATATAAATATATTTACACTATAACCATCATCAGCTTTAGAATTGAGCAGATTCCTAATATATTGAGACAATGTAGATTAGAGATGTTGCATGAATGAATGTATCAATCAAATATGATGTATGAGATATAATGTAATAGAAGACATCAACAACCTATTATTATATATGATTATTATATATGATGGAAGGCAATTCACTATATAGATAATTATATTATGACATCTTCCTACAATGATAAACGTACTATCTTCAATAATTGAATGAAAATATATCATCAAAATAATTGTTATGACATAACGATTTTTGGCCTTGAAGCATCAAAACATAAAACAAGCCAATCTGATTACTGTTTATCCTAATCATATTGGAAAAATCTAAAGTCATAGTTAGAATCAGAATGGACCAAATCCAAACATGGTTGTTAAGAAGATTGTAAACAACTTCCTGAATTGATAAAATATGTTTGAAGGACAAGCACTGACACATATGGCTTACTTTAAGGTTATATTTTATGAAAAAAAGATCACTGAAAAGGTTACCAAATTCAATTGCGTAGAATGCTGGGACTAATTGAGTCTTACTGTCATTTATTACTAAATTGTTAAGGGATGAAAAATTGTTAAGGGATGAAAAATCAAGGAGAAATCAATAGCAAGAGGTTTGATTTACTTTAAAAGAACTTGTAAATATGGATGTTTTCCTCTCCAAGTATAAATAATAGTGATTTCAGTTTTGTCCTTCCCATTCTGAAACAGATATTTGGTGATTCGGTACTAAAAGATCAGTACAATATCTCAACTAACAAAATATACTAATTGAACTCTGATGTTATAATCACAAGAGAACAACAAATACTCTACAACTAGTATATATAATTCATACAGTTAGAAAAATCTATTTCACTCAGTTAAACTAAGTTGAAATTATTATTATCTATTCCCAATTCACAGATATAATTTCCAAAATGTCTGACATTTTAAAAAAGTGATATTTTATTGATTCAAGTCTCATTTTTCTATTTCAACACTGATTTTGAATTCTAATTAGAAACTTTATTTCTGGTTTCAAATAAACGACAAACAGAATTATTTCAAGATAAACCACTTTTCTAAAGTAAATCAATTCCATGCTATTTGAACAGTTTGTTGAGTTAAGAAATTACTGATTATTTACTTTAATATGGTCAAAGCTGATGTTACTTCATACACAAATTATTCCTTTAAACTGTGGAGGTTTGAAGATCTTCAGAACATACGCAGAGCATTATTCTTTGACTGATCTTTTCATTGACAGCCCTTGAAATGTTTTAATGTTGTAAGCTTACATTTACCAAATATAAAAGACTCAAATCTCATCAAAAAAGAATGATAATGAAGATAATACTTTATCTAAAGATGTTTTTGGCCTCATAATATTTGACAAATATTTTACATTCATCTGCTTGAAGGTAGATTTTTTTCCAACTATCTTTCTAACAATTAGAAACTTTAAGCAGAGAGCATGACAACTTTTGTTGACTGCATCAGTATAAAAAGATGTTTGCACTTCATCAGCCTTTTCTGATAAATTCCTAATTTATGGTAAACAGTTAACAGTTTAATTGAAAGCACAAGCAGAAAAATCAGTGCATCGTTAAAATCATCAATTATTTTTAATTGTCTTCCCATGTTTTATCATAGAAATATTACTAGTGAAATTCTCATAAACTGAATTACCACACAACATTGAATAACCATAACTACGGGCATTTTTTTCTTAGTCATATGGGAAAGTAAAAATCCATATTTCATAGCTATAACTAAAGAATAAAAGAATTGTTGCATGTTATAATTTTGTAATGCATTTGAATGAGAATATTTTCAACAATATATGAGTTACAGTTGACAATTTCTCACAAAACCTGGTTTGGATCTTTGTTTTTGATTGATCAGAAAGGTGATCAACCATAACTCTGTCTTTTATTTATCACTAAATATCACTATCTCTATCTTACCTCGAAGAAAAATGACTCAAGAAACAGTTGGACTATTTTACAGGTATGTGAAGAACTGGCTTTCAAAAGAAATTGAAAATACCTTGCTTGATTAAATAATCTGAATAAAAGAATGCTAGTGGCTTGACATGTTGAAATAAAAATGTCAAACAGCACCCTGGGTTATGAAGTCTTATGGCTTGACATGATTATCACCAAAAGGGCAATGCCCAGACAACCTATATTTAGAAGCTTCAGAAGGAGGAATTCTGTCAATCAAAAATAATATGGCATTCCTTTTTCCAACAAAAAAAGTCAAGAGAAAAAAAAACGTGTGGATTCTGTCTTGGCATTCATAGTTTTAGACAACACTTGATAGAAAAAGTTTTGCTTTAGCATTATAATGTAAATGCAATGTCACACCTGTGTTACACCAATAATTATATAATTGGCAAAGGATATACTGTTTATTTTATTAGAAAATAAGTAATCTATACATGCAGAATATACAAAGTGCAGGGAGTTTGTCAGGTGAAAAAGAGTGAAAGAGTATTAAAATCAAATAAAAAATATATAGAAGTATAGGTTTTATAAACTAATTTTATAAGGCTTGAATTTAAATGGAATCAAAACTCAATAAGGAAACAAATAATTTATAACTAACAAAAACCAGTATATCAACAAGATGCATAATATTTAAAAATTTCAAAATTTGCTGCATTACATACAAGGTTGTTTGAACCTTAAATATACTAAAATGTGTTCTAATTTTGTAAGGAAAGTAAACTAACAGTATCCTTTGACGTTTCCCCAAGTATTTATCAAGAAAATAAATAACTTGTCAAAAAACCTAGCTTAAAGCTAAGATACTGCATGTTTGACAAGGTAAGAAACATGTGTAAGGTAATTGATCTGAGTGTTGTAGAAGAGATATGTTTGTAATCTGAGTAGGTTGATACATTCAGTCAATACAGGTGTTCTGCTCAGTATCACCTACTACTAACTATATGGGAATAATTGAACACTTTAATCAGAAGAATCAACCAGATACATCTACTTACAGGGAAATCTCAATACTTTTTGATTGATCTAATAATTATTTTCTAACTTTGGCTACATAATAACTGCGTTTCTACTTAGAATTGTGAAGTAAAGCTAGCTTTAAAGCCAGCTTTATTACCGAACACGCTGTGTTTCCACTGAGTTTATCTGGTACCCGAACCACTTTAGTCCCGATAAAAAAAAGTGGCACATTATTGACAGTTTGCGATGTACAAGACCACCAATGTTAGCTGGCTTTTTGCGTTTCCACTTGTTTAAAAAGCTGACTTTAAAGCTAGCTTTCATTTGGCCACTGATAAATTGCCGAAGCAAAAAGGGAGGTTTTCGGTTCCCAAACTGTAATGGTTCGGTAATTTAACAAGTGGACACACAGAAAAGCTAGCTAAAAGCCCGTTTTTGGCCAAGTGGAAACACGGTTTATATGAAAACAACACTACAATTCTTTGACCTTAACACTATAATGTTAAGAAAATTTAATAAGATGGCATGCCAGGCAAGACAAAATACACTTTTTGGGTTGATAATGAACAATATTAACAATTATTACATTTCATTATATTGGGACTATAAAAGAGAACTTCCCCCAAATCATTCTCTACCTAGCAGTTATAAGCTTCTTCTTGATATGTGTAAATATTTCCTTTGGCCACATTTATTCCAGAATGTTTCTGCATTGTAGAATTGATGTAGAATTGAAAAAAAAACAACTTGGCACTGTCAAATATATAGGTATGTAAGTAGTTAGGGTGCAGTGTACTGTTGTCTGAAACACAAGAAGTATAAAATGTCAGACTTGCTGTACTGTTGTCTGAGACACTAAAAGCATAAAATGTAAGACTTGCTGTTCTGTTGTTTGAAACACTAGAAGTATAAAATGTCAGACTTCTGTCTACTGTTTGAGACACTAGAAGTTCATAAATGTAAGACTTGCTGTTCTGTTGTTTGAGACACTAGAAGTACAAAATGTAAGACTTGCTGTTCTACTGTTTGAGACACTAGAAGTACAAAATGTAAGACTTGCTGTTCTGTTGTTTGAAACACTAGAAGTATAAAATGTAAGACTTGCTGTACTGTTGTTTGAGACACTAGAAGTATAAAATGTAAGACTTGCTGTTCTACTGTTTGAGACACTAGAAGTATAAAATGTAAGACTTGCTGTACTGTTGTCTGAGACACTAAAGCATAAAATGTAAGACTTGCTGTTCTGTTGTTTGAAACACTAGAAGTATAAAATGTAAGACTTGCTGTTCTACTGTTTGAGACACTAGAAGTACAAAATGTAAGACTTGCTGTTCTGTTGTTTGAAACACTAGAAGTATAAAATGTAAGACTTGCTGTTCTGCTGTTTGAGACACTAGAAGTATAAAATGTAAGACTTGCTGTTCTGTTGTTTGAAACACTAGAAGTATAAAATGTCAGACTTGCTGTTCTGCTGTTTGAGACACTAGAAGCATAAAATGTAAGACTTGCTGTTCTGTTGTTTGAGACACTAGAAGTATAAAATGTAGGTAGTTCTGTACTGTTGTATGAGGCACTAAAAGTACAAAGGAATGTTAGTGGTATGATAAGAAGAAGCATTAAAAGAAGAGTATAATCACATTACCACATCAGATAGACAAGTAATCCAAATAATTCTTTACATCTTTAATTAGTTATTACTTTACAGTTAGAAAGTAAACAAACAATTTAAATAGCATAAACATATACTGGGATGATAAACCAGGATAGAATATACTAACATTGAAACAAAGATATATTTATAAAGATAAGATATAATTCCAGGCTCATATTAGAAATATTAAATCTATGGTTCTTAACACATGTTTCTGTGAAATGCTCTATTCATGCTCTGTTTTTACCAAGTTTTTCAGTTTCATTAACCATGTAACCCAAGCTCAGAATAATGATGATTATCTACCATTTAAATTTCTTTCACTAACCAACAATATTTCTGTACAAGATGCCATCTTCATTCTCATTTCATTCTTAACATTGGATGTGCTTGTTGACATCAAAAAGATTGTCCTTGTTGGTTTGAGTATTTGATAAGGTATCAGATTACATATTTTGTTAATAGATGGACAAGTCTACCAATTCTCTAGATATTGTACAAATCTCATACTAATTGTTTGATACTCTCCATCATTCTGCTCTTCTTCTAATGGTTATAGTAAATAACAAGATAAAGAATTACTAAAGAAATGAAATATCTGCTGCAGTCTAAATACATTCACAATGGGGTTGATTTAAATTTATGTCTGGTCAGAATTACAGTTAGGTCATCATTATGAAAAAGTATGAATACAAACAGAAACCAAACTTATATTCTGAATAAAGTGCACCAATTTAGAGAAACTGGAGAAAATTGCATTTTTTGATCTGCAAACTGATCAGATTTATTAACCTAGAAATAAGAATGGAAGCATTTTAGCTTCAGAAATTGATCTACTTGTCTATTCTTTACAAACCTGGAAATGTTTTATCAGGTTTCTGTTTTTCATAAGAGTTCAAAAAGTCACCTCTCAGTAAATTAGCTTTTAAATCAACAGAGAAAACCATCAAATATTTATCCTTTAGAAAGTGAAGGCAAATAAACTAAGTCTTTATTAGACTCATCAAATCATTAAAGCCTTAGAAATATACTACAATCAATAAATTTATTGACCAAAACACATCATTTATAACTTAAATAAACTACAGTTTTCAAACAGAGAAAATATACTATAAACTACTTATGGTGAAAGCAATATATTTAAAAGTTTGATAGATTTTAATACTCATTAAGATGTGGAAATTAAATTAATTTTAGTTCATTTTATAAAAAAAAAAGTGCTATATTTAGGATTGACAATGGTACAGTATGTGGTATTTCTTAAACAGGTGTCACTGGTAATAAAGGTTTTTTCTGTATTTAAAAAAAAAACATACTTTTGATTGTCATCGCAAATCAATTTATGCACTTGTTAATGATGTTTTCTGTTTTAATGTACAGTATGTAAAATCAGAGACAAATGCAAATTGATATTCACATGCCCTAAACTTTGAATAATAATATAGTTCTTTGTAATTTTGACATCTGAAGCAACAGCAGAAAAACCAGGCTAACCATTCTTCACATACAGGCTTTATGATGGCATAATGTTGTTGTAGCCTTCTGCAGTTTAATCCTGTAAGCATACCAGTGTTAATATTATCATTATTATGAAATACTTCATATATGAGAATTTCATCATCTGCAATCTTGTATATTGCCAAATTGTTATTTTGTATTTGTGTTTTGCAGTCTTAGTTATTACTAGGTTTTTTTTTTTTTTACTTTTTGGCTAAACTAACAGTCTAGGTAACCAATTATGCCAAGATCAAACATTGTACTGTTAACTTTCAATTTTCTATAAGTTTTAAGAAAACTATGGTTTTGCAGGCTGTAAAATAAACTTCAAGAAAATCTTATGAGAATTAATTTAAAACCAGTTTAATGAGAATTTTCAATAAAATAAACAGAATTGTCAAAGGGGACTTTTTTTTTTTTTATGTAAAGTGAAAATATAGTGAAATTTGCAAGTCCAGCCTTGTCTGACATAGAAAAAGAACTGGATAGTAATAAGTTAATCTAACAGAGAGATTGGTGTGAAAACAATCTACTACAATCATATATTACATTTATTTCTGTGATTACTTGGACACTTATCAATATTTCAAATCATTAATCAAGATAATTGTGAACTATTATAGTAACAATCATATATCTTCTAGTAACAACTTCACAACTTAATACAACTGATATTCTGCTACTAAATCCATTATATTTCAGAAATCAAAACACCTAAATTTTTGTTGTTGTTTATCCCAAACTTATTCGTGAAAAGGAGGTATTTATGAACGTATTGAATTTCAGACATCTTCTGAAATATAGAAGAGAACTATAAGGTGATTGAAAATTGTTACAGATTGTACTGGAAATTTTGATTCACATTTTGACAAAAAACTAGACTTATTTAAAATTTGAATATCAAGTATATGGTTCAAAGATATGTAAATGATCTATTGAACATTTAATATGTTTCAATGGAATGATTTATAGTATTTCCATAAAATCTATTCACAAGACAGGTGGCTAAATATTGTATAAAATTATACCAGAATACATGTATACAAGATATTATTCTTCTAAAGCTGCAATCAAATAATATGAATCAACAGATTCTTTCTGCCAAGGGATTCAAACTTTTATCACATTGCAAAGTTTATAGCCTTACATAGAAGAAATCCTATCATGTTTAAGTAGTAAAAATTGAAGATAGCTTGGTCAATGAACTTTTATGAAAAGCAAAATATTTTCAACAGAACTTAATCATTAGAGAGTATCATTCATTTAATTTGTATACCTCATTCAATACAAGTAATAATTGACCATAAAATTATTCCAAAATTTCTTTGATAAAACTATCACTCTTCTATTAGTCATAAATATTGGATCATGGCCTTAAAATTCCTTTATTTCTATTGATTTTAGGATGATGTTTTGTATAACTTTGGCGCCACACAAGTTTAACTGATTGATCTATTCATTAAAAACACATCAAATTAATTTGGACTGCTTCATTTTATTGCTAGAGTCTATTACTTTCACGTTAAAATGACTCGAGTTCTATAATCATGATATCCGTTTGAATTAACACCAATTCCACGACATTTATTGAATCTCTGACATCAGTATGAAGGTTACTGTGGACTAAATCATGTAGTTCTCAGCAGTTTAAATATATATATCAGAATCATTTTATAATGAAAACAATCATTCAGCAACTAACTAAATCAGATTACTACTACATTTAGAGTATTCAAAATTAACCTGTGTGATCTGTAAAGTTGGTCAAGTTGCAGCAAGCAACAGAAGAAACAATCAGTTTAATCTAATTTCCTGATATAAAGGTGCTGCAATAAATTGCTGTTACTTGTCATGCTCAGATTCACTCTATTAAATGATAAGATACTGTGAAAGCAATGCCCTAAGTAAATGCCCTGCCTGGGTTGTAAAACCAATCATTGTACATAAATATTGTGGCTTTGCTGTGTCAAATTATATTCTAGGTCTATTATATATATTTACATGACAATCATACAAAAAATTTAAATAGATATAAAGTATTGATTGAGATTTGATACAATAAAAGGCTAATCGACTAAATGTCAACTTGAGTGAGATTTGCATGTTTAAGTCACTCGTGCTGTGGTAATGATGGTCAAGCTGGTTATATTTCAAATACAGCAACTTCATTTACATGTCAGATTTATTTCATCCTCTTGAGGTTTTCTGATATCTGAAAGCCATATTTCTGCACAACCACAGGATGTAAGTTCTCCTGTATCAGAGACTATTATTTACAACTGTCAAAAAAGAAAGAGAATTTCTCTATCTGATTGATGTCTTAGTTAACACAATAATATTTCTCTAAACATCTGCTAAATTCATATAGCTTTGTTATACCCTGTATAAATATTGGCTTAAGATGAAACATTGCCCACATCCATCATTGGCTTGGCACCTAACAAAACATTTTCTGACAATCTGTTTTGAATTTCAGTAAATATAAACATTTCTCTAATCTCAGATGATGAAGTAGAATAGAATGAAGATCATTACTAAGTTGTTCAAAACAAATGATCATTTCTATGTCAGATGTAAATGTATGTTTCATTTATTGTAATTGCTTAAGATAATTTTGGGTAAATTACTAATAATTGTCATGGTGTATTTGATTGTGATGATGGCAACAATTACTGTCTTTTATATGTCACTTGTATAACTTGCATTTCTGAAACAAAATCTATTTGGGGGTTCTGGTCCTAATCCTCCTCAGGGTAATTAGGAACCAGTAGGGGGTGATTGTTGGGGACAATAATAATGTTATCTCATAAAAGAATGAAAATAATGTTTACTTTCTTTTGTTTGGTTGTTTATTTATATTTCAGGTATTAAAAGTCACCCAGTATATCTGATCAATGCATTCTAGGTTAGATATTTCATAGAAAATCTTTGCCTGTCGTTCAACCATCTTGTTTCTGCCACAAACAAGTGGCTTACATCACTGGTAGCAGACATGGTTATTTTGAGAAAATCAATTTTTAAAATAACAGCATTAAAATCTCTTTAACCTCTAAACAATTTCATACTATTCTGTTTTTAATGAAAATAGAGTAACAGTATAAACAACATCTTATATATCAATCCTACAGATTATTAAGAAATTATGGATGATGGGAAAATTACAGAGCATACAGTATTTATCAACTGATACTGTATTCTACCCTTGTTTTCTTGCATTCTGATCACAGAAAATTACTTAGTTCTCGGTATTCATGAAAAGCTTTAGACTATTTTTGCCCACTACTTTTCTGAAAACTGATTTGGATGATACGCGAAAATCATTTTAATTCAAAGAAATTTCCTGTGAATTTCGGACTCAAAATTACTGACGTGTCAAACATCTGATACACTGATGGTTATAACTTTTTCAAATATTGACAAAATCATACTTGTATTGAATTCCGATACATTTATCATACAGATACAGATGTATCAATGACATCGTGTCTCAGCTGGTGACTTACATTATCACATTAATTAAAGAAAGATAGCGTGCCAGGCAAGATTACATACGCCCACACATCAGCATTGTTAAATGATTTTTCCTTTGATTTATAATACAAACCTTTCATCTAAATCATCATATTCGAACTTGACTTTTGCTTGTAGCTTCTATTGCACCCACAATAAAATTTTGACAGGATTTTAAAAAGTCAAGGGCAATAACTCAAAAACATTAATCAAAATTGTCAAGTTCGAACTTGACCGCTGCATTATCAATTCCAATGCTCAAACCACATTTCAACAAAATCCATTGAAAATTGTGGCTTCTATTGCACCCACAATAAATGTTGACTACATATTCATATTTGTGTATATAATTGAGCGTTTTATGTTTTTCACAAAAACTCAAGTCAAATGGAAACAAAGTGTCAAAAAAATATTGCATGTATGTTATTCAATTGCAATTTGTGTTTCTATATTACTAAAACAGACCTGTAAAAATATAGTTGAGATAAGAAATTGTACAGAAAAAACTTAATTGAAGTCATAAAACATGTAAAGATAGAGAGTTTTTATGTGATATATCTGTTTGTGGTGATATAAATTAGTAATCTGTTGTAGAATCAGAGTGGTATTTAACACAGGCTAGATAGACCATGTTATCTACCATTAAACTCTGTACATGATGAACCAGGTTACTATCAATTATAATGATAACTTTTCACATTATAATTCTTTCTTATTGCACCAATAAAATGGTAAAGAGAGATTTATTTGAAAGAAATACATTAGTTTCTTAATCAATATGCAGTTACAACCATATGGTGCAGAATCATGATTTATCTTACATAATTAATCAACAGTAATCACTGTGATATATTAGCAATAGAAATATGCATATTTCATTTGATAATATTTTATAGTAGTTGTATTGCAGTTCAAAATGCAATATATAAAAGTACATATGGATTTAAATCAGTGAGCCTGTTAATTGTACTTAAATATTTAGAATTATAAAACAGTAATTATTACTTTACCACATTGGTTACTTTGTACTTTAATTACTTAGATATACTTTTAACACTTTCTACATGGTCTAGTTTCAATTGATGACTGTTTCTTTCTGAATTCTGTTAATATCATTGCCAGATATCTTTCATCTTGTAAACTTGTTAAAATAATTATCACACTAGCCTCAGTTGTAACCTACATCATAATATCTGTTGGTCAAATCATCACCATATCTAACTGGGATAGTATTACTTGTTGGTATTCACACTAGCATCAATCAAACAGAACTGGCAAGATCAGAATGTTTCTCATAAAACTGATCACTAATGACAATGTCATAAACAGTTTGAAAAATCAAATATATCTTGCACAGTGTGTTTTGTTAATCAAGTCAAGTTTTGAAGAAAACTACACATACTTTAACAATAGCATGATCTAAATCGTGATATTTCACTGTATATGAGTGTTTTCTACTAATGATTTTAACATATCTGCTCAGTGAGAGCAAAATTCTACTTTAAATTAAAGTTTCGTGCCAAACACTTATATAATAAACAGATAACTCAGATATGTTGAGATACAGAAGTAGTAAGAGTGAAGCCATGCTACGTAATAATGCTACATAATAATGCTTATTATTTTTTACGTTAGAATGACCAGGATGTGATCAATATCATGAATACTTGTCTAATTGTCAATGGAGGAATGGAAAATGATGTTTTAGCATGTATTATGCAAATCCCAAAAGCGTAATTCCAGTCTTAACCATAAATCAACAATAATTTAAATATTTTCTACCTCGAGTTGGCTGTAAAAGTGAAATAATTCTTAGAAAAGTGAAGATTTCATTGATACCTGAAGGATAAAATGAGTAAAAAAAACTTTATGATAGATGAATTGAAAGTTGATATTCATATATAACACCCTATCTCTTCTCTTGAGACCAATTTTCTCTTATTTTATTACAGACTAGTTGTTTTCTATGTCTAATCTCTATAGAATAGTATTTCAAATATTTTTGTTCTAGAAAAGAGTTTATCTGTCAAGTATCTTTAATAATTGGTAGTTCATTGTTCAATTAAATTTGGTCATATTAGTTTCTTTGTTTCTATTGACACTAGTATTTCAGTTAATTGATAATTCAATTAAAGAGGTGATCCCAGGTGAAATGTAACATGAATAGATATGATCTGTTCGTCAGTAATTGAATTATATATTTATTTCCTGATAAATTGGATACTGGCAAAGAACTCATACAATGATTTCAACAACTTCAAATCACTATTTCTGATATCTTTATAATCTTCGTGACACAACATCGAACCAGGAGTGGCAGTGGCTCAGTGAGTCAGATAAGGATCATTCCCTCCATAAATTAATGATAATGATAATGATTTATTTTTGATATAGCATTTTACATAAAAATTATCACAAAGCGCTTTACACATATATCATATAAATAGAATAAATAAATACAATAACACAATTTTATGGATACATATACATATATAACAAAATTGGCAACTCAAATGTCCATTCAGTGCAAGATTTGAATGACATTTAAGAGGTAGTAGTACACATCACACAACATAGTTCATATATTATTCGAAAATAAACAAAAAAAAAGGTGGGTTTTCAGTGCCATTTGAAAGAGTTGAGTTTACTGATGGCTCTCAGTTCCACTGGTAGCTCATTACACAGTTTTGGCATATAGACATAAAATGCCCTATCCCCGTACACTTTTTCGGCTTAGGCCTCACCTTAGGGTGATCAAGCTTCACCCCTCCTCAACTCTTTGTTTGAATTCTCTGAGTGGAAACAGTAATTAGGTTAGTGAGATAGAGCGGCGCTGACTCTCTATGGTGAATTAATTTAAAAATAATGCTGATAATTTTGAACAGAACGCGCATCTCTACTGGGAGCCAATGTAGTTCATACAGTACAGGTGTCATATCTGGATGTCGACCCATCCGCCTTCTGATAACCTTTTGAGGTAATACCTTCAGATTTTTCAACAGTGATGCAGGTTGAAAGGCCCAACATGAAAAAAACATGGAGTTTTCTGCATCTTTCTCTTTCTGAGAACAACCAATAATCATATGAAGTACCCTTTCCACTCTACTATTTCAATAATGCATTGAATCGTGTCAATAGAGTGTTCTAGGTTCTAAAAAGTTTCAAGAAAGAACACAAGAAAAACATATATACAGTCTTCAATCAATAATGGTGATAGAATTAGCGTGGAATACAAATTACTTCAAAACTTTCTATAAATTGGATCATTAACCTCAAAGTGCTAGAAAAATTAGCCTTAAAATATTCACTCAATAATTTCTTTTACTACTATTAATAAATTTTCATTCACAAAATCTGGAATTGTCTTCTTTTTTTTTCCTTTAAGATTCTATTTTCAAACAAATCACGTAGACACTTATTGTTCTTACTGTTTAAAGATTTATTAAAATCTCTCCAAGACTGTATGTGAATTGAAAGGATAGAGGAATAGTACGTGAGGTAATAAAACAGATTAGGTCAATATTGGTATTGACTTAACAGCTTAGTAAATATAAGATCTTACTTATATAGCTCTACAATTAACATAACTAATTACAACTGAAAGGAAGCATAATCTCCATTCTATGGCACAACCTTTTTTAATGGAAGGAAACAATTCATACATGCATATTTGATGTCTTACTAAAAGCAAATCTACCTTATAGTGTTCCTGGTTTTGAACAAAGCCCTAGCCAGTAATGAATGATCCACATCTTAGTTCAGTTCTTAAAAGTTAGATTGCCACCAAGTGATTTAAATCAGCTCAACATATCAAGTAGGCCACTTTATTGACACTTGCTTGAACATTGACAACCTTCTTTAACTTTCCTCCTGTCTTCAAAATTGACTTGGGTTTAGCCAACTGTAAAACTTTGAATCAATTTTGTACCAATCCATATCTGTACATTACTAATTTGTCAAGGGCATTGAATCAAACATATTCTTGATGAATAAATGATATACAGTAGAAACTTTACTCTATATGATCTCTGGAACTTAATTTAGTTAGGTCATATAAAATATTGAGACTCTGTTGTCCTAATCCAATTATCAATTGTTACTACATAATAATTTGAAACAGTAAAACTAGGAATGAATGATTGTTGCATGTTTAAAACCCTATTATGAAATAATAAATATGTTATACCATGAACAATGAACAAAATATAAGCAACCTGTGACCAATGAAATGATAATGAGAAAGAACATATGGTTTAAAGGAAGTGGTATTTATTGAATTAATTGACTGTGTATATAAAGGGTTAATGTAGCTTGATTTATTATTATTCATAATTCCTATCGATTAAATGTGGTATTTAAACCTTAAATCATTTTCTCCATGCTTGTGTAGAGCATGTTCAATTTTATTTTTCAAATGCTTTTTCTTTTTGTAACAAGACTATTCTGGTAAAGAAATAAAACATTAGAAATTAATTGCACTCAAACAATGTGGGCTACTAGAATATAAATTGTTTTGTACTATACTAGATAATGTAGTTACAATTACTGCAACAGTCATAAATACACCATTTAACTCTGACTACTAGTACATAATTCTTGAAATATTATTGGCATTGTTTATTGTATATATTCACGGTGTTTTGACAAAACTAATTAGATATATACCCGTAAGATACATTGACATTGATGCTTACTGAAACTGGTTATGACCATGAAAATGTATTAAGCTTTATCAGGACCTGAATGTATGACAATTTATTGTTTAGCCTTAGTCATTTTAAATAGTTATAAACTGAAATTGGTATAAGACTAAATATTTTCTGTATTGAGCATTCTAAACATCCATAGAAATTTATGTAGGAAATAAAGAGGAAAACCCCATATGCATTTTGGATTCAATTAAACAATAATCACCACAGCACTGATAGTATTATGAAGATCATATTCAAAATTCAATCTTGTCACTGCCTTGGACTTAAATCTAGTAAGTTTGATCAGCTCTGTTTCATTTCATTTACCAAGTTTGGTGATAACTTTGATGAGAAATATATTCAGACATAAATCACTTAATTATCATTAACTTGTCTATATCATTCTACACATGGATTTTATTATAGTGGGATTATTTATGGGATATTTTGTTAGAAGTCACTTTTTATTGAGCCAGATTTAAAATCGTTTGTTATTACCTTGATGATTCTGCCATGACCATCTTGATCAAAGTATTTATATAAAAGAGAGGGGTCACGGTGGTTTCAAGTTTTAACACATTGCATGGCATGACATTTCAGCTTCATTAGTCTTATTCAAAGTAGAAAAGAAAGATGTACAAATTTCATTTCATTTAATCATATAAATGAATAAAATCTCTTGGGCATGATTTTATAGGTATTTCTATCCTAGCCAATGTAATCTCTTTAGAATCAAAGGTTTCCTTCAAAAAAACTGAAAAATCCATCATTAGTTAAAATCTTAGAACCATGTCAATTATCAAGAATTGATTTTCTCTTTTTCTCATACAATCTAATAATTTATTGCAAAATTTAAGAAATAGAGAAAGAATACTTTTATTACTTACAGTAAACAGTATAAATAATTTAGGTCTAATAGTAATGAATGACTATGGTAGAAATACTACAAAACCACTACTGTTCAAACCATACAATAGTATTTATATCAATTTACTATACCACTTACTCAGAAGCCTACGGCTCACAAACAATGAATGGCATTAAATACTACAATAAAAGTCTGAAAAGTGACCAATGACTTTGATCAACTTCCAATAATGGTAGGACTGTGTGTTACTAGTTATTCCAATTAATGATTAAACTGGCACCATATGGATATTGGTTTAAAACTCTTGTTTTTATAGGAATATATAGTCATATAAAAGTATAATTTATAAGAATAATTACATGAAATACATGTACCAGTATTAAATATGACAATCACAGCTTGATGTTTAGTGGTGAAGTTCAACTGTTTTTTAATCATCACTTTCATTATAAAAGATATTTTACAATATAGTTTGTATTATTGACAGTTCTGTATTTCTTGTTGATAGGAGTTGATTTTGTTAAGATGCTTAAAGATGAATTCTTATTGAGGTAAGAAAATATGTCTTGGATAAAATACTTTCTCTTTGATTATTTGAATACTTACCACCATGGAGGTAAAACAGAAAAAAATAAAAATTTAGAAAACATATCAAAGCGATTTCATTTTGCACAGAAAACTAATTGTTATTAGCTCCAAAAAGTTGTCTTAAAAAGAATCCATTTGAATCAAACATGCTTGAAGTGAAAGAATATAATATCATTCTTTGACAACTTAATCTGGAATTTAGTTTGATTTTGGTCCTCTGTTGGGCTGAAGTAAATTTATATGGTATGAAGGCTTGCTTAAATTTATTAACAATAATCTTCACAAATCTCTTTCCATTAAACACTTAATTTCTAAATATAGATATCAATAATCTTGTCTATTGATATAAATAAACAAACATATATATATCATTGTTAATAGTTTTGTAAAAATTCTGAAAATTGACCTTAAAAAACACCTTGGTTGTCTGGTCTAGTGATATTATTTCTGAAAATCTAGACCTTGGTAGTCTTATCTTGATATTATATTACCTGAATATAGACCTTGGTAGTCTTATCTTGATATTATATTACCTGAAAATCTAGACCTTGGTAGTCTTATCTTGATATTATATTACCTGAATATAGACCTTGGTTGTCTGGTCTAGTGATATTTCTGAAAATCTAGACCTTGGTAGTCTTATCTTGATATTATATTACCTGAATATAGACCTTGAGTCTGGTCTAGTAATATTAATTATGTTAATACAGACCTTGGTAGTCTTGTCTAGTGATATATTACCTGAATATAGACCTTGAGTCTGGTCTAGTAATATTAATTATGTTAATACAGACCTTGGTAGTCTTGTCTAGTGATATATTACCTGAATATAGACCTTGGTAGTCTTGTCTAGTGATATTAGTTTATCTTAATATAGACCTTGGTAGGGTGGTCTAGTGATATTAGTTTACCTTAATATAGACCTTGGTAGGGTGGTCTAGTGATATTAGTTTACCTTAATATAGACCTTGGTAGTCTTGTCTAGTGATATTAGTTTACCTTAATATAGACCTTGGTAGGGTGGTCTAGTGATATTAGTTTACCTAAATAAAGACCTTGGTAGTCTTGTCTAGTGATATTAGTTTATCTTAATATAGACCTTGGTAGTCTTGTCTAGTGATATTAGTTTACCTTAATATAGACCTTGGTAGGGTGGTCTAGTGATATTAGTTCACCTAAATAAAAACCTTGGTAGTCTTATCTAGTGATACAGTATATCCTGCTGATACGACCACCTTTATTAAGAGCCCACCTTCAATAAACGACCACAATAAAATCCCCCCTGCGAGTTTTCAATGTAATTATCGACTAATAAGCGGCCACCTTCATTACGCGACCAGCGGCCATGTATTTATACTCCCAATTGATTAAAATAACTCAATTAAGCGACCATGACACTTTTGATTATCTCCCGTAACAATAATCAAGTTCACGCGTCGGTGATATTCAATGAGATCATCGCTAATCGGTAATTAGATAATCTTCTACAGATTAATTTTATAGCTTGTTGCTGATTAATATTGAAAGATATCATCATATTGACAATTATTATAAAGTACTGTAAAGGCTTCAATATTTCGTTTTTTGGTAAAATTTAGACTACCGTAAATTTGATCAGAAAGCGAAAGTAGGGTGTTATAAAAACATATTAATCAGGTGAAAATAGAATAAAGCGTGTTACCGGGCAATTAAAATGCAAGTAAAGAAGGATATCTTATTGATTTAAGGTAGAGAATTTTGACTTTGAAAACGATAATAACTGTGAGAACTTTGGTATCTAAAAGAAAATAAAATACGACAAAATAGAGTATCCCGTCAGTAGATAGGAGATAGCATGCACAAGCAGTAGAAACTATACATGTATGATTAAAAGTAAGATCCTATGATTTCCAAAACGTCAAAACGAAATGGTTTTGCAGTTCCTCTCTTAAGAGGCCACCTTCACTCAGCGACCGTTTTTGAATATTCCCTTGAGTGGTCTCTGAATGCAGGTTCTACTGTAATAGTTTATGTAAATATAAACCTTGGTAGTCTTGTCCAATGTAGTTTACCTAAATATTAACCTTTGTATTCTTGTCTAGTGGTATTATTTTACCTAAATATAAACCTTGGTAGTCTTATCTTGATATTATATTACCTGAATATAGACCTTGGTAGTCTTATCTTGATATTATATTACCTGAATATAGACCTTGGTAGTCTTATCTTGATATTATATTACCTGAATATAGACCTTGGTAGTTTGGTCTAGTGATATAAGTTTATCTTAAAATAGACCTTGGTAGTCTGACCTTAGTAGTCTTGTCTTGTTGTATTATGTATTCTGATCTAGTAGTATTAGTTTACTTAAATATAGAACTTGGCATGTCCTGTGATACACATGTATATGCAGGAGCTAGTATCTTGGTATTGTGTTGTGTATTTATAAATGAATCGTTATTTTAAAACAAATACTGAATTATTTATGAGAATTTTATAATACATGATAAAAATTACTATCTTACTACAAAAAGGCAATAATTCTCATTCTATCAATTTACTTCTATCTTCATGGATATAAAATCATCTTCTGACCACTATCTATTTCATCATTAAAATCCAAGATGAAATAATCACATTAACACAATCATCTCTAGTATTTTGAAACAATTTTCTTTGCTTAGGGATGAGATCTTTAAATTGTAACAAAAGCTTTCACTTTTATAGCAGATAGAGAATGTTCATATCCTTTGTGAGATGACAAGTCACATGGATCTAAATTTAAGTTTGGTAAACAAAGTCATTGCAATACTGAAGACTAAGTATTTCATGTGTGGAACTTCACTTAATAAAAGGATGATAGGGAGGAAAGTTTAATGCATGAGAAATAATAAAGTTATAAAAGACACCATAAATCGAGAGATATTATTCATAAAATCAGAGAACTAAATAACTTAAGTAGTTTCTTCTTATTAATGAGAAATAAAAGCCTCATTTACATGACTCAGATGGTTGACAATATAGAGTACAGATATCAATATTCCATTTTGACCTTTCTACCATTATATCAAACACAATCTTAACTCTTTCCAGTTAACTCTTACATTCACCATTCATGTCAATTTTTCTTCCAATATATATCAGAAGGTCTTCATTCTGTTACTGCTCTTAAATGAATTTTGATTGAGGATTGTGTCAATAGGTGATTTTTGGGTTCCTATTGCCAAAAAATAAATAAACTGAGTTTGTGTGCAATCTATGTTGGAGTTTGTTCATGAAGGACAGTAAACTATATTTCTCTGTTCTGGTACATGTATTGTACAAAGACCATTTATCAGAATGAAATTTTTGAAAAGAAATCACTTTAGGGTACTAAATAGAAATTTAAGACTTTTTCTTCATATGATAGAATGTATTTTAACCATTATCACTAATCCAATTACAAAAGAACGCTAAAGTGATGATATTAATTTATAAAACAATCAGCCGTAACAATGAATAATTGGAATATTATCTCCCCTCCAAAATAAATGGAGTCAGAACACACCCAACATGTTTACAAGCAAGTGTGTAGAACAGCACATCTGATCATTAATAATATATGATGCTCATTCATGCAACTGTATAAGATAATTTTACATTTTATCATTATCATTCTTTTATAATACAGGTTATTCTTGAATTCTAATAATAAATCATTCATAAATTTATTAATAAGAGACTGTTTTCCAAGTATTGTGTAATAATCAAAATAACTATACATCATTAAAGAAATAATATCATACAATCAGACTCCTACTATTATACAAACCCATAATTATAGTCTCATTCTAGATACATACAACAATCTGTTTTAACACAAGCATATCTTCTGAATTTCATTTCATTTCATGCACGCCATTTCGGTATTAATCAAGCTTTGTAAGAAGTTGATTTAATTAGCTGCTTGTACAGATTGAATAAGGTGAATCACAAGTCAATGACAGAGAAGAAAAACTACTAAGCTATTCTCAACAATAATCTGTTATTTTGAAGGAAGTTAACATAAGAAAATTAATAAGAAATTGCTAAGTTTACTGAACCAATTTCGTACTTCATTGCAATCTATGTAAAGTCTATGTCCCAAGTCTTTACAATTTAGGTTAGGCTTGTTAAACCTATATCCTATTTCAATGCAATTTAGGTTAGGTTTGTTGAACCTATATCCTATTTCAATGCAATTTAAGTTAGGTTTGTTGAACCTATATCCTATTTCAATGCAATTTAGGTTAGGCTTGTTGAACCTTCATCTTTTTTCAATGCAATTTAGGTTAGGCTTTTTGAACCTATATCCTATTTCAATGCAATTTAGGTTAGGCTTGTTGAACCTATATCCTATTTCAATGCAATTTAGGTTAGGCTTCTTGAACCTTCATCCTTTTTCAATGCAATTTAGGTTAGGCTTGTTGAACCTATATCCTATTTCAATGCAATCAATTTTATAATTTTATGAAGCTTGCTGAACCCCTGTGCTATATCGTTCTTCATTGCAAATTATGTTAAGCTTATATATAGGCTTAACGAAGCAACAAACTATGTTATGATAGCTGAACTTCCCAAATGAATTCTGTGTTTTGCTTACATGTTAAAAGTTGATCTGAATTAATCTAGATTGGACAGAACTAGTAAATACCACAAAATTAAACAGCCCTGAAATCTGGCTAGTAAATCTGTCTGGTATAGTGAATAATCTATACTGAACACATTTTTCATTGTAAATCTATAAGATGTTGGCAACATAAATGAGTTTTAGATATGAACAAATTTATAGCCAAAACTTCATACACAAACAATGGCCACATGATCCCTAAATATTTTCCTGTTAAATGCCCCCCACTCTGATAAACTAGATATAATACTAAGTTATAGGTAAGTTGGATGTAGGTATATTGAGTAATAATAGTTTATTAACAAGATAACGAACAAATTTTTAGATTGATATATTTGTTTTGTGGTGTTCTATTAACTTAAACAATATTGTTAATAGTCATAAATTGATGTTTAAAGAGGTTTCCTTTTCTAGTTCACATTTTCCGTAATGATTTATGTGAACTGAAAGTAATTTCAGTCAAGCGATACCTCTAATAGTCATAATTGCCTTGGAACACTAAGTAAAACATAGAGAGCTAATGTTAGGTAACTATAAAACCAGAAATAGAGGAATGATGGACCATATCTATATCGTATCTCAAATGTTAATGTCTTTTATATTACAGATAATGGTTGCTGGATAATTGACATTACTCCAACGACAACCAATAAAAATCATGGCTTAAGATATTTTGTTAGAGGGAGAAATGTGAAATAATGCAACAGCCATGAATAACGATTATCAACAAAAACTTAATGACCTGCGCGATAAAACAGCTGATGACCTTTTTTATAACATCACCAAGGAAACAAATAATATCACCATGTTGATAACAAAGGGAGATTACTATCACTACCTAATGACCAATACTTCGAACGTTACTTCTATTTATGGGAATATGTCTGAACAGGATAAAATGTATGCTATTGAGTCAACTATCTGTGGATCAAATTTTACTACTAAATGGAAACTAAGTGATCCTATTTGTTCTACACGCTTTGAATCATTTTTTGTATTTGTGTTAGTGACATTACTCTTATCCCTTACAATACTGATTACAGTGATTGGAAATTTCATGGTGCTTCTCGCTTTATACCGTTATCGTTCCTTACAAACCATGTCCAATTGTTTAATAGGAAATTTAGCAGTAAGTGATTTCTGTATAGCATTAGTAGTCTTACCAATATCAACTGGTAATGATATGCTAGGTTATTGGATATTTGGTGAAACAATGTGTACAATATGGTTGTGTATAGATGTACTAATATGTACAGCTTCTATTTGGGGATTATGTACCATTGCCTTTGATCGTTATACAGCTACAGTATACCCAGTGTGGTATCATGATAAACGATCACGTAAAAAGGCATTAGCTTATATATCTTTTGTATGGATATTTTCTATCATTATTTCCTTTTCACCATTTATTGGCTGGAGAGAAATGATACCTAATTTTTATTCACCAAATCCAGAACTCAACCGCCATGAATGTATATTATTCATGACCCAGAGTTATGTGGTATATTCTGCTATGGGATCTTTTGTCTTGCCCTTGTTATTAATGACTTTCCTCTATATTCGTATATTTATTGTTCTTCATAAGCAGTCTAAACATCTAAAAGCCAAGGCAAATTTATACTATGCACGAAAAGAATCTGAACTAAATGGAGGAAATCAACAGATAATAGAGCGAAGCGTTACCCGAGAAACTAATCTAGATACAATGACCACACAAACTAGTTCCTTTTTTATTGAAGAATTGGATGACTCAACAATGGAGACTTCAGTATATACTGGACGTGATATCACTGATTTATCATGTCAAAATAGCCTTCTACCAATCCAAGAGAATTTGCATAGTATTTCCAATCTGGACTCAGAAGAATCAGACCTAGAATCCAGTCCAAAACAAAGCACCAAAACAAATGGTATATCTAATAATAATCATATGATGGTTAAATGTAAATCTGAAGTGATGAATCCAAATAATCTTATCGAAAATAAAAATCTTATCACTCAAGCTGACCGTTCCAAAAGTGCCAATATCTTATCCACTACTAACAATACACAGGAATCACCAAAAACTCCATCACCTCCATCTAAAATAACACGGAATAATCGAATGACATTATCAATGAAACGGAGATTTGAACTGCGTGAACAACGTGCCACAAAGAGAATGTTAACTATAATGGCTTGTTTTTGTGTTTGCTGGATTCCATTTTTGTGTATGTATTTAATAAGAAGTTTTTGTGTGACTTGTGATATGAATGAACATTTGGTCAGCTTTATAATATGGTTGGGATATGCCAATTCCTGTTTAAACCCTATTCTATATACAGTATTCAATGATGACTTCAGAAAAGCTTTCAAGAAAATACTTCATATGGACACTACAAAAAAACGTAAATAGTCTCCAGTAGACCCTTATTTTATTCTGTGCTTAAATGGTTGTGTTTTATTCATTTACAAATGAATTCATAGATATTGATAGACAATGAAAATAACAATTTATCAAAAATAAGACTTTTCAGAGAATACAAATATAGACTGGAATCTATTTTAAGAATCGGTTGATAAAAATAGATATATATTAAAATAGACTGAAAAGGATTCAATTTGTTAAGACATTCATGTTAAAATTATTATTGAATTTGATACACATGTATATGAAATAATTCCATTAAAAATTATATTTTGAATAAGTTATATGTATCAGATATATAATAAAAGGTATTGAAATCTTATTTTGGGGATGCAGTTAGCACAATTTATTCTAATGTAAACATGCAAGTGTTCTGAGAAACATTCTTATTTTAGCTTTCCTACTGGAGGTGGTATCCATACTTGATGAAAAGGTTTAATGTAAACGATAATAATGAGAACTGTTTACTATGCATGCCTCATAATACTTTAGAAAGAGTAAACTCATGCACAGAACTGTTTTCATTCACCCTACAATTAAAAAACCAATTTCACCTGAATTTAGTGGATTGAACATACTATTAGCCACATTTTATTGCAGCCTTATCCAGACTGAGAAGAAAATAATTCAATGACATTCCTATGTGAAAGGAACTCTTTTCTGACTGTAACATGGTATAAGGTGTTATTGGATTAATTAATTTTCTGTTTAAAAAATAAAACAAGAAAGTTTTCAACATCTAATTTAGTATCTGCGTTATAGAGGTAACTAATAGGTAAGTAATAATTAGACTTAGCCACCATCAACATTAATTACCTATTAATAAAGAAATATTTGAAGAATGTTACAGTTTAATATTTAATATAGTCTGTCTACCATCAACTTGTCAAATACTTGAAGGGATATAGCTATCTAATTTAAAACAAACTCTTGCTTAGTGATACTTGTTTGCTGGGAGAAGGATATGTGATTTACACTTCTACAATTAAGCAGTTTGTTTTTATGCCATTGTATATACAACAGTAGTCAGAAAGTAATTCATTGACTATGCTGATAAATAGAATCTTACTACATCCATATCCCTTTAATAGGTTTTATAATAGACACTACTTTAAGCAAAACTATTAGCATTTACTCTTCAATTATATATTTCAATTAAAACTTCAGTAAGAACATGATATTGACATTAGCTTTGCATTCTATTGGTAATAACCAAAATCAAAATCTCGTAGAATTTCAAATATTTTGGCATAAACATACTAGATGTTCTAGACTTCTGATTATAATCATATAGTAGTATATAATAACTGTCCATCATGGCTTAGGTCCTTCTGCAACACCCATAGAAATTGGGAGCTATCTGATAAAGATATCCTGCTAGGCAAGGTAATATTCGACTACTGGCAGCATTGATGATGAATAAAAACTTGACAGTACAGTAACAATCACCAAAATGAAATATTCAACTTCAGTCATACACTTTTTTTCAGGGGTGATAAATTCAAAATAATACTAAGTTTCATTAAAATCTGTAATTAAAAAGTAACTCATTAAATATTTAACAGTATATTTGTGATTATCAATAGGGTTCACCCTTGGTCATAACAAACAATTTCAACAAGTTTCATCAAAATCTGTTAAGAATTGTGCCTAGTAGAGTGCTTATGAGCGAAAATTTGAAATCGTTTTAAAGAACAAGGGCAATAATTCATATTAAATATTTTGTGATTATTCTCAATAATAGGGTTCATCCTTTGTTGATTATTAACAATTTAAGCAAGTTTTGTCAAAATATGTTAAGAATTGTTCCTTCTAGAATGTTTACGAGTTAATGTCAAGGGTAGTAACCGATTAAATATTTTTAAATTTTTCTGATTTTCAATCTTTCCAAAAGAATAATAAAATCTATTAACCTTTAAACCCCAGTTATTGTCAAAATTAATAAAATCGTTAAAATGATTTGCAGGTAATAGTAATAATGCATATGTAAAATTTACAGATTATTTCAAAAGTTCCCCAAAATAAGTCAAGTGAAAAAAACAGGTTATTTGGAATAATGATAATATTATCATTAGAAACAGTCCTATTTTTGACAAAACCTTATATGATCAAGGTTATATTGATGTGAATGACATTAATAAATAATACAAGGGAAAGTAGCAATCATACTACATTGGGCATTAAGGGGGTTTACAACCTTATCGTTCCAGGTGTATTTCAAATCAAGTAACGATTTAGTAGTATATCCGATTCAGTGACTTTAAAGATAAAACTATTTAAAAAAAACACAATCGCAGTAGTTCGTCTATGTAGCCCGAAACAAAATTATTTTGAACACAAGGGAGTATTTTTGAGTACTACGTCATCAGCTTAATAAACCTCTATGACCTTTTCTACGTTTGTCAACCATTGTTATTGTCGGCACGCGCAGTAAGAATATTTGTATAAGGGGAATCCAGAAGTCACGTGATGTCCCATAAATCATTACGTCTCATGTAAACAGAGAAATTTTATGATTGGTGGGTGGGAGTGTTTCAAAATGTGCTAATCCATTGTGTTAGCACTCCAATTATGCATACAAATGCCTAAAAGGTGCTAAAATGTTTCTACAATGATTGTTAATTATGTAAGTTTTACATGTGTTTGCAAAATGATGAAAACACTGCAATTTTTTCAAAAGCATATCTCGCTTACAATTTATCCAATTTTTACAAACTTTGGCTTCAGATAAAGCTTACGATGTCCGCTATGACTCTGCGTTGGCTTTTTTTTTATAAAATTAATTTTTTTTTCAAAAATTCAATTTTTCGTAAATTCACAAGCAAAATTTTGATTTTTATCGATATCTTCAAAACAAAACAAAACTTTCCAAAAAGCCAACGTGACGTTGTAGAGATTCACGTAGACTTGTGTTGTGCAAAATTTCAACCTTCTATATTAAATAGCCTAGTAGATATGCTAATTTTAAGGGAATAATTGATGTTTTTTTTTCGTTAATCTTTCATACCCTATTTCTCAAAGTTGAAATGTCATAAAGAAATAAATTTTATATTTTTGGATAGCTGAAAGTCCCCTCTTTCCATTGATATTTAAATATTTCAGATAAGTGGAAAAAAAGTGGTTGAAATCGTCTTTGTACATAGGTTTAGGGTTGTCAACCCCCTTAAGAAATATTTTACAAAACCTAAAGAAATACAATTATAGGTGAAATACCTCGGAATCAAGCTCTTAGAAGAAGACATTAAATCAATATTTGATAAATTACAAAATGCTTGTTGTAATATAAAAACTAGGAAATTTGAATATAAATTTTACATCGCATTATATTTACAAATGATGCACTGTGTAAGATAGGTAAAGAAAATTCAACACTCAGAGATTTGGTCCGTACAAAACGACTTCAAAGCCTACAATTTTATCGATCACCTATTAATTTTATTCATGTCATTAAACTACAGAAAACATATATATTTACAGAATATATCACAAATGGAATTCAGCACTTTTCCTAAAAATGAACAGATGCCAAACAACTCATCAAAACATAATAAGAAAACATGCCTACTACAAAAGTCTAAGAATGGTGCCATCAAAGGATTAAAAAAAACAATATTGAATTTATTGATGGGTCAGTTTTCTGTTTTATACCTAGATGTGGGGTCAGTGTATCTTATTCAATGAATTGGAACTTTTAATTTTCATTTATATTAGCTAATAATAAAAGTGCACACAACAAATGATGACAAGATAAAACCATTATGATGCGATCATCCAGGCCAAGTAATTAGTTGTAAAAAGAGGCTTGATAATGGTGACAGCAGCCTAATTCTCACAACACGTGTTTTGTTAATTGATACCTCATCAGGATAAATCTCAGCATTATTCAATCAACAAAAATAACACAAGTTTTAGATGTTTAATTTCTAAAGAAATAACTTAAAGACTCTAAAGTCCGTCAAAAATTAATCATTTGTTACCTTCTGATAAAATTGATAACTGATCATCTCTAATCAGACCCGGTTACCCATGAATCCTACCTGAAAACAGATTGCGACATTGTCACTCAATGCAAGAATTAAATAAGTGTTAAATATTGAAAAGTCAGTTTATAGTTGAGATGTGAAAAATTGAGTATTGTTTCATTGAATCCATAAATTGAATTCGCATTGATGGGTTATTAACCAGGCTGAAACAGACTTGAATAGGTTTTCTAAGTCAAGGGCCAAACCTTAAAAATTGTACCTAGTTTCTTTTGTGTCTCCAACAAATATAAAGGCAGAGAACAAAGTCAACAAAAGATTTCTTGGAGTATATAATATTTCAAAATATCCAGTACTTTTAACTCACATGAAAAAATAATATTTAATACAGTAAACTATGAACAAGCCAATAATAAATATGGGGGTGAACTTATTCTGTCAATATCATAATGAAAAGAAAATTAAGGGTGTTGACATGGCTAATATCAACTAAAACCTTGCCTACGTGTTTCATTATTTAGCCAATTCTCTGTGGGGGGAAAGTCTAGAAAAAAATCTTTAACTTGAATTGACACCATTTCTAGAAAGTAATAAAATTAGGCTGACTAGAAAACAAGACAATTAACTCATCATTAATGTTTTCCCAAGTTGCCAAATTTCATGGTTGCGTGGAAGAGAAATGAATTTGTGTGTATTAAATATTTGTCTAATTTAAGACACGTCACAGACTATTAGCTTCATTTTCACTTCAAAGCCCATATGTTCTCTTTTCTTCATTTAAATATCTCTGCTACTCTATTAATTTCATCTTTATATTAAAACCTACATGTAATTAGTTTTTGTGTCTCCTCATGCTCCCCCAAAAATACAAACACGAATTGCAGGATAATATCATTTATTTAAATAATCTTTAAATAAATGTACAGACAAATACAGCTATTTGCTATAAGAAAAATGAGGAGACTGGGAAGGTGGAGGGAAAACCAAAACAAATAATTGGTGCACTAAGAGCATTTTAAAAGTGTGGTTTGCTGTGTCATTTCTCTGGAACGAATGAAACCATGTCGACGAAGTAAACACCCATGTTGGTCAGATCGGACCAAAAGACTGGCATATCCAAAAAGTCTTTTTGTACACGGTCGAGGATAGAGACCCAAGTTAGACAAATCAACATTGGAATTAACAAGAGCTGCTAAAACGTTTAATAGATGAGCCAAATACGGAAACATTAATTGGGGCTTCAACGGGAACAAACGGTAACCATTTATTGTTTACACCAAAGAGCGGAACCTTACTTCGCGGAGCCACTGCCATTACCGAAAGTCATTCCAGAATAAAATCCAAAAAACACCGTCAATAATGAATATGTCCAATACAAAATAAAACAACACTCAAGCAGTCAATGCACAGCAACAATGCACGACCTGACACTAAAACCATAACAAATAATTGGTGAACTAAGAGCATTTAAAAAGTGTGGTTTGCTGTGCCATTTCCCTGGAATGAATGAAACCATGTGATGATCACATGATCATTCGTTCCACAAATTTTATAATTTTCAATAAAATGTTTATTCCAATCAACAAAAGGATTATTATACTTTTTAGGATTTAATTGGTATAAAACTAGAAACACACATGAACCAAAAAATGAACAATTATAAAGATACAGATTATTTTCACTTCTGTCCAGTGCCAGTAAAATGATCATGTTCTCACATGAGTTATGAAAATTAAATAGCAAGTCATTGTCTGTCAATAGAAACTCTTGAATCTCTCCACCTTAATAACCCTGTCTCGACAAATCTTATACACAAGTGTTCTCAAGTGATCTGAAGGGCTAGATTCTGGAATATGGCATCTTCTTCAATTGTATTTTTCTGATTATTTGACATTTGCTTGAACTATTGTGACAAATTCTCCATTATTGTTACTATTTTTAGAATATAAAAGGTAACAAATATAACCAAACCATCTAAATTACATCTTCCTGAACTTCAAAACAAGATAAAAAATAACCCATAACTGATGTCTTAATTTGGTAGGTCACCTTATTAGAGACAAATTAACCTTTTGGTGAACAGTGAGATGCATGTAGACTTGTAACAATCATTTATACACCTCTGTGGGATCTTATTATATACTAGTCTATAAGTCTGATCAAACTCTAGTAACTTTAGAAAAGAATTGATCAAACAGAATTACTTTTATAACGAGTAAGGTAATATTATGCTACTAGTTGGTGGAAAACATATATTGTCAGAGTTGGTTGGGCATGTTTGAGTCTTTATTATGGCCTGCTTTGTATAAGTCTATTGGCCTCTAAACCATCATTGAGTTCCGAGTTTAACAAAAGGGATGAAAGACCAGTCTTGAAATTGCCAATAAAGAGTATGAAGACATGGTCATACAAGAACAGAAGAAGTATGTGTAAAAGATGATTCTCTTGACCCTCTTTAAATTCGAGACAAGTGGAAGCCTAGCATGATTCACCCATTTCCCTGATACATTTGTAGTTTATCAAAGAAGATCAATCTGCATCAATTTCGAACTTTCTCAAGATTTCACAGATGTAATCCTTAACACCAAATTTTAAAAAATCATAACCGTATTCTGCAATTTTTTAGTGTATCGAGTGCTGAAACTCGTTATACTTTGTTGAATCATACTCAAAGTCAGACATAATTCACGGATATAAACCTTCACACCAAATTTAATCATATCAGATAAAAACTATGCCTCTTTTTGTAAAAAAAAACTTATTGTGAAAGAACAAACCAACATGGGTAATGGGTAATATTTGTCCTAAATCTGGGTGATTAAATTTTTTAGGTAAAATGTGGTTTTTATCTACATATGGCAGATTAAGTGAAAACTCTGGTATAGATATATTTTAATATGCAGTAAATAAAAATAATGAGATACTTCAGAAAGACAAGCCAATGAAAACTGCAGTCTCTATTGCATTAACAAGCCAATTTCGCTTTGACTAAATTAAGGACAATAACTAAAAAACAGTTCATCGAAAAATCGTTAATATCAAACCTGTCCAAAATCTCATCAATATAAATGTTCACACCAAATTTCATTCCAATCAGATGAAAGCTGTAGACTTTATCACATTCACAAGCCAATTATGGACACACAGACGGAAAGGGGTGACAACAATATATAACCATATTATAATGTGGGCGTATAAAAATAATATTTGAAGAAAACAAACAAGAGAGTAAATGGGTTTAATGATATTATGTGTAGAAGTCTATTATCTTGTAAACTATAACAATAACAACCAATTCCAATATTTCTCATGAGACGGTCTATATTACAAAATAATTAAATTGTACAAGTAGGTGGAGTTTTTTACAATGAAAATGTAGGAAGAAATTACTCAAATTAAATTCACTACTCATTTTTTTCACATTTTATTATTTTCAGCGTGGATTTTGTACTGGTTATCTGGTTCATTTCATACCCTAGAAAAGGCGCATTGAACTTCAATGATATGGATGTTTTGTGATATTTCCTTTTCCAGGATTAGTGAATCAATTTTAATATAAACCTTCAAGATATAAACAATATGCAAGATATCTTGCAAGGCAAGGTAACATAAGCCCAATTACAGCTGTGAAAAATTATAACAGTGTTAGTGACTTAAATCTCATATTTTAGATCTTAATAGTACATTTGTAGTCTTAAAACAAGGACTCATCAACATATATATTTCATCTTAATTTTGACAGTGTAATAGGGCAACAGATCTGATCAACATACAACCATACCAAGATTAATCCAGATCGACAATGTATTTCAGCGTCTAATGCATCCACAAGCCAAATGAACTAAATCAAGGGCAATAACTCAAAATATGGTAATCTGAGTACTACCTAATTCAAATGTACACCAAGTTAAATCAAGATGAGATAAAAACTCAATTCTATTGTGCATAAAAGTCAAAATTGGGGAGTTTTAACAAGTCAAGGGCAATAACTCCAAAATTGTCAATCTGATTTTTACTATCTTCGAACTTCTTGACTGATCTCTCATTAATATATACATTTCATCAGGATTCGATAAAAACTGTAACCTGTCCTGCCTACAAGCTCAATTTTGACGCATTATTTAGCACTATGAGATAACTCCAAAACCATTCATTTGTCTTGCGCCTGCAAGTGATTTGATCCAAAGCACCAACAGGGATGATGGCAACACACATTCACAACATATTCACAAACTAATTTGACAAAACCTTGAAAAAAGCTTGAAAAAAGCTTATTCCGGCAATAAACAATTAAACCATTAAAAACTTTCAAAATCTGATTAATAACACTATACATTTTAATGCCATAACAAGCAAATATTGATACGTTCAGTGCTATGAATAACTCAAAAATCGATCAATCTTAGCCAAATTTTAATAATATTAGCAAAGGAAGATAGTCAAAACATTGGCAATGTATGCTATTTCTAACTGTCTGTTTAAATTAGCCTTGCATACAAAAACACCACATCAATCTTTGAACATTTGGATGTTGAAAGTTTTAATAATCATATCAGCTTCACAGCATTCATATTTCAAATAACCTGGTAGTAGAAAATAATATGATAGAGAATTATTTAATGAAGAGCAAGATCATGACTTTCATGAAAATATATCACTTCTAACATCCAGACAGACAGCACCAAATAATCATATATATTTTCACACTTTTCAATTTCCACAAATCAAATCATTCTTAGATTTATGACATTTTGAAAAAACTTGTTTATTTTCTCATCATAATTCAAAGATTTAATCAGAACATGTCAGCCAAGATATCAATAAGTTTTTTTTTATCAAGACAAAAATATTTACAGCATATAAATCTGTTAGACTTAGATGGTGGCTTATGCAGGACACATGATGTTTTTCAAGTCAAAGCTTGTGATAAGTCAAGTGACTAATATAATCAATCAAGTGCAGAATAATTGACCAAAGTGTCACAGAAGATTGAGGAAAGTGCTTATTATTAATGTAGGGTGAACCCTTGACATAATTTATGTTAAAGCTTCATTAGCTCTTGACATGATAAGATAGAAATCATTGTGTAAAATCAAAAGTATATTGAAAGAAGTCCTTTAGTATCTTAATCATTTATCCAAAACAGTAAATGACTTATCTCTGGTACTCTACTTAGTTATCTCTTCATTGCGTTGACTAAGCATTCTCTGGAATCATATATTAATGGCGACAGAAAAATATCTCATGTGTTCTAATACATGCCACTAGAGAATATTAAAATGGATTATTAACAAGATTTTGTATCAATGTAAAAAGCCAAACATGTCATAAATATAATATATTTCATTTGTGAATGAAGAATGTTGTATTATTACATGTCATTTCAAGTTGAAATTCACTTTCTGAATGTCAGTTTAAACAATGAATCATGGTAAAGTAAGGCAAGGTAATAATACACAGTACATACTAAGTATATTGTGTATATATATATTACTCAAATCAAGATAGCCTGTATTTTTTTGTGGTCATGTACTTGATCACAGCAACATTAGTTTGTAAATCTACTACACAAGTACTAACAAATTGTATACCTTGGAATATTGTGTTTATTTTGTTCATGGACAGGACCATGTCCTTGTGTATTGGACCTAAAATGCTGAGTATAAGATATGTTTAAATGTTTGTCCTGTTAATATTTAGTGTATAGAAAGATTTCTAAATACAAAATGGTTTATTTTGAGCTTCCATCTAACACTCCTTGCAAAATATTTACTTACTTCGCTACTTAACTTACACGTTATATTACAGGACATAAAACTGTTATTGGACTCCTTATATGTCTACCTCATTGATTCTGTGGGCGTCTGTGCTTGATTGCAATTTTTATAGGTACCTTTTCCATTTGTGATCATGGATACTCTATGGAGATAAATTTTTTGATAAAAATTATGGAGGACTTAGAGTAGAATAATTTGACATTCTTATCATATTTCAGCCAAGACAATAGAATACAGAATATGGTCACTGAGTAGGCCAATTGTTAATTGAATATCATAGTTAGATATTTAACCCCCACAAGGAGGAAAGTGGGTTAATAACCAATAATTGGTAATAACAGTCAATTTCTGGTTATTATTACATCCTTTATATACCGGACTAAGTACTGTGAACAAAATTACATTTATTGCTTAATAGCCAATTTTTTATCTTAATATAAGCAAATATATTGGAAAGCATTGCCCCCTATATAGATTAATGATAAGTAGTGACAATTATGTCATTTAATTAATGGTTAATTAATGGATGGAAGTATTTCTCAGTTGACCTAAATTTCGCTAACAGTATCTCTCTCATCTAAGAATCTATCAATTGACAAGATTCTCATTAACTCATACTTGTCATTCCCGATCCTTTAGGTTAGTATGCTAAAAGTCAGTTATCTAATGAGTATTATTAATCATTTCTTCTAATTAGATTTTTACATTTATAACATTTACTTGGGGGTTTTATAGCTACTGCATTACTCTGTTTCATTAATGTTTTATGTACACTTTAAACTAATTTATGATGCAGATTTTATTTAATAATCATAACCTTTGAATAGATTGATTTTAATATAGCAAATGATATTTATTTATTCATACTGGTGTTAATATATGTTTCTAAATATCACACAACCATTATAAAATGAAAGTTTTACATGTTATCTAGATATATAACAAGTGATATGCCCACTTTAAAGTATATTTCTGTTTTTATACAGGTTGAAACTCCGACAATATTTGGTCTAATTCAAAATCTCATTAATATACATTATCACACCAAACTGTATTCAAATTAGATCAAAACAAGTCTGTATCACGTTCACAAGCTAATTTTGATTTGTTTTGATAAGTCAAGGGCAATAACTCAAAAACAGTTCATCAAAACATAGTCAATATATAAGTTCTCATCAATATAAATGATCAAATTTCATTCCAATCCGATGAAATCTGCAGTCTGTATCGCATTCACAAGCCAATTTCAACACTTTTAGACTAAGTCAAGGGCAATAATTCAAAACACTTTCATCAAAAAATTGTCAATGTAAAACTTGTCCAAGATCTCATCAACATAAATAATCACACCCAATTTCATTCCAATTCGATGAAAACCGAAATCTCTATTGGTTCACAAGGCAATTAAGGATGGACGGACAGACAGACAGGTGACAACAATAAACCACCACATTATAAAGTTGGCATATAAAAATTGGTATCAAATGGACTATACTGAGGCACTGGTTATCTGTTCTGTTCTTGATAAAATCATGTTATAAATCAATTTCTGATTTGTTAAAGCATGGCATACCAGACATAATTAAAGTTACGTTACTTCCTATTTGTTCACATGTCTGATGCCTGATAAAAATATACAATAATTAGAGATTAATTTGATTTGGTATTGTATTTACATTAATATATGACAGACAAAAGGAACAAAAAAATTCTCAGTAACAAGCATGAAAACATCTTAGGCATTTTATCCATAGACTATTCCCTTGTGGCATGTTCACTTACGGCATTGTGACCTGTACTTTATCTGTAGGCTGTTTCCTGGGGCATGATGACAATTAATTTGCAACAGTGTAGATGTATCTATGCAATATAGTATTAGTAATGGTGTATTACCTCTTGTGCAGCTGCAAAATAATAAATTAGTTCATTCTTTATTTGCTAGTCACATGGCCACAGGTTCCTGAGTACAATCTCTTGGAACAGGCACAGTAAAACAGGTTTAATGTCCCTGTGTCATGTCTCGAGGTCATAAAGGTAACAGCCTATGGAAATATAGATAGTAATTCTACTCTCTTAATAGATTTTTAATGTGTTCAAGGACTGGTAGGGGGTATGCACAATAAGTTATTTTCCACTCAAACTAACCATGAGAGCATTTTATGAGTACAGTGATTTTAGAAGATTTTGTCAAGAACAATTTAAAGCGGAACAACATGGAATGAAATGTGAGTTCTATTTCAAATAGAAATAGAGGAATATAATCCCTAAAGAAATAGAAATCAGGTCAATAACATTTCTTTTCTGTCACCTTTCCTTTTTCATCAACACCTTAACTCAACTACAACAAATCTGTGGATTTCTGAAATGAGTTTTGTCACATCCAGAAAATAGTTAATCATCAACTACACAGAGTTGTATTGAAAACTGACTTAGTAAAAGATTGAAGATCATGTCTGAAAATCGGATCAAAGCTGAATAATGAAATGTTGACACTTTTCAGCTATCATTCCCATGCTAACATTTACACATTGCTTTAATATCTTATTTAATAAAATAATAATAAACTATAGCCACTTGTGGCACAGAGTGGGACTTTGCTAGAGTCGCAAATTGCAACAAACAGGCTGAAAAATCTGGGATAAACTGGCCAAAGCAATGAGGTATCTGTATGCAAGGTACTTTTTGAAAAACGTTATTTCCTACAGACGTAATTGGCTGACCCATATATACATGGCAAATTGGAAGTTTACCTGGATGTGCCACGCCCATCTCATGTTTTTTAGTGTGAATCTAATCACATTCATAATGTATATTCAAGGTACAAATTTGAAGCTTGTACATCTAATAGATCACAAGATATACACACATACATTTCAAGTGAAAATACTGCAAAATGTACTTTAATTCTGGTCACGATATCACAATATATCAAGTCTAGTCATATCATAATAAATCAATTCTAATCATATTCTAAGAAATCAAGTCTGGTCATGATATCGCAATATATCAAGTCTGGTCCTATCATAATAAATCAATTCTAATCATATTCTTAGAAATCAAGTCTGGTCATGATATCGCAATATATCAAGTCTGTTCCTATCATAATAAATCAATTCTAATCATATTCTAAGAAATCAAGTCTGGTCATGATATCGCAATATATCAAGTCTAGTCATATCATAATAAATCAATTCTAATCATATTCTAAGAAATCAAGTCTGGTCATGATATCGCAATATATCAAGTCTAGTCATATCATAATAAATCAATTCTAATCATATTCTAAGAAATCAAGTCTGGTCATGATATCGCAATATATCAAGTCTGGTCATGATATGAATAAATCAAGTCTAATCATATTCTAATAAATCAAGTCTAGTCATATTCGAATAAATCAAGTCTGGTCATGATATCGCAATAAATCAAGTCTGGTCATGATATCGCAATAAAACAAGTCTGGTCATGATATCGCAATATATCAAGTCTAGTCATATCATAATAAATCAATTCTAATCATATTCTAAGAAATCAAGTCTGGTCATGATATTGCAATATATCAAGTCTGGTCATATCATAATAAATCAATTCTAATCATATTCTAAGAAATCAAGTCTGGTCATATCGCAATAAATCAAGTCTGGTCATGATATCGCAATATATCAAGTCTGGTCATATCATAATAAATCAATTCTAATCATATTGTAATATATCAAGTCTGGTCATGATATCGCAATCAATCAAGTCTGGTCATGATATCGTAATAAAACAAGTCTGGTCATGATATTGAATAACAAATCAGACATATGAATAAAACAAGTCTGGTCATGATATTGTAATAAAACAAGTCTCACCATATTATCGTAATAAAACAAGTCTCACCATGAAATCGTAATAAAACAAATGCTATAGTGTTTATTTACTATTGTCTTATCTTTTCTTCAGCGCATTTTTATATAATATATTACATTGAATGATGTTAATCACATTTTATGTAACATTGACATGACATATAGTCACACCCACTAAGATTTCATGTTCTCCAAATATCTGCAGATGCATTTAGTCGCATGTTGAAGATGTCAATAAATCAAAGTGTATCATATAAAATCGCATGACATGCTAATTAATATTTGAAACATATATTGAACCTTTTTCTAATATGCAATTTATTTTTTTTTTCATTAAAACAAGCAAAAAATCATGAAATAATATCTTGTGACAATTTCAATATTCCGAATCAAGGATATTGAAAATATTGATAATTTTAAATGCACAAAAGTGTTGTTTATCCTATACAAATAGTATCATATCTGAAACCATATTCCGTAATTAATCACTTATCAATATCATATAGATTTATTTTGTATTGCAGCTTCACAATTTTAGTGAAGTATCAGCATTAAAAGCATCCAATAAAAAGTGTTTAATTATTCATTATATCAAAACACATTGAGATTTTATACAATATGTTTGGGATGTTGATTATTATAGCCAAAAGTTGATATCAAATTTTTTAAATTACCTGTAGATTTCAGTGTTTTAGATCATAGAATCTCTTTCAAGAAAGCTTGCCTCAAGCCTGGAAATAATTCTTGATAGGCCATCTGACATGTTGTCAGAGACTAATAAGTTTCTATTTGACATTGCTGGACAAATACAAAATTTTGCATTTCATATCCTTCTTAATAGATTTTCAAGCATGAGTAGGAGTTTTACTTGAGTACATTAATTATAGCTGAAAATCCAAATGAAAAGTTAGGTTTTCAGGATTATTTATCTATCAGTTGTATTTCTGTATCTTTTCTTAATTGAAAAGACATGAAAGAGCTGGATGAGCTAGGTGATTAAGCTGATAAAGATGTAACACACATAAAAAAAAATATTCAGATTTATTTTAACAGTACCCTTTTTCTTGCCTTTGACAACTTCGCCATTTTGATTGTATTTGACAATTCTTTCTGTTTTTATCGGCTTCATTGTCTCTTATTTGACACGATGAGTTACTTGATTCTTTGTTTTTGTCAGATGACGAAGATGAGAAGAAGGAAGTGTTCATGCTGGACATTTAAATTAATTAAGGAATTCTGCCATTGATATCTCTATAGAAACTGCATATTCCAGTAAAACAAATCCAAAGGCAATCTAAAAATTGACATAAGACCTCTCATAGCGATATAAGTGGTAATATAAATAAAGATGAAATATTTTTTAATTCTTATCAACATCATTTAAATTATAAACATAAAATTATTAAAATTATTGATCACTTGGAAATTTATAATAAGTTCACTTTATTAGTTTTAAATACAATTTGGACAACAATTTTGATTGTATTTTACATATGCCTTTGATTTGAATATCGTGATGTGGCATGACATCGTTGTTTAAATAATTGACCAATCGCCATGATAAAATCACAAATTTTCATGTTTACACCAACAATATAATGATCACGCTGAGGTTAATAGAAACGGCTATGTGACTTGGATGAAAACAAAAATGGCTTTTGATGATGATCAATTCCGCGGATAAAAGGTCGGTCAATGTGCACGTGCAGTAATCCGTTCACGGCATGCTTCGCACTTACACTACAAAAATCTACAGAATTTGATCTGATAACAATTCTGTGGCCCAGAATTGAAAACATTCTGAGATTGATTAAATTTTGCAATGGTTTAATTTCAAAAAGAAAGAACAATATTTTTATTTATTCACATTATCTTGTTTTCATTCTCAGATTATCAGTGCTCACTCACAGAGCACAAAGTCAACTTGAATAATGGAGATCCAAATTTGAGAGAGTTGTAGAGGAATATGTTATTACATGGCCATTTCATCACAGTTTTGAATCATTGAAAGGAATATCTCAATTTGACAACATACATAAATATACTAATTTTCACTAGGTCAGAACAGTTAACGAAAAAGAACCCCAAGAAGAGATCAAAACACAGAGCCTCTAACATTCAGCAGCATTCCGCGAACGTCAATATTAATAGATCAGGACAGGTAATTACTTTAAAAAATTTCATTGCAAGAAAAATGTGATGTCAACCATGTGATTTCATCAATATACACAAGTGAAGGTTTGATTAAATTTTATTTAAATCATTCTTAATCTTTTCTATCTATACTGCTCGTGCTTTTTAACCACAGTTCCTCCATGAGTTTCATAGAAGTTGATAACAAGATAAAAACAACATATGTCAATTTATAACAAGGATCAGAATGGGAAAATATTTGCCAGGGCAATGACTATCATGCTGTCAATGTACTACATGTACTTAGAGTTGCTAGTTTACATTTACACATTTGCTTTTTCAGGGTCAAACAAAGCTAGTCATGGGTTCCAATTTCGGTCTGAATGTGAAGACTGGAATAAGCAATCTTTCCTCATTATTCCAATGAACCATACTGAAAAGGGTTATGAAAATAATTTTGCAAAGATCAATGTGATTGCATTCATAAACTTGCTCGATAGAAAACAAACTTATGCACATGGGTACATGATAAAAGCTTCTTCGTTTACAGTAGATGAAATCTTAGGATTATACAATATAACAGTTGTTAACCTGACATAGTGCCTTTCTTATACATTAGAAATCTCAACCCTAGAATATTTATATAAGTCCATTGGACCATCTACCCTTGGTAGGACCAGACATCAATTAATGACAGAACTGTTGAGAACAAATGACAGGGTTTCCGGACTGTAACAGATGTTTGATAGATGATCGCATGTTCTTCACCACAGACAACACTGACAGACTTAGATATCCTTCTTACATCTAACTATTGTTAATCAAGTGTTGAATTGGACAAAACGTAATTTTCAGCAGATAAAATTATATGAATTGCGGTTCTTGTCTTATTGCCTGATAACAGCATCTGGTAGTTATAAACACAAACAAAAGCTTAACATAATCTTTTTACAATCTACCAATTTGATCATCAATGATTGATAAACTTGTGCCCAAAATTTACATTTTCAGGTCTATTATTTGTGCACAATAAAGAATTCTGAATATGTTCAAAATCTGCTATGGCTTCTTCAATGATAAATTTTACATTTAAAATCTCTTCCGATACTTCAATTATATCTACTTGATAGAAAAAAATGTATCTGGAAAATAGTTCTCATCAATGCAGAGCAGCTGTTCAAACTTTTTAACAGCGATTGAAAATAAAATATCAAGTTAGCCCTGAAGCTTTCAAAATGTTTTGAAAATCATTCAAAATATCATTTGTCCAAGATGCTTTTTTTGAATTATCTGATGATGTCAATATTACAATAGAGTTGTTGTTGCGATTTTTCATGCTGCCTGAAGCCTGTAAAACCTAGACTAGATTAACACAAGTTCTAAATAATAATTATTGAAAAATATTTTGTGTTGACCAATTGTATTTGTTTATTTAAAGTTTTCCTGTGTATTTATCTATTTGTAAATTACTTCATTGTTCTTACTTCAACCCGCCATTGAGAAGTTTGTGGAATTTGCAACTGACAATGTTCTGAATTTCATAGTGTCAGTTACATGAGTATTTTTAACATATGTTGATTTGGAAGATTGATTTATTTGTTGAATAACATGAAAATTATTTTTTACAGACTACAAAGTAACAAAAGGAGCTTATGTATCATCATGATATATCAACAGAATATGGTATGAAACTTTTGCTGAATGTTCACAATTTGTTAATACTGTTAATCTATATTGGTAGTTACTGGGGAAATTTTGTAACTCAAAAGAGTTTACTAGATACCAATCAAACCAAACAATAAATTCTGATTTCTAAAAAGAGAACTAACAATGAAAGGAGGTCTGCATGAGTCTGTTTTGGCAGCTGTTGTATCATAATCAAACTTTCCAAGCAGTAGTTATTGTGCAACAGTTAATTGTATTAAAACTGTATAACTGTTTACATTAAAATAAATAAAATGACACTTAGCTTGTATTCTGTCAATCTTATAATAGATACTACAATGTTAGTAACAAAGATGTGACTGTAGTCATACATGCTAGATCTTCTACAAACTCTGGTTGTTATGTGGAGTCAAACACAGATCATTGAGTGAAATTCAAAGTTCTCAACAGAGCTCACCAGAATCCTCTAATCATTGTCTTCAGTAGCAGATTTTGTTTTTCCTTTGAGATTTGATCATAAACTTGATGATAGAGTATTTGTGGTGTTAACTGTGAACAGTTATCTATGTGACAACAATTCAAGGAATCTGTTCTCTATATTTTTACATTATCAATTGAGTTTCAATCATTAATAAGAAGACTTGATTCCTTTAAAGATTGGATGATAAGCAATCACGGTCATATTATTTCACTTCAAACTGTTTAAGCATGATAATCTGTATAAAAAACTTAGTCAATATATGCAAAGAACATAAATTTGAAATAGTCACCAACAAGATATAATATTTCAACAATATTAAAATTACCTTAATTGGCTAAAATACCAAGAAATAGAAGTTGCCTTTAGTTTAACTGCTTTCAATTTAATCAAGCAGTCTATGCTTTTTTTTCAATACGAGGTCAATTTAGAAGGTTAAGAGGTTTATAAAAGGGTTTTATATTGTCTGAATCTTTTATATCATCTTGTTAATTTTATTGAAGATTCTCAATTCTCAAATAAAGTACAAGTACTTGCCAGTAACAGTTATGTTCATTGTGGTTTGCCTTGATCTGGTTTAATATCTCATTGAAAAGTGGCTGTGAATTTACAAGCACGTACACTTGCAATAGAGAATAGATAATAATAATGTCCACAAAAGGCTCATCAGCAATTCTCAATAGATGTATTAAAAGCAAAGATACACTTCTACATAAATAGTACAATGACATAGAACACAGCGGAACGCTAGAAGTGGGTATAATACAACAACATTTAAAAAATTCATTTGACAATAAAATAAACATCTCCATAGATAATAACCAGCCATCTCATGTAAGACTCAAAGTTCATCAAGAACAAACTAAATCATTCCAATATTACATTTTAATGGCTATGTAGCTTTAAGTTTTAAATATGATGTCCCAGATGAGGAAGGTGCCAATTTACAGATTTTTTTGAATACATATCAAATTAATACATTAATATAGTGTAAAGAAACATTTGGAACAAATTGCTATTTTGACTTCAAGCCAATCATATTTTATTTTAACATATTTGAAGTGTCTAGATTAGTTCATATTTTAGTTTTTAGATTAGTTTTTATTAGTCCCAATGTGATGAACATTTAAAAAAAATTTATTGTCATCAAATATTCTGTTTGTCTATCTTCTAACATTTATCTACTGCTCATTTTAAAGGCTACGGTACAGTTCTTGTCATTTTGATTATGCTTAATATCCATTTTCATGATGTTCAGATCATATCAGTGATTTTCAGCATTTGACAAATTGCACAGGTACAATATATTGCTGAAACTACTAATTTTGGGATTATACTTTCCAGACTACAGTTATTGACTGAATTGGAGGTTATGCCGTTTTTTTTTAAATACATCTAAATAATCCATTAGCATGAAACATGTTTATTGTGTAGCTTGTGATAGGGCTTTACACCAATAATTTACTAAAATACTGCTTATCAAGAAAAAATAAACAAATATTACAAATATACAATGACTTATAATATTTCAATCAGATTGAGAATAATGTGCTGGATGGTGTATTATAATCAGCTGGATTTGACCATGACATGGTATGAGACATGTGAACACATTAATCCCCTACTTATCTTGGAATAAAAACCATCATTAAATGATCACCACTGATTATTATTAACTTGATATCAGAATTTGTTATTGTGTTTTTATCTATTTCTTTCTTTAATGTAGTGGGATGGATTTAATTAAAAGATAACATTGAAGGTACATTACAGAAGGTTTTATAACAGATCCCAAGATACCTACCAAAAGTAGGTTGTATAAGAAGTAGAGATGGCAATGATAGTAAGTTCATAGTTGCTATCCTAAATATATATATTGTGTTGATATTTGTATCCAAATTCAATCAAGCATAAAAAAAAACGTCATGAAGACTCCAAAAATTTTAATCATTATCAGAATTTCATCATCCTTACCTTGTTATTAACAGAGAAATACAAAAACAATACTTCAAAGATTAAAACAAACCATAAAAGAGGATAAATATTATTGCAAACAATACATTTCTTGGGGTCCCAACTATCTGTCTAGAGTAGGGGGACACAGCAAACCACACGTTTTTACAAATTATAGAAACAATTCCTTCATTTTTATTACCCTTCCAAACATATACATACAGCAACCATTGAACTACCATACTAAGAACCATCAAAAGTGTTTAATGTAAATGTTAATGTAAAAACACACAATCCCAACGAAAAACAATGTGACAAGTAATACGGTGCTGTTTTTTGCTGGAAAATTAACTTAAAAAAGAAATATACAGTTACAATCATCTGGTTGGTCATTTATTGATCTTAAATTTTGCTTTATTATTCAATCACATTATTGTATTTCTTAAAATCTGGATTTTATCTTGAAAAATATGGCCGCTAAATCATTAATTTCATAGGATTGATCACAGAAACTATTGACCAAATGTTATCGTCCTTGATTTCATGAAAATCTTCAGAATATTGAGAAATATGATTCCAATATCTAAAAAAAACCATGATATATGATGAGTAATCTACTTTATGACAGGCTAATCTGACAAATATTCCTTGCCTTACAGAACCAGTGGAAAGCCGATTAAACAGTAAGTTGATACAATCCCTTTAGAAAGAATAATATCCGTAAAGGAAGAAAGCTTATTGAAATAGAACAATCAGCCATGAGATAGGAGTTAATAATATGAAATTTAAAAGTTATACTTCAATAACAAGACATTCTGTTCTCAATAGATTGAAGGTAACTGAAACAAAGCTGATACTGAGAGATTATTTCACAATTAATTCTGAATGAATTAAAGTTTACAAACAAATTATTCAAATCTCTTGTTATTAGAGAATACTGATATTTATCAAACATGCTTATTTTGTCTTTTGTCTTTTGATCAAAATGGATTTTCCTCAAACAGTGCCTCATTCCTAAGATAGAGAGGTATTAGATTTGATAAATGAGTTGAACTTTTTAAGACATTATATTAAACACTTGATTCTTAGTAAATGGTAAAAAAAAGATTCACAATATAATGGTGCTTATTAACATAACATTTTTTGATCAATATAATACAATTTTAACACAGAATTGAGCAAAAAAAAATAATAATAAAATTATAAGTGGAAATTGAATGAAAAAAAGAACTGATGTAGTCAAGAAAACTAGAACATCTAGAAACTTGAATGCACTAATGTGATTAGTTTGAATTATCATGTATTATCACCATCACAATTCATTTCAATTTACATTTCACTTGTCATGATCAATCATATAATCATTTTAACTCATGCTTCAAAATTCAATTTTAAAACTCTATTTATTCTTAAATAAAAATTGAAAGGACAAATTTTTAAATGAACCATCTGTACTTGCTTGGACAGGGAAGTGGCTGAGGAGGTATGTTTCCTTATCAGAAGCCGAAATTAAAAATAAAATATGTTAAGACTGAATTTGAATCATTTGGTGTGTTTTTCATTTTTTGTAAAAATGAAAAACAATATATAAGTCTCAACTTCAATATGTGTATTGTTCTTTAGTTTTCTTATAAGAGCTTTAGCCTCAAGATCTTGTGCTGCTCTGAGAACCTGTCAATGAAATCATCTAGGTTTATGGACGCAGTGAGTCCTCGCTCAATATGCAAGACTCTAAGATCGCTTAATCGAGTGTTTGTCATTGCATTCCTCAAATAAGTTTTGTCAGCTTTAAACAAGAAAAGCTGCATTTGCAAGCCGATGATGATACTGGAATTGCAATTCTGATTTTGTAAAGACGAAATAATGCACTGAAAACCTTCTGATAAGGATCTAAAAATGCGGTAAACTTTAACAGCGTTTTTGGTTGACCTTCCCCAAATTTGTTAATTCGCGCTCTATAAGACGTTCAGAAAGTGTTGTTTTCCCTCCCATGCTTGTACCAACCATTTTGTTAGATCACTACTGATACTAACGACAACTGCATATAATGACGTAATGGTAGGCCTACTGTCTTTAATGATTATGGTGGGCACAAGTGTGGTCTTGGCAAAACAGCCAAGAATAACTTGAAGCATGTAAATTGTAATTGGAGTCATGTATTAAATTAATGCAAACAATCCTGCAATCACGTAAACAATATTTAGGGATAATTTATTTTATCACCGGTTTTACACACACATCTATTCCACACATGCACCGACTGATATCATTTGGAGGGGTAAGCAAGGGGGCAAGGGTTCCATGTGGGGGCTCTAGAAACCCTACCTTTTCCCTCCCCCCCAACTTCTATATCATTGAGTATTTAATTTTCATTTGTTTTGCAAAACATTGATTTGTACCTCTTACCACACTTCATGTCATACAAATATTTGTGAGAATGCAACAAATCAATTCTATATCTAAAACACAGGGACAATTGAGACAGGCCATGAAAGGCTTGAGCCCATGTGCTCCACAAAACTGGTACAACCTTAGCAGTTGTCCCCCATTTAGTCCGTCTGCCCCCTATTTATTATTTTCCTGATCTCGGCAGTGCCATTAAGACACCATTTCAATCCAACACCATTAAAATTTCTGAATCATTTTGTTGTAGCCATTTTCTCTTTAAAATATTTGTAAATAAATATAACAAATGGAATGGTTTTACAACTTTGACTCTTTCCTATAAAATTTGTTTTACATAAATGTGGCAAAAGATTTTATTCAATAAGCTACTTATAATTTGATTGTTTGAAAGCTTAGTGGGAAAGCCATCAAACATTCAAACACAATATCAACAATTAGTGTAAACAATAACATGCCATAAATTGGTCACAAACAGTGCCATAGCTTTTATGCTATAAAGTTAGTTTGACAAAACAAATTAATTGATATATTTATTAGTAATAAGACTTGTGTTTTTTGCATGGTAATATAATAAATAGATACTATGCTATATACATCCAAACTGACATTTTCTTTCAATAATAATATATTTTTAAAATCTGTTATAAACTTTAGATTAAATGATATACAAAGCAATTATCTGATCATTTTAATAAGAGAACTGAGACAGGAATGGTCCAGGTATGTACAGATTAATATTAATATTCCATGATTGTAAATTTGGCTGATTATTATAATAAAAGGTACAAATCTTTCTTTTAATACTACCAATATGTTTGTAAAAAAAAATAATTCAATACTTTGTTTCATTGGGTGAACAGAAAATTGAAGATGGATTCCTGTCACAGGATGGGCTTTTTTCAAAATTAACATTCCCAGCTTCAAATTTCTCATGTTTCTCTATACAATAAGCTACCAAAATCAGACTCATAATTTAAAATAAGAGATGGATATAATGAAATGTTACAAAATAAATATATTAAACAAATACTACTGCATTTTCAAATTCACAACAACAGATCAATCTTTGAATCAATCTTGACCTTATTAAATGAAGAACAGCCACTCCAGATTTCTATAATGAATGAATGGTACATGGTTAAAATTACTTATCTAATGTAGTGGTATGTTGTGATTTTAAACCACCAAAGAGAACAACCTATTATCATTATACAAATCTTCATCAAGTCTTTCAATTTATCATCCTATTCTTTTTCTATTTCCAGAAGAATGGGAGAAATAGTTTTTGAAAGTTCAAGTGGCAAGTTCATTATCCTTGCTGTCATTCAGGCATTGTTTATTATATTGACAACATTCAGTAATTTAATATCGTGGATGGTAGGGCGAGTCATCTTGACTCCCAACATCATATTCAAACAACTTTTTCTGGGACTTGTGTTGACACAGTTTATCAATCTTGTCTTCACTGAAACTTTTAATTTAATTGTTTTAGCCATCGGTGATTGGAATCTGGGAAAAAATGTGTGTACCTTTTCAATTAATGTTTCAATGTCATCAGAAACGATGTCGTCTTGGCTTTTGGCACTCCTTCTGCTAGATGGTTATATAAAATCACGATTCAGCGAACAATACAAATATTGGTATAAAAAACGATTAACTATTATTAGTTGTGTAATTTGGTTAGGACTATTTATTATAATTTTACCAGTAAACTCAGTGATATCAGTTGGTGCCTTTCATTTTGATAACACAACAAACACCTGGCATTGTCATCTACCACAGCAGGTATCAACAACTATTGTCAATTTCTTCATTGATTTTCTTTTTCCTATCATTTTGTCGATGTGGCTTTTTATTAACTTTAAATACTATGTCAAGAAGAACAAAATTATAACTCAGCATTTGGATAAAGCAAGTCCGGAACTAACAGATGATTTAAGCAGTGTGGAATCCAATCGACCAAAGACACCATGGAGTACAGCATGGCGTGATAAGATTGAAGAAAAGATTAATGATGGACCGAATAACACTCTGCCACCAATTTGTACAATTTATCCATTCATGCAAAAACCAGCAATGATATCAATCAAATCACAAAATGAGCAAAAAATTGACAGCAATCATATAACAGATTACACTGCCAAAATAAATCGAAAATCAAGCTTTTCTGCAGCTGATGTGACCTCATTATCAAATGATGGATTGCAGAGATTTCAGAGACCTAGTTTACCAGACATTCGTGACTCTTTACAATTTCAATCATCTACTCCTGTTGAAGCCTGGCACAGTATCATTCAATTTCATAAACAACAAAACAAGGCTGGAGTAGACAATAGACCAGCTAAATTAGATGAGGTTCAATCATTGCATGGAAACTCAAATTCTGGATCACCCGATGACACCAGCTCAAATCTATTACAACTTGATGTGAAGAAATTAGGAGTTGAGTTGTTCCAGAAGTCAAATGAGTTATCTCTGACAGATCATGACAAAGCAACAAGTACATGTGATGATAATGTTAGGGAAAAATATAATGGACAGTTGACAAGTTCTGAGGAAAAAGACACTACAGAGTCTCTTAAGACAATATCAGATGAAAATCAGCACATGGTTAGAAGATTAAACGTGAAATCAGTGAGTTTGACAGATATTAATGACGTTCATGAGAATGGTGATTGTAAAAAATGGGAATCAGCTCAGTGTGACACAAATTCAATCCCATGTTTTACTCCCAATAATCGCTCTAATAGTTTAGATAATACCCAAACCACTGATCACTTCACTGATAAAAACAAGCAAATTCATCATGAAAAGAATAAATTAAGGAAAAAGAGAAGAAAAGGTGATGGAATTTATCCAAAGAAAGAGGGAAGAGATTCAGATAATAATTCAATAGATTTTGAAATATTAGATTATCAAACAAGTACAACATTAAGACGGAAAAAAAGCAATGTTCCTTATTTCCTGACTAAAATCAAGAAAGCATGGTTTAAGAAATCAATCACATCTTCTGATTATGAAATGAATGAATTCTATACTGATGAATATGAAGAAAATGGTCATTTAATAAACATATATTTAGTTTTGATAATGATTTATCAGTTCCTTGCATTACCCAAAGTATGTCTTCAATTTTATCTGTCTTCATGTTCTGAGTGTACTACTGACTTTATTGTGTTGTACTGTCTCAACCTTATAGAAAGAATTCCTCAAATTGTCTCACCAATTTTAATAGTATATCTTCATCCACCTTTTAATGTTATTATGATGTATTTTTTGTCTTGGTTTAAGTGTCAATGTAACAAAAAATAATTTTTGTATTTAGTATTTCAACATATAATTGATTTTCTGTAATGAATGAATTAGCATGCATTGATCTGATATTACACTGCGCTAGACACTTAAATTATTGCATTTGTTGTTTTTTTAACCAAATAAAATGTATTTCTAAATTTGTTGATTGATGTAAATTGCTCCTTGTAAACAGGTTTTAAGTGTCTTACAACAACAAAACTACATAATCTAACAAATTTAAACAACATCTTTCAACTCTCAATGCCATATTTGTAATGGTTATTTTCTGAAATAATTTGAAAGTGATCTGATTATAAGGGTTTTCTATATAGAAACACAAACAACATTAAAATTACCTTCTGAAATTTTCTTTGTAATTAAACTAAGAAACTAAATTAAGTTCTAAAAGAGGATTTAAGTAAACTTAATTTGCAGATGAAAAAGCAGTTTGTTTGCATTAGAAATATTTAAAGAGGTACTAAATTTGAAACAAAACAGATCAATTTAGAGAATGTATTGTTTTCAAGTTATATTATACTAGACTTGTTTTATATATAAAAACTTATTAACTAGTTTAATATATACTAAACAGAGCTATGAAATAAAACTTACAAAAATAGATTTATGACTTTAGATAAAAATGTAATGAGATGATTAAATAGTAAAAATGTAATAGAGTAAAATTTACAAAAGCCACCCTAATATTCCATGAATTTATTGCTGGTAGAAGCCATTGTTTATAATTTTGTATTGATGTATTCACCAAATAGGCTGTTTACTAATTGTTATTTCAGGACAAAGTATTTATATATTACATTTATGGTTTATAATTTGTCTAAAAAGGACCAATGTCAAAGATTTTGCTTCTGTCATGACAATGAAAATCAACATCCAGAACTGCTCAATCTGTTAAAATATAGGAATAAATATCATAAGAAACCTTGATGGTATAAGATATAGTCATTTTATTATTTGCTTTACCCATACCTCATTTAATCATAATTAAATGCTTAAGAGAAAAATGTTTTAGAAGTATCAACAGCCATATTTAGACTATATCTCTTTAAATTTTAAAAGTCCAATAGTTTTTAATTTCATCAATAACAATAATATCTCATGTGAAAGAAGATAATCCCCAGGTTTAACAGAGATGAATATCAACTAGATTCTCATTAAGTCTATATATCTTGTATTATCAAGTAATACTCAGTATTAACAACCTTTTCACCTGATATTATACTCAATAGTCATTGTTTATTTCAAATATCTTTAATATAATGTGTGAATGACATCATACTTCCTTGGGTGCCTTTTGATTTATCTGACTTACATTAACAGAAGAGTCCGTATATACACAATATTGCTTCATTATTTCACTGTATAAAAGTTTATTGATAAATATACATATTATTGATGTTACATTGTTGACAATCCACAATGTTCTTTAAAACAAAATACAGATCACCCTCATTGTAAGAACTAGATCATTTTGATTGATTCAAATGGCTGAAATGATTTAAATGAATACAATGTGTATTAAATTCTAGGCCAGACAAATATTTCCCTCAAATTGTTTCAAATTATTCCCCACACGTTTTAGCAATTTAGTTTTTATGCCAAATAATCCCAACTCAGTCAACACATATTTATCAAATTGTTCTTCTCCAATCAAACAACCAGATAAAACCCATTCTTGATATCCTAACAACTTTTTAACTGCATAATTCCAATTTTAACCAGGTATACTATAAATCAACTGGTGCAGAATACAACCAGCCAATAGTGAGCACCAAACCACTAAATAGGTTATTTTAAATAAACAATTTCAGCATGATAACTTTAAATGTCATAGAAGTTTTGGAGCCTACAGAAAGTTGTACAAGGAAAGACGTGTGAAGGAATTCCTGTCTGAAATTGGTAAATTTGTTTGTAGGCAGTGGCGTTTCTTAATTACTAACTGGGAGGGGGGAGGGGCAAGTAGGGGCCACAGAATTGTCAAGTGGGTTAATTCTTTAATATTGGTCTGAACAGTTTGGCCGTAGGAGATTGTGATACATCTGATAGTAGGACTACAAGAACAATAGTTAAATCAGAAATACTCCAACCTTTAACCTTACTACCACTGGTTGTAGATTCATCCACCTCCAGTGTACATTTTTCAAGAAGTTAGCCCACTTTAAAGTATACTTTCTGTTTTAACAAAGGTTGAAACTTCAATATTTTTTTAACGAAATAAACCACAATTTGGGCATAGTCCAAAATTTCATCAATATGAAATATATGTTTACACCATATTTCATTTAAATCGGATAAAAACTGTAGTCTTTGCTGAGTTCACAAACAAATAGATACCTAATATGAGTGTTGTAAATAATTACTGAAATAATGCAGCTCCTTTGTGAATGTCGACCCCAACTGAATCCATAAAGCTTTTGTTAGTTTGAAAAACAAAAGAATAATTATGCTATTCTGACAACTAAAAATTAAGAATAACATTTAGCCTAGTTCTATGATGATCAAGGCCATATAACCATTTTATACAATTCAAACCCTTGATGTAAAAGATATAGACCTACACATCTATTCAATAAATACCTAACAACAAAAACTAAATTATTATACCCATTTCTGTAATAATGCATTCTGAATACAAATTATATAAAAGCAATAAAAAACAAAATTAAAATATTCACTGGACAATATTTAATGTCATAAAATGAGACAAGAACATAAAATTCACACACCATTACATGTTATTATCATGAGGAATACATATACTGATGATAAAAAAACATTATTAAAGACTGTAAGTTCAGACGGTATAATATGCCCTTTAAAGATTAAATTAACTGAGAAAAAAAAACTGAGTGAAAATAATATTTAAATAATAATATTATTATCACATATATCTACATAAACCAGACTGAAGTGGGCTCAAAAAAATATCAAACATACACTTATAGATTGTGTAATTGTTTGATGCATATGGTGTTTTTCACACACATGCCATGACTGTGTTTCAATTATAGAATTTCTCTATTGTAATATACATGTACAATCAATAATTGATTCAGGTTGATACCAGGTTATTGTCACTATTATATTTACAACAAAGGATAAGAAGGATTTATCGAGCAATGTAACTCAGCAATAACTCATAGAAAATAATTTTTGGTCTGATTTTTAATAGGGTTCATCCTTGGCTGATGACAAACACTAACACCAAGTTTCATCAAAATCTGTCAAGAAACCAGCTCCCTATTGTGTCAACAACACTAAATTGTGGACAGAGAGACACACGGACAGACACACGGACAGCAAGCCAGAAGCTAGCCTGCATACCTAGGGGGGACATCGATTACTGAGAGGGGGGCAGAATAAATGGCATTCTCTGATTGAACACAATCAGGCTACAGGCCTGATGGACAGACAGACAGAGGCGACAAATATGTACGCCCACATTAATGTGTGGGCATATAAAAACTGGAAAAGCTATTCTACCAATATGTACAGAACCATAATATCATCTAATCAATCATAAAAAAACATTAAAAAGACAGTTGTCATGTGTGACAAGATAGAAGGTTGTTGAATAGACATGTTTGTATAACAGATAATTATCTGCTCTGATAAGACACTGTTAATAGATAATTCATTTTCCTGTTTAGGAGACAAGGCGCTAGCTTTGTTCTAACTAATCAAATATTAAATAAAATATGTTGTTTTCATGAGCCCATATCAACATGTTCCTATGTATGTATTGGAGTGTAATATAAATTGCACTGAAGGTTAATTAAATAAATCATTTGTAATTAAAGGGAAATAACTACCTCTATCCAATCTTGGTGGAGGGCGATATTTGATTCCTGTTTGACTCCAGTATACAGGTATTGAACCGCGAACTTGAACAAATGAAACCAGGTGTGGAAAAAATTCAATGATCTGCAAAAGATGATTCAAATTTTATATAAAGTATTATATGAATATCCATCTTTTTTTAAATTATTTATAATACATTGTGTTGTAACTTCAATATTTGCATCACTTACTTGTTCAGTTTCTACAAAATTGGCACAAGAACCAGTTTCATCTAAACCTCTTTTTTTAGATCTTGTACCTGGAAAAATGTAAATGTATTTGTTGTTGGGACATGTTTGCCATTTATTTGAACAATTATACCCGAGTCTCAGAAACACGAAATTTTAGCTCATCAATTACAGTGTACAAACTTAAAATGACCATATATAGAAAACTCATAACTATAAATAAAAAACGTAATTAGAGTTTTGGGGGATTTATGCATTTTTTTAGTACTTCTAAAGGCTATTTTCATGTATGCTTATCCAACCCTTGATAATAGCGAACAATGACCTTTAGAAAGACAACAAAGAAAAAATGACAAGGTAAACTAACTCCATCAAAATGTTTTAATCTAAAATATATCATTGAAGATGAAAATCGTTGGCAAATTATTCTTACCAGCTCGATGTCGACTTCTTCTAGATAATAACCATATATCATATTTTAATGGTTCAACTGATGACGAGGCATAATCACCAGGTGAATCACCAGGACTGACATTCTCACTGAAATCCATCTGACATCTAGCCATCTGTATATAACCTTGTACTATTGGTATTATCCAATGATCAGCTAAATCTATTTCTTCACACTGTTAAACATAATTAATGACCATCAAGGTAATAACAGTTTTCTATTGCTATAATTGTATAAACTAATAAATTTCTGATATCAATATCAGGGCTTTCAACAAAAGAAATGAAATGAAATGAATGGAGTTTTACATCCTACTCTTCTGCACCTTATGGGCTAATGAAAGCGGGTAATGCCATGCAGTGTGCAATGAGGGAAATTTTGCCAGAACTGTCAAGGGATCTGTAAAGTGCACAGCCTGTAACACACAGGACCTTGGATTATTCCAAATGACTAGAAGCTTTTTCGATGCCGGTCCCTCCAACCAGCATCAATGATATGGGAAACCTGGCTGCTGAGAAATGTAACGGTTTGTCTCAATCTTTGCTAAGATCAAACCCTGGACCCTAGCCAGCAAGTGAGCCACCACAGCCATCCTGGGCTTGAGACAGAATAATATAATGTATGAAAAGCAAAACTCATTGGGTGAAAATCAAAAAATTTGTTTTTAATGCTAAAAATGGCCTTGGCTTTCTCTAAGTTGTCAATTCGTCTACATTTTTATGTTTGGAAACTTGAAAAATAAATGCTTTTCAACAAGCTAGACCCTTTGTAATCTCAATAGAATATTTACCTGGAAATCTATGAGTTCTTGTATGAGATATTTATTCCAAAAGAATCTCTGATCACAACGTTTAAATAATGGTAATGATTCATTATACTGTGAAGAATGTTGTTGTTGTAAACTACATGTTAAATCATATTTATCACTATAATAAAACGACTCTTCTTCATTAAACATCTTGATTAATTCCTGTAAACAGTAACAAAATTTACTTCAAATGCTCCAAACTACACAAGTTTCAACAGCTCAGTAAAGAGTTAAACAAGAATGCCCTCAAACCCTAAAATTTTTTAATAAATAAATGAGTAACATTGTACTTACATCTAATATCCTTCTTTCAAACTTTTCCTTGTCTTTTATTTCTTTCTAAAATATACCATCACATACAACAATTAACCATTTTGTTTACTGCAGTCAATATTTTGGATTAATCAGTACTAAATAAGTGATTATCTTATATCAGGCAATATGAAAAATGACTAGGGCAGTACAATTAAGCATTATAATGTTGAATATGAATTGAAAGAAACAACAGACAATACCTTTTTTGGTTTGACGTTTTCAGCAGCTGATTTAATAGTATGCCATGTTTTAAGTAGGGGTTTTTGTAATAATTCTGGTCTCGTAATTTGTTCAGATTTCTTGATTCCAAAATGATGAGTTTTGCAAAACTGAAAAATAAGATATTCTGTAAAGGAATAGTCAGATTTATTATGAAACCTTTTATGGTAGAAAAAGCCCTTGTAAAATAATATTTCAATTTTGTACTAGAATGCCTTTTGAGATCATGTTCCACCATATTGTTCATTCAAACAAAATAATATAGTGTAGGCCTAAGCTTATTTCTAAAACAGATTGTTGATTAAAAGTACTGTTATTGGCGATTTTTTGCTAGGTTTATAATTGGTAAAGATATTATGATGGATATTGGATCATCATATTTTTCTTTTTATTTTGAGGCACTCTATATGTTGCCATTTTATTATCTTTTATCTACGATGTTACGTCAAGTCATAGTGAAAATGGCAGTTTTATGCATCAATGGTCAGTAACATTGCTGGGATTTTTAAACCTTTAGATGACCATATATGTAAAACAAAATACCAGTAACTGTGATCATTTAACTATCACTTAATTACTCTGATCATGTAACAATTATAAATTACATTGATTGAAGAACTATGACCAGATTACTCAGTTCATAGATCTAGGGCCAAATTACTGTGATCATAGAATAATAAACAAAGAAATCTAATCACAGAACTATATCCAAATTACTGTGATCATAGAATAATAAACAAAGAAATCTTATCACAGAACTATATCCAAATTACTGTGATCATAGAATAATAAACAAAGAAATCTTATCATAGAACTATATCCAAATTACTGTGATCATAGAATAATAAACAAAGAAATCTTATCATAGAACTATATCCAAATTACTGTGATCGTAGAATAATAAACAAAGAAATCTTATCATAGAACTATATCCAAATTACTGTGATCATAGAATAATAAACAAAGAAATCTTATCATAGAACTATATCCAAATTACTGTGATCATAGAATAATAAACAAAGAAATCTTATCACAGAACTATATCCAAATTACTGTGATCATAGAATAATAAACAAAGAAATCTTATCATAGAACTATATCCAAATTACTGTGATCATAGAATAATAAACAAAGAAATCTTATCACAGAACTATATCCAAATTACTGTGATCATAGAATAATAAACAAAGAAATCTTATCACAGAACTATATCCAAATTACTGTGATCGTAGAATAATAAACAAAGAAATCTTATCATAGAACTATATCCAAATTACTGTGATCATAGAATAATAAACAAAGAAATCTTATCACAGAACTATATCCAAATTACTGTGATTATAGAATAATAAACAAAGAAATCTTATCATAGAACTATAACTAAATTACTGTGATCGTAGAATAATAAACAAAGAAATCTTATCACAGAACTATATCCAAATTACTGTGATCTAGGGCTGGCAAAATTTATCGAAATTCCGATTAATCGTCGATTACTTACCTGCCGATTACGATTATCGATCTAAAATTCCATAATCGATTATCATGATTCAATAAATTATATCCAATCAATTTTTTCAAACAACTGTTTACAAGATGGAATGAACAATACTATCACAAAACCTACCAAATAATACCACTATCGACTTTTAATACGACACAATAACAACTATAGGCCTATAAATAACAACAGTGTAGAGCTCCATCTGCTGGGAGGATATGCTACTTTCATTTTCAAATGTACTGTGTTTACGATACTCGAATGTGGTTATCTCCCTTACTTAAAATAGACATGAAAATTCTACCGATTATTAATCGATTATCGGTCGGTGCACGTCACCGATTATTTGCCGATAATCGATATTAAAATCATAATCGATTCCCAGCCCTACTGTGATCATAGAATAATAAACAAAGAAATCTTATCATAGAACTATATCCAAATTACTGTGATCATAGAATAATAAACAAAGAAATCTTATCACAGAACTATATCCAAATTACTGTGATTATAGAATAATAAACAAAGAAATCTTATCATAGAACTATAACTAAATTACTGTGATCATAGAATAATAAACAAAGAAATCTTATCACAGAACTATATCCAAATTACTGTGATTATAGAATAATAAACAAAGAAATCTTATCATAGAACTATAACTAAATTACTGTGATCGTAGAATAATAAACAATGAAATCTTATCACAGAACTATATCCAAATTACTCTGATCATAGAATAATACACAAAGAAATCTTATCATAGAACTATAACTAAATTACTGTGATCATAGAATAATAAACAAAGAAATCTTATCATAGAACTATATCCAAATTACTGTGATCATAGAATAATAAACAAAGAAATCTTATCACAGAACTATATCCAAATTACTGTGATTATAGAATAATACAAAGAAATCTTATCATAGAACTATAACTAAATTACTGTGATCATAGAATAATAAACAAAGAAATCTTATCACAGAACTATATCCAAATTACTGTGATTATAGAATAATAAACAAAGAAATCTTATCATAGAACTATATCCAAATTACTGTGATCATAGAATAATAAACAAAGAAATCTTATCACAGAACTATATCCAAATTACTGTGATCGTAGAATAATAAACAAAGAAATCTTATAGAACTATGACCAAATTACTGTGATCATAGAATAATAAACAAAGAAATCTTATCATAAAACTATATCCAAATTACTGTGATCATAGAATATTAAACAAAGAAATCTTATCAAAGAACTATATCCAAATTACTGTGATCATAGAATATTAAACAAAGAAATCTTATCACAGAACTATATCCAAATTACTGTGATCATAGAATAATAAACAAAGAAATCTTATCATAAAACTATATCCAAATTACTGTGATCAAAGAATATTAAACAAAGAAATCTTATCACAGAACTATATCCAAATTACTGTGATCATAGAATAATAAACAAAGAAATCTTATAGAACTATGACCAAATTACTGTGATCATAGAATAATAAACAAAGAAATCTTATAGAACTATGACCAAATTACTGTGATCATAGAATAATAAACAAAGAAATCTTATCATAAAACTATATCCAAATTACTGTGATCATAGAATATTAAACAAAGAAATCTTATCACAGAACTTTATCCAAATTACTGTGATAATATAGCTTTGACCAAATTACTATGACTTTCATATGACCATTACACTGATCAAACGTTTGTGATTTTTACTGAGATATCTAGTTCCAGAAAGCCGTATATATGTTTTATGAACAGAATAAGGGAATTTGCCTCTAAATGGGTTATCATCTATTTTCGAACAAAATACCTACTTCTAAATCTAATTCAACTGGATCTGCAGTATTTAATGGTAATAGAGCTATTCTATTAATCTGAAATATTTTATATTTTTCAGCTAATTCTCCAACTAAGCTTCTCTGTTTTATTAACAATAATGCCCAACTTGAGTCTGAAATTAGAAAATATCTCTAGAAAAACTTGCTTTATAAAATCCAAGAATTAAACCAGAATATGAAGACTATTTTTCCACCAGCATAAAATAATAACTACCTAGATGTCAATAATATTATCAAAATTGATCATAATTCAGATGAAATATTCTCATTAATTCTAGTTGATATATCTTCATATCATTGACTAATGCAAGCATTACATTATGTAAATAGATCAGTGTTACTTTGACTTGGTACAAGAAAAATCAAAGTGTCCTTTAGTAAAATGAAATCAGTTTGAATTATTTTTTACCTTGGATTTTTTTTAAAATATTTTTGATGATACTTTAATGGACTAATGTTTTTATTAAAGGGCTACCGTATTGTAATATTTTGTCCATGGATCCTGACCAAATTTGAGAATTTTTTATACAAAAACAGAACAATCTATTAAAAGTTAATGAAGTGGTAATTAATGATAGATGTATACTAGAAGTGACTGATGGCTACTGTTACAAGTTATAATCAATATAGACAATAGCGTCTAGGCTCTGTATCTTTATTAAACCCTAGTATTATCATCTCTAACTTATTGATCTCTTAACTCATTTCACAGTCCAAAATAACTTCTATTATGGTGCTTATTTTCAATAATCAAGTCTGGGTGTGGATGGGAAGTGAAAAGTGAAGTTTGAAGAACTATATATTTATTCAACAATGTCTGAAGTCTTGTAATTAAACAGTTCATGTGGACGTCTAATGGCTACTGAAACCCCTCATAGCCTGACCCAGGAAGATTGATCACTCAGAGCTGTAGTAGTGAAGTTAAATAGATAACAATTCACAACAATTTCTTAAGTCAATATACAAAGGTAAAATCATACCTGGGTGAAGTTTAATCTTTCCAATAATCCCATAACATAAACCCATGCATACAGGGTTCCATGCTGAACATAGATCACTTCCTGAAAAATCAATTAATAGTCACAATCCTGATGTATCTACATCAACCAGTGCTCAATAAAACTAAAAATTCAAACATTTCAGTATCCTAATTTGTATTTAAAATGGAAAATTAAAAAAAAAAAACATAGTTCAAAATAATTTAACCAGTTCTATCAAATTATATCTAAAACTCCATTAATATTTATTCAAAAAACTTAATAAAAGTACTTCAAGAAATTAAAGTGCTCAACTGCCATTTCCTTTGCAAAAAACAAAAGGACATCAACAGACAGAGAAAAGTTTCCAGTACTATGATTGTGACATCAACTTTTCTTTCACTCCTAAAACCTCTTGTGTCATAGATCATAGAGAGTCATTCTGACACTCATCTTTTAATCACATCCAATTAATTATGAGCGTATTTTTTTCTGTTATTTTGTTAAAGGTAAATCTTGACCAACATAATAAATAAGCACATTTATGATGTTAGATATTTTTCAAATCCACCAATCCACATTCTGCTTATAGTGAACTAGTGAATTTTAGCAAATACAACCCCTCTGGTATGAAAATTGTCATTTGGTTGCCTGATATGTAGCTATGTTGTAAACCAGTCTCATTGATACAGTGATAAGGAACCAAGATTTAAACCAGGATACATCTCAACATGTTGTCATCTCGAAGGATACATCTCGACATAATGTCATCTCTGAGCTAAAAAATGTTCACAGATCTTTTGTCATAAATAATAGTTTTCTATAGAACTTGGAACATATGACACACCAATTTATACTGATGATGGCTTAAGCTATTTGCTACAGAATAGCTGACCTCATTTTCACCATAGATGAACTAATTACAAAAAGAAAGTTTAATTAACTAGCTGTGGAAACTTGGTTTCAACTTTTGATCTTTGCCCTATTTATAACATACAAAGTAATTTAGATGTATTTTCAAATTTTAACCTGAATGATGTCAGTAATAAAGAAATCTTGCAAACAATGAGTCACCAGTTTATTTTCTAATTCTTTACCAACAGAATCAGAAATGAACACAATCTACATGTTTCTTTGATAATATAACTTAAAGCATCATTAGATTTTTGTAATATTTGAAATATCATAAAATAATTCATTTCATTTTTTCTCATTTAATAAAAAAAAATATCAAAATGACAACAACATTACCTCGTTTAGGTTCAAGTGCCCCCGTTTGCCTATTACACCATAAACTGAATTCATTGTCTAAAAGAATGTAATGAGATTCTGTTTGGTAAAGCTCCATATCTAATTGGTGAACAATATCGGAGACTTCAAAATTTTGACATTTTTCAGCTGTTTATGAATAGTTCACTCCCCTACCGGAAGTCGTTTAACGATGTACCGTTAATAATTTCTAATATTAAAGAGTTCCGCCATAAATGTCGGAGCTGAAACAATCGGCTCTGAAGTACGCCGAAATTATCCAGTGACATCTACGTTTAAAGGCAGAATTGAGTGCCTTGAGCACTATAAATTACTTGTTAAAGTCTCGTTTTCTCTCGATTAAATATGTATGGTGAAGATGAAGGTGTGTAATTGATCATTTTCTGCTTTCTATCACCGGAAGTGTTATTGTTTACATTTTGAATTTTGTCTCTTTTCTTTGATACTTGCCCCAAAGTACCGTTAGTTCATAAAGTAATGTTTGTATGAATTGACATAACTCTTTCGAAATAGTCTTGAAAGCTTTAGATTATCTTGTTTTGATAAAAATGTTGACCGCTAAATTAAATGGCACCTTGGCATTAGTCCGAAACTTGCTGAATGACTCTATTCCCCTCAGCCTCTGATAGCTATTTGGACAGATATGGCTAGGGGAGAATCAGAAAAGTATGCATCTTAAACTTGGGATTTTCCCCACCTCCGTGTGTGCGTTTTTTTTTTAAACGTATTTACATCCACCAAACCTCTTTTTATTTGGAAAGATGAATAGGCCTATTTCAAAGTTTTTTTCAAGAATGTCGATCGCTCAGTCGCCATGTCAAATTGACTATGCATCCAAAATTGTTTGTGTTTGTTGATTGAATAATTGAGTAGTGGGTTATCAATGCATTTATCAAAATACAAGGGTTAATGGTTACGTTTATTGTGTTTGTTGTATTACTTAGGCATACAGACTAGATCCTACTAAAAGAAACCAATACCAACTTCATCTACCAAAATCAGACCCTATTCCCAGTGATGAGAATAGAATCTCACTCAGAATGAATGCATCTGATCATATGATATGCAAAATAAAAAATTTAATATTTAAAAATGCATACGTTTAAATGAAAATTCTGGGAATTTGTGTAGGCACGAGAATTTAAAATTCAGTATTTTGTCATTTGATATTACTGCAATTAATTCAAAACATTAAACTGTGCTACATTGAATTATCAGATCAAGTAAGTTTCTATTAGTGGAAAATATCAGACTCTTGGTACTTAATTACAGTTGATTAAAGAAGATTATGGGTTATACATAGTATATTTGATTATCATTGAATGTTTTAGAAATTTATGATGGGGATGGAGAGGAGGAGAGTGATGAAATTACCACTGATATGTGGCAAGAAGCTTGTTGGATTGTCATCAGTTCATATTTTGATGAGAAAGGTCTGGTACGACAACAATTGGATTCATTTGATGAGTTTATTCAAATGTCTGTACAGAGAATTGTAGAAGATGCACCTACCATTGACCTTCAAGCTGAGTCCCAACATACTTCTGGTGTAATAGAAACTCCAGTAAGTAAATTATCACCTACTCTGAATACTAAAATTAATTTTGTCCTGTATTTTTTTTATAACAAACTGCATTCAATTGTTTATTCATTATCTTTATTTTAGCCTAGATATGAGTTAAAATTTGAACAGATCTACTTATCAAAACCAACTCATTGGGAAAAAGATGGTGCCCCTAGTCCTATGATGCCCAATGAGGCACGTTTGAGAAATTTGACGTAAGACCATTTTTCACTCTTTCAATTCTACTTTTTTGACCAAAGTTGCTTTGCTTACTTATGTTGAAGAGATCTCATCCAATTTCAATGTTATTTAAGTTGGTTATCTACCTTGTTTTTTTTATTTTTTATTTTTTTCAGATATTCTGCTCCACTCTATGTTGATATATCTAAAACTGTACAGAAAGAGGGTGAAGATAAAATACAAACATTACATCAGAAAACCTACATAGGAAAAATACCTATTATGTTACGTTCTACCTATTGCTTACTAAGTGGACTGACTGATCGTGATTTAACTGAATTAAATGAATGCCCATTAGATCCTGGAGGTTATTTTATCATCAATGGATCTGAGAAAGTTCTTATTGCCCAAGAAAAAATGGCGGCCAATACAGGTGGGAATGGCTTTCTAACATGTAGAGTTTTAAGGGTGTTACTGGGGCTAGTGATCAATGAAAAATCATGGCATGAACAGTTGTAAATCAGGGATGTACACCTTGTGAATTGAATTTTTTATAATAGCTGACAAAACAAATTATGAAAATCAATAGACCATGTCTGCAATAGTCTGATTGATAGCTCTTGTCACTTTAATTGAACATGTTTATACTCTTATTATATTTTAGTATATGTGTTTCAACAGAAAGATTCCAAATATGCCTTTAAAACTGAATTAAGATCATGTTTAGAACATTCATCTCGACCAACAAGTACATTATGGGTTAATTTAATGGCTAGAGGTGGAGGTGTAAGTATACTGTTGGTTAACCACTTTTTTACAGACAGGAATACGTCTATTAAGCCGTTTCATTTGTCAGTAAATCTTGAAAATACAAGAATGGATGTTTTAATTGTAAATTGTATTATGAGTCAAAAAATAAAATTACCTAAAATGGATAGGGTCTATTTGAACAGAAATAATCAGTTTTAATTATTTTCAACTATTGAGTAAATTTGAAAAATTACTTTTAGGGAGCTAAGAAGAGTGCCATAGGACAACGTATCATTGGTATATTACCGTATATCAAGCAAGAAATACCTATTATTATTGTATTTAGAGCTCTAGGTTTTGTATCAGATAGAGATATATTAGAACATATTATTTATGACTTTGATGATCCAGAGATGATGGAAATGGTAAGGCTGTAATCTAGTGATTTTGAAAATGAAAAGAAATAAGTTTGACATTCTATTGCTGATTGGCCTTGTCATGCATTGTGCAATGAGAAAAATTGGTTCAAGACATAAATCTTAAATATTTGGACTTTTAAATAATGAAGGGTCCTTTGCATGCACAATTTGTAGTTCTAATGATTTGGAGAGATCATGACTTAATTGATTTTTTTATACAGCCATTCATTTATGCAATTAAACAATGTTCTTGTTCATGGTTTGATTTAGGTCAAGCCCTCTTTAGATGAAGCCTTTGTAATTCAAGAACAGAATGTAGCTTTAAATTTTATTGGCGCTAGAGGAGCCAGGCCTGGTGTAACTAAAGAAAAAAGAATAAAATATGCTAAAGAAATTCTACAAAAAGAAATGTTACCTCATGTTGGTGTATCAGAATTCTGTGAAACGAAGAAAGCCTATTTCTTAGGGTGGGTTTTCTCTACTATGTAATTTTAGACAAAAACAGTATCTCTTTGTTCATCCTCAATTTGTTATTGCTGGAAATTAGGTGTCTCTTTTCAGATCTGTTTACATTTCAAACTTAGATGTTATATGAGCTTATATTAATCTAATTAAATATTAATATCTGCATGGAACTGTTTGTCAGTTGAAATTGAATACAAGATATTAGGTTTAAATGTTTTTTAATTACAGGTACATGGTACATAGATTATTACTAGCAGCTCTTGGAAGGAGAGAAGTGGATGATCGAGATCATTATGGTAATAAAAGATTAGATTTAGCTGGGCCATTATTGGCATTCTTATTTAGAGGGTATGTATTGTTATAATTATTGCTTTAATTAAAGATGTGAAAGATTGAAAACAAACTGCTGGACTGCTATTAATATAAACAAATTTGAAATAGTGATGTGATTACCTTGTTCAAGAGAGATTCATTGTTTGACATTACTCTTTAATCTATAGTTTTAGGGTATCAACCATAAATGGTCCGGATAGGGACACAATGACAGGACACTTTAAAACTTGGTCAATCACAATGTGCCACCAAATGTTATTAGCCCATGCATTAATTAGATGTTACCTTTCTATGTTTTATAATTGTTTGTTATCTTAGATTATTCCGAAACTTAATGAAAGAAGTCAGAATGTATGCTCAGAAGTTTATTGATCGTGGTAAAGATTTTAATATGGAGTTAGCTATAAAAACAAGAATTATTACAGATGGTTTGAAATATTCCCTTGCTACTGGTAATTGGGGTGATCAGAAAAAAGCTCATCAAGCTAGAGCTGGAGTATCACAGGTAAATAATCAACTGATAATCCCTTTTCTTTTCATGGTTCTAGGAGGAGCTACAGACTGATAGAAATGTAAACCTTACTTTTCAGAAGGTTCAATATTGGATCCTAAAATTGCTGCCCAAATGAGAATTAAATAATATTCATTATGCCAAACTTGTTTTGTACAGCATGTAGTTTTGAATGAACATAAGATGTTGACATTTCTTTGCATGTTTATGAAATAAATGTCTATTGTGCCTGAAGAAATTATTTGATTGTAGGTGTTGAATCGTCTTACCTTTGCTTCCACTTTATCACATTTGAGACGTCTTAACTCACCTATTGGTCGAGATGGTAAACTTGCCAGACCACGTCAATTACACAATACTTTATGGGGTATGATCTGTCCTGCTGAAACACCAGAAGGTGCTGCTGTAGGTTTGGTCAAGAATCTAGCTTTAATGGCGTATATTTCTGTGGGGTCACAACCATCACCTATATTAGAGTTTTTAGAAGAATGGAGTATGGAAAATCTAGAAGAAGTAGAATCAGCTTAAAGAGAAAGGTTTTTTGGGATTTTGGCAATCATATTTTAAAGGTTACAATTTACAAGGATTATTAAAAGGCTTATTTTCCAAAATTTTCCCTTGCCACTAATTTAAAAGTGGCTCGTTGCAGATGCTGGATAACACTAGTAAAACAATATATAATCCCTTTTCATTCATGTTCGGAGCTCAGACTGGGAAAGGGAACCTTACGATTTTCGATTCAAAATTGGATAAAATTGCTGTGACGAATTTAATAAAATTATAGCTTATGCCAACATTCGTTAGTGAAATATAGTGATGAAAAAGATGTCATCCCATTTTATCGTCCAAATGTCTATGTCATCAAGAATTAGTTCGACATGTGATCAACATTTATGTCATTATCACATTTGAGTGTAATACTATATTCAAGGAAAAAACTAATCAGAATAAATTAAATAATTTGGTATGTTTTCTGTTCCTAAGACTTACCAGCAACTTGATTTACCAAGATCTATTTCCAATGGCCTAAGCCATCACTAAATTGATGTTTTGTAACTAAGAATGACGATGGATTAATCTAGAAGAAATCACCATGCGCTGCAAACAAGTTTGGTAATGTGACGAAATGCTATGTTCGCTTAAATCTCAAATTAGTCTTGGCAAGGCACTCATTTCCCGAAAATTTTCCAGTTTCCATAATCCTAAATGCTTTATCAATTTCTTGAGGATATTGTAGAATTACAATCATCCATTACGTACAGTTATAACTTCCAGTCCCTAAAATTAATTAAATATTATAATACGTGATTTTTATAAAAGTCATGATATGGTCGTAATATCGCCAATCGAAACTATTAAACTAAGAAAATATCGTGATAATATTTTAATATCAGTCATCGGCTACCTCTAACATTTTTCCCTTGATGGTTGTTTGTTTCTTAGTTCCTAAAAGATTTTTGTTAATTTTAATTGAATTTTTCAGTGCCCTAAAATTTTTGTAAATGTTTATATCAGTCCAAATTTTTGTAAAAGTTTGTAATATTTTTCAGTGCTTCTAAGATATTTGTTAATGGATGTTGGGTAGGAATACATCGTGATCCTGATCAGTTGATGAGTACATTGCGTAAACTACGTCGTGAGATGGATATTATTGTATCAGAGGTCAGTTCAATATGATATTGCAGTAATTATAGGCTATTACATGTATTTCAGCACAAGGCAGTAAAATATTTTATTTCTACTAATCTTTTCTTCTATAAAAGACGTTGAATATTTTGTTCATACCAACATCAAAGTTGTCTAACATCAGTCTTTTATGGTAATTCAAGGTATTTTTTGTTTGAATGGAGTAGTTTGATTTCAAGATTACATTTTTTGTAGGTGTGTATGATTCGTGATTTTCATGAAAGAGAAATACGTATTTATACTGACGCTGGTAGAATATGCCGTCCATTATTAATTGTTGAAAATATGAAGTTACTATTAAAGAAAAGTCATATAAAACAACTTAAACTGAGAGAATATAACAATTACAGGTCAGTAACATTTTATTGAATTCATAAAGTTTTATTGGCAAATTAGAAATTTGTGCATCAGAGGACACAGCATCAAAGAAGTTCTCATAAACACCTTAAATCACATATTTTATATTTCATATCTATAAGTGAATTTGTTTTCCTAATATTTAGATTTGTTGTGTATGATTTTTCTGTTTTGATTATTTAGTTGGCAAGATTTAGTAGCTAGTGGTGTAGTAGAATATATAGATCCACTAGAAGAAGAGACCACCATGTTGGCTATGACACCAGATGATTTAGCTGAGAAAGAAGCTCAATACTGTTCAACATACACCCATTGTGAAATCCATCCTGCTATGATATTAGGTGTTTGTGCTTCTATTATACCATTTCCTGATCACAATCAGGTAGGTACATCAGAATATAAGAAATTACTGTCATGACAAAATCACATCTTTCAGGTATTTCTTACACATGTCTTTGTGTCCTATTCTCACGGTAATAAACAGTAACTGGTTTAAAATGTTGATTTATGTATAAACACTGACAGATCTAGTGATTCTAAAACTAACTTTTCCTTCCAATTGTCTTACATTTTACTTAATTATTGTGGTTTTTATTTTTGTAGTCTCCCCGTAATACATATCAATCTGCTATGGGGAAACAAGCTATGGGTTTTTATATTACAAATTATCATGTAAGAATGGATACACTAGCACATGGACTATTTTATCCACAAAAACCACTGGTAACCACACGTTCTATGGAATATTTAAGATTCAGAGAGTTGCCTGCTGGTTAGTCAATTTAATCAGATTTTGTCTTTTATCATTTTTTTGCACTATTTTCTGATAAAAAGTAAGTTGGTTAGTTTCTCTAGGTAACTGTGAAAATCAATTATTTTATGATAAATAGACTAGTCAATATATTGTGAACTAAGTAAGTGTTATGCAGGTTGTACAAAGACTACAATTTATTAGTTAAAATACATAGAGCAAATTGTGCTAATGTTTTTCTCTAGTTCTATCACACCCAAGGTTGTGTTCATATAACTGATTATTATTATTCTAAATATATTTAGGTATTAATTCTATTGTTGCTATTGCCTCTTATTCTGGTTATAATCAAGAAGATTCTGTTATTTTGAATAGTTCAGCCATTGATAGAGGATATTTCAGGTAAGGTTTTCGAAAGTATTTTTTTTTCTAGATTCTTTTTGAAATAACTGTCAAAACAACAGAAGAATAGAAAAGTAAACCATTATTTTATTTTTCTCTCAGGTCATTTTTCTTCCGATCATATAAAGACTCTGAATCTAAAAAAGGTTTAGATCAAGAAGAAATTTTTGAAAAACCTACCAGAGAGCTTGTCCAAGGTTAGTTTGTATGTTATTTGAAATATCTGATACTTTGTGAATTTAACTCCAACTTTGCTTGATATAATGTGTTATAGCAGTACACAGATACCTGGATAATTAAATTCAGAAACATATGCAATGTAATTTAATCGACTATGCCTAAAATAATATGGACTATTAATGTTTGTAATTCCTTATCATTCCCTTCATGTCCCTTTATGTCTACTGGTTAAATTATAGGTATGAGAGCAGCTATATATGATAAGTTAGATGAAGATGGTATTATAGCACCCGGTACTAGAGTTTCTGGCGATGATGTATTAATTGGTAAAACTATAACATTACCTCCCAATGAAGATGAGGTAATTCATATTATTAAGAGATTTTGTGCCAGGATCTTTTACATAAACTTATGATCAATTTTCGTAATGTGCATCTGTGACGATGGTATTTTGTTGAATAGCTATCTAGATTCTTAAACTAAAATTCAATATCTGGGTTAGTTTGGTATTGATATATTAGTATATTTTAATTCTATAGTTGGAAGGTACAGCAGCTAGATTTAGTAAAAGAGATTGTTCAGTATTTATGAGGAGGAGTGAAACTGGCATTATAGATCAGGTAAATATAATATATTTTTACAGTCAGATCATGTTAACAAATATTCAGATATCATTGAGTTATGCAAATTGTATTGCTCACTTTGCCAGCTTGAAGAACTTTCAGGTATCTAAAAAAAAAAAGGGTTTCTTTTGAAAAGTATTATGGAGGTGTTGGTAAACAAGATAAACTCAAGCTCTAATGATACACAACATGACTCTATGTGATTCAAAACAGTGATTGTTAAATCCCACGCAAATGTTTTAAGATCTATAATGAGCTACACCAAAATAATCTTTCTATCTATTATTAGGTTATGATTACTATAAATAATGATGGTTATAAATTCTGTAAAATACGAGTCAGAACAGTAAAGAAACCACAGATAGGAGATAAGTTTGCTAGTCGACATGGTCAAAAAGGTACCTGTGGTATAACCTATCGACAGGAGGTAAAGATATGAATATTGTATTATATATTATGATAATGGAAGGCATTAATAATATTATGTCAAAAAATAATTTGAAATCATTAATATGTAAGGCACACTTTCTAACACTAAAATGATTGTATTTCAGGACATGCCATTTACATGTGAAGGTATAACACCAGATATTATCATTAATCCTCATGCTATTCCTAGTCGTATGACTATTGGCCATTTAATTGAGTGTTTACAAGGGAAAGTGGCTGCTAATAAAGGAGAAATTGGTGATGCTACACCCTTCAATGATACTGTTAATGTACAGAAAATATCTAATTTGTTACATCAATATGGCTATCAACAGAGAGGCAATGAGGTATGTTGTACTCAATTTTTCACAGTTTGATTTCAAATTGAAGAGACCTTCAGGATTTTGGTGTCTTTCTTGACATGTTAAATCATCTGTTTAATTAAATAATTTTGTGATCTGAAATAAAGAAAAATGAATCACTTGATAATTGTATTGAAGATCATATATCTGATCAATATGTTTCCAGGTATTGTACAATGGTTTTACTGGGCGTAAATTAAATGCTCAAGTTTTTTTGGGTCCAACCTATTATCAACGTTTAAAACATATGGTAGATGATAAAATACATTCTCGTGCACGAGGCCCATTACAGATATTAAATAGACAACCTATGGAGGGTAGATCACGGTAAGCTATTTTATGAACCTATGTCCCTAAGACTATCTTTAGCAGTTTGGTGCCCTATTTGTATTGATATGCTGAACAAGGTAATTTTTTTGTATGTGTTACTAATTCTTTCTGATCAATATATCTGACTTTATTTTAGTGATGGTGGTCTACGATTTGGGGAAATGGAACGAGATTGTCAGATTGCTCATGGTGCAGCTCAGTTTTTAAGAGAGAGATTATTTGAAGCCTCAGATCCCTACAGAGTACATGTTTGTAATTTCTGTGGATTAATAGCAATAGCTAATCTCAGAAATCAAACATTTGAATGTCGTGGTTGTAAAAATAAAACTCATGTAAGTGTGAATTATTTCATGTTTCTTACGAAGCATGATTTATTTTTTTCATATTTAAAGTTTTAATATTGTCAAAACTGATTGGTTATATAAAACTGTATATCATTCATTGTATTACAAAAAGAAAAAGTAACTTATAAAGATTTTTAAAGACTACTTCATGCATTTTCAGTAGTAAGTGGCAAATAGAAGTTTATGGTAATAATTTATATATTCATCTATAATTTCAGATTTCACAGATTCGTATACCTTATGCCTGTAAATTGCTGTTCCAAGAATTGATGTCTATGAACATAGCTCCCAGAATGATGACCAGTTAAAAATCAATATCATTTTGTTCCTGTATATATTATTGTGATGTAAAACATCTTTCATTTTATTTTCAAAACAATCATGTTTGTATATAAATCATAAGTTTTAAGATGACATCATGTTGAAAATGGTTTAGTTGATGTGTGAAATCTTAAGTGTAATAGACTTGCTACATGTAATTTGCCTTCAAAATTGAAATTATTATATTTGTTATTCATGTTCTCAATTAATGAATATTGTCCATAGATCTGATTGTTTTTTTTAACAATATCACTGAAAGAATTTGGTAGAAAAATAGTCACAGATATCATGAAACTGAACTGTAGGTATACTCATCTTTATGATACAGTGGAAATCACAGAGAAAGTTATTTTCACTTATTTTTTATAAATAGTGCTGGTTGTGTTATAATATTTACAGATCACTTGCCAAATTTAAAGTGGTGTTATGTCAGAAAAGTGTGAAAGGTTTTCAAGAGTATGTTCTTTGGATCATAGAAATTGTATGTAATATTATATGCTGTGTAAATCATCAAGGTCTGTATTGTTAATGCGTTCATAGTAACTTTTGTAAATAAAACATATAAATTTTTGTAATTGGGTTTTAAAGAATGTAAGTCATCAAAACAATGGCTTTAATGAATCTTTCAAGGTTACTGTTGATGATGGTATACAAATCTTTATTAAAATATTGATCTGAAATAGTCTTATAAAATACAATGGGCAATGTCATTTGGTAGAATTGTACAGTAATGGATTAGGCCAATAGACACTCATAGTCCTTGACGTAAGGGATAAATGTATTTTACTCAGTTTAAGTTGTACAAATTAAAGGATGAATTATTTTCATGTGAACAAATAAAAAGTGAGTAAAGTGTAATCAAGTTCAGTATAAGTGTGTATGTTGATGAATTCATTTGGGCTAAGATAAAAATACACTGCATGTTAATACTTTCTTTCTTAATAGGTAATGTATATTTAGGTTATTTTGTTTGGCACAGAAGTGGCAATGAGAGCGTTATTTTACAAGTATTTGCAGTTAAATTAAGTACTGGGTACAAATGTTATAAAAGGTCAAGAGATGACGATTACATAATTTGATTTGTATTCGAATTTGTATTAGGTACTGGGTACCTGAGTTCTAAACGACCAAGTAGTACATTATTTGATTTGTGTTTGCACCGTAGTACGGTGTATATATTTGTTAAAAAAATTTAGGCTCGTTATTAATAGTATAATAGATTTCGACATAACTGTGTGAATGTGCGTTACCGCCGAAGGATAAACCCTATTGAAAATCAGCCAAATCGAAAAAAAAAAGTATGAGTTATTGCACTTGTTCTTGAAAAGCTCGTAAAACACTCAATACAATGAAATTCTTGGCGGATTTTGATGAAACTTGGTGTGAGTGTGCGTTATAACTCAAAGATGAACTCTATTGAAAACAGCGAAATCGAAAGTCTAGATGTAGTATCAGTTATTGCCCTTGTTAATGAAAACCCGTTCGCCTGTCAACACTCTAAAAAGCGCAAGTCTTGATGAATTTTAATGAAATTTGGCAAGAGTATTTGTTATCACCCAAGAATGAACCATGTTGAAAATTTTTTGCTCGTAAACATTCTAGACGTCCAATTTTGACGAAACTTCCTGAAATTGTTTGTTATCACCCAAGGATGAGCCCTATAGAAAATTAAGAATATTGAAGTATTATAAAAGAATATTCGCCCTTCTTCCTTAAAACGTGTTTATCTTTCGTCTCCTTAAACACTCTACAAGGCACATTTCTTAAAAGATTTAGGCAAAACTGATATCAAAAATATCGAAAAATTAACCATTGCTCTTGTTCTTAAAATCAATTATATCGAAACATTTATCATTGCCATTGTTCTTAAAAAAGACGTTTGATATATGGCTCGTAAACACCAGGGGCGTAGCGGAATCGGTCGGTAAAAAGGGGTCATGGATGGAACCGTCGGTAAAACGCGGAATCGATCGATTAAACCGATTAATTAACCTAAAGAGTCAAAACCTTGTGTTGGTTATGATCAGTCGATAAAAGACGGCAAGGTGGGAACGTCGGTAAAACCAATTAACCTAAAAAGTAAAAACCTTGTGTTGGTTATGATGTTATCAGTATACTGTCAGAATTAAAAGTATTTTTTTTACTGAAACTACCGGAATCGGTCGGTATTAGTTGGTTATGACTGGAGTCTTCGGTAAAACCGATTGGTTAACCGATACCCTTGTTATCGGTAAGCTGTTCGTTATTTGAATTTTTCGGTAAAACGCGGAATTGGCCGATAGAAGAAGGTCATAGATGGAGCCGTCCGTAAAACCGATTTGTTAACCGAAAGAGTGAAAACCTTGTGTCTGTTAAGATGTTATCGGTAAACCGTTCGCCTACATTAAAGTGATTTTGCTAAACTTGTCGGTAAAACGCGGAATCGGTCGAAAAAGGCTATATAAAACATGTTTTTCCGACGAATATTGTGGAAACGACTTCCAAAATTGCGTCAGATATATTCTCCGGGTTTCCTAGTTTGTAAAATTTTCCGGGGAAAAACCCCCGAAACCCCCAGGCATGTCGGTAAAACGCAGAAAAAGGACATAAAAAAACATATGGTTTTCCGATGAAAAGTGATAATTTGGACCAGTGGAAAAGACTTCCAAAATCGCGTCAGATGTATTCTCTGGGTTTCCTAGTATGTAAAAGTTTCCGGGAAAGGACCCCGAACCCCCAGCCACTGCGAGAGGGCAAAATACGAAGGCCTTTAGCCTGCAGAACTTGCCTTGGAAAAATCACCTTTCAGTCCCCCCTCTCAGGCATATTCTCGATACACCCCTGATTGATATGGTTTTCAAAGATTTAGGATTTGCTATAACGATGGATTTCGTTCGTGTATGATGTATGTACTTAATAGTGCGAGTAGGTTATTTTTGCCCCCGGAAAACGTGTTCGTAGGTAAAACATAGACGTTACACCCCCTAGTCAAAATGGTCACGCTACGCCCCTGGTAAACACTCTACAAGGCACAATTCTGTACTGATTTTGACGAAACTTGTTGAAATTGTTAATTATCCCCAAAGGATAAACACTATTTAAAATATAAAAAATACCAAAATTTTTTAATAAGTTAGAAGATACAATTTTTATACGCCCTCACACGAAATGTAGGGCGTATATTGTGATCAACTTTCTGTCTGTCTGTCTGTCGTCTGTCGTCTGTTCACATTTGCCTGTGCTCACTCTACAGACTACAGTTTTGATTGGATTTTAATAATTTTTGGTATGTGAGTTCATGGCATCTCAAAGAGGAACTGTATTGATTTTGGTGATGATCGGATAATTTTTAGCAAAGATACAGTGTCCGACTTAGCGCGATTTCGGAAAAATGCCAGTAACTTTGCTTGTGCTCACTCTAAAGACTACAGTTTTGAGTGGATTTTAATAATTTTTGGTATGCGAGTTCATGGCATCACAAAGAGGAACTGTATTGATTTTGGTGATGATCGGATAATTTGTAGCGGAGATACAGTGTCCGACTTAGCGGAATTTCGCAAAAATGAGAATAGCTGTCTTGTGCTCACTCTACAAACTACAGTTTTGATTGGATTTTAATAAGTACTCTACTAAAGTGACAATTTTGATTCATATTTAGTCTGATTTCATGGTACACCTATGAATTTTTGCCCATTATCTGATAAAAGGAAAATGAATTTTTGCCCATTATCTGATAAGCCTGAGGGGGGCGTATCTGCACGCTTTGCTTGCCTATGTTTAATAGATTTTTATGAAACTAAGTAATATTGTTCATTTGTTACCCCGGAAGAGAAGTGTATGATTGATGATTGTTACTGTACTGCTTTTGTTTAAATTCAATGCTGCCAGTGGGCGTATCTTACCTTGCCTGGCAAGATATCTTTGTAATACGCCTGGACACAGGTTTCTGACTAAAGATGGATAATGGATGAAAAGAAAACAGGATGGCGTCATAGCTTTATTTAAACGTAAGCAAATGCTGAACACTACATTTGAAAATCAGCATATGAGGGTCAAGTGATTGTGAACTGATTTATTGAAATATTTGTAGTCTAGAAATATTTAAAGTTATCTGTCCTTATCTAGATGTTTCGGGGAGATAACTTTATACTATTAAATTGTTACTTCGACGTCAATCTAAATTCACTGGATTAACACAATTATATTCACCGCTGACTATGAAAAGAGAATATGATTACATTATAACAGATAAAATGGTTGCTGGGTTGAAGTAGAGAAATTCTCATCCGGAAATGTATAGTCGAAATTATTTCAATTTTAAGTCTGGTAAATCAAGACTTGTTTACTTAAGGTGGGCGTGGTCTTATCAACTGCAAATTCGGATAGGGATCAGACATGGTTTACGCATTTATCATCAACACAATTTTACCAGGAGTACCGAGACTGTTATATTATGATATTTTTGGACAAGATGGAGTTGCTGATGATAGTCTAGATATTACGGCAGACGTTCTAACATCCATTCGAAAGGCTCAAATACAACAAGTTTTCGAGAGAGTTCACTCAGAGTATCAGTTTCGACGTTCATTTAGTGGAAGATCCGTCGAAGATGATGTTTTAAAACTTATAAATGATGACACTCTACCAGAATTCGACACGGGATTTTTCCGACTGCGGGCTGGTGAAGTGTTTCAAAAAGATCGCTATGTGATTTGGCTAGCTGCAGGATACACAGCATTTTCGGTTGTTTGTGAAAAATCTGAGAATAGACTGGTAGCTGAATCGATACTCAGACTTTTAATTCGATATTTACAAGAACATGTGAGAGTTTTGACACAGCCTTCAGAAACTGGTCTACGATCAGAGAGGGTTGGCGTTGTGGTTAATACATTTCTACCCCAAGGAAATTTGTTGTTTCTCAATAATCGATTAATAAGACAATTAGAAAAAGAGGTTGACAACCAGATTAAGGCATTTTAGTATTCATCAATTTGAACAAAACTCTCCAAAGACTTGTTGTCAAGTGCAAAACATTATCGCGTGTGTTGTAATTGATTACTTTTTTATTTTAAAAAGATACTTAAACATTCCAAAAATTTCTATTCAAAATGTCTTTATTAAGAAGAATTATTTTCATTGCTCACGTGTATTTCATACATGACTGACAAGAATTAAAATGTCTACCATTTCTACTTTTTTTCATTATACACATGCTGAGTTCATTTGGGAGAACCAGTCCCGTAACCAGTATTTGTAAGTGGGTGGTCACTTTATTTGTAGGACAGGGCGGGGGGGGGGGGGGGTCAGTAAAGGGGCAGTTATTCCATGATAAAAAAACATAATAAAAAAAACATTGAATTCTGATTTAATTCAGGGATTGTGAAAAGGGAAATTAATTAAGGTGTGGGGGGGGGGGGGTTGGTGATGAAAGATTGTTAATATCCTGATCCTGTTTTATATATACATGTATATAACTGTTTTATTAGTAAAAGTGTTTTGATAACCAATTTTTATTAAATGTATGCATATTAATAATTAGTTTGATTAGTTTATCATATGCATGTAATAATCTAACACCTTCGTGTGGCATAAACTTTAACCAGTGATTGTTGTTCCATTACGCTGTGTCTACATATTGTACCCACAATATTGCTCAATATCATTTAAAGATATTAAAAATTCTTAATTGAAGACAAAGTTTATCTCTTCCAGCTCTAAATAGTAGATTGTCAATGCTTTCAGCTTTAATTGAATTTTTTTAGTAATTTGCAGTTAGTTACGGACCTGGGGAGGACTGTGTGTGTTCAAATCATATATCGCCGGCGTCTCAGAGATAATACTGTTTATTATTAAAATAATTAGTAAACTCTTGTCAAATTGCTTTTTCAACCGTTTTTGATTAACTTGAAAATGGAAAGAAGCAAAACATTATTAGACCTACATGTCATTCTGACATATTCATTATGGAACGGTATGCAAATTAAATATGCATTGCAAGGTACATTTTGCTTAAACGAAAGTCGTCCGAAACTTGCGGACTATATTTCCTGCCTCTGATAGATTTTTGGACAGATATGGCTGGGGGTGAGTCAGTAAAACTAAGCCATAAAACTTTTGGATTTTCGGCACCATCGCGGGTGCGGGGGTTTTAAACGTATTTTCATATATCGAATCCACCAAACCTCGATATATTTGGAAAGATGGTTTTTTTAGTATTTCAGCCATACCATCATTATCCCCCATCACCATGCACAATTCTTTTTAGGATTTTGGCCTAACTTTGTGTGAGTGTTCGTAACCCCCCAAGGATGAACCCTATTGAAAGTCAGGGAAATCGAAAAATATTTAGTATGATTTATTGCTTGGCATCGATTTTAATTTTAATGCAAAATTTTCTTGAATTGTTAAATTAAGCGAAATTAAACAAAAATTTGATTTGAACTTTAAACATCGAGGTTGTGATATCAGTGAGCCATACATTACAACGAATTGGTAAGTCTTAAAGGGAATATGTCGGCAACGAGCTACTTAACTTTTGTAGGCTACCCCTTTATGATTTTAATATTTTATCCACTAATACAATCTAGACACCATACCAATCTAATCTAAATACCCCAAATTTCATTTCATAATATTCGAATGCCTTAAAAAAATTGAAAACTTCAATCACATTTAGAAGATTCGCACCGCTTCCTCAAACATCACAAATTTGTAATATCTAAAAATCATAAAATTGCATAAGGCTCATTGAGTGGCAAATTAGAAATTTGCCACTCTTTGTTTTCATAAGACTTTTTTTCCCTAGCCCAACTCGAAAATGGTATAGAAATTCGCTTTGAAAAATACGATAAGATACGTACTGGAATAGAAAATGAATATATAAAACTAAAATTTTTACGCATCAGTAGTTAGTAATTGCATAATAATAATATACATAATTGCATAACTTTGTTGCTAATTATCCGATCGCTTTGAAAATTACAGAATATAGAGAAGTCGCCTATAAAAATAAAACCGCATCATAAAAAAAAGTCTACACCTTCCGGTTCTTGCGTGAGAACTTCCGGTTTTTTAGAACCGCGTTGGGTCACCCAGCTTCCGGTGTATGTAAGAAATCAGTACAAAAGCTATACATATATACTATCAGGCATAATTAGAACCCTTTTAGAATAAAAAATCTAAACCGGAAGTGATACTTTATGTGTCATCACAGAACGGTAACATTCAGCAAAATTTTAATAAGTCCGCTAATTTTTATCCGATTTGTCCGATTTTGGTGTTTTTCGAAACCTTGTTACTTTATCTAAAACTTGTTGGGAACAGAATTTTGATTTTCAAATTTAAATTTTTTTAATGCCCGATTGAATTTTTTTGAAAATTCAAAAGGCCAAATCAAATGACCTTGACCTTCAATGACCCTGAATTTTTTCAAGTAGAATGTTCTTGACCTAAGCTATGCACACATATACCTATTATGATCGACAACAATTATATCAAATGACCTTGACCTTCAATGACCCTGAATTTTTACAAGTAGAATGTTCTTGACCTTTGCTATCCACACATAGGCCTATAATGGTCGACAACAATTTTTTTGTACCCGTTTTAGTTTTTCAAAAAATTCAAAAGGCTAATAATTTTCAAGTCAAATAATGTACTTGACCTAACTGTCCATACATATGCTTATAATGGTTGTTAAAAAATTTGTTTTGAGTGTTTAAAAATTCAAAAGGCTATATCACGTGACCTTGTATCAAGTGGCCCCATAGGGGTTGTTTGCCACTCTCAGTACTGTTCATAGTTCTAGTTCTCTTTGTAATTCAGGCGAACTCCATATAACACTGCAGTATCATTTCAAGGGCATGCCCATATCACGACAATAAAGAGTGGTAAAATAAAAGTTAATTTTTAGTGATGTAAAACACAGACATTTATAAATAAAGCCCTATCAATTTCACATCGTGTGTGAAAAAATATAATCTCGAAATATGCCATGTTTTTTTTGTGTTTCAGTAAAAGAATTACAATTTCTTCCAATTTGGCATTAATCTAATACGCTAAAAAGTTTTATTATAACAATTCAAAATTTAGTCAATATAATCTTTAATCAATATTTTCAATTTACATTAATGGCAGGTAAAATCCTACGATAGTTCCTCTCGGAATATAATTCCAGAATTAGGAACGGATGTTTTTTAAGCTGAAGCATTCAGTCGTCAGGGACTATTTTTCTTTAATTCACATTTTAAAAAGGACATAAAGTTTTTCTAGGGGCATTTTCTATGTCAATGGTTGTTTTGATCTTGAATGTGGATCCTTACTTCCTATGGTCAAGTTCATTTGCCATTAAGCCATTATGGTGGTAACCGGGAGGGAACCTTGTTATAATTTTTATTTAAATAGTCTTCAGAAGTACTAGGGCTGCACAATGCCTTGATTTATACCTTAAACAAGACGTTCGACCTGAAATGTGGAAAATATTTAAATGTATTGTATTGCCCTTTTTGTTTAAAAATCGTTCGATTTTTGGCTCGTAAAGATTGTGCAAGGTACACCATTCTTTACGGATTTTGACGAAACTTGCTCAAATTGTTTATTATCTCCCAAGGATAAACCCTATTAAAAATGAAATTAACGAAATATATTTAATATGCGTTATTGCCCTTGTTCTTGAAAACGCGTTCGATTTTTAGCTCGCAAACACTCTATAAGGCACAATTCTTTACAGATATTGACGAACCTGGCTGAAATAGTTAATTATCACCCAAGAATGAGCCGTTTTAAAAATAAAAAAAACATCAGCAAATATATAGCATGAATTAATGCCCTTGTTCTTTAAAACGCGTTTGATTTTTGGTTCGTAAACACACTAGAAGACTCAAATATTTACTGATTATTACGAAACTTGCTGAAATTATTTACTATCACTCAAGGATTAACCCTTTTGCAAATCAAATTTACCGACAAATATTTAAAAAGTAATTGCTTCGTTACAATTCTTGACAGATTTTAATGAAATATTATACATTTATCACCCTAGATGTATGATTGAAGGTTTCATTCCGGTGATTGTAACTGTACTTGACGAGGTTTTGTTCAAATTCAATGTCTGGCAAGCTATCTTGTTATTCATTTCGTTCAAATCATATCTTTTCTCAGAAAATTGGTTTATCTGGAAGTATGTCTCGTTGATATATTTACAGACAGTATAAATCTTTCGAAAACCAAAACACGAAAAGTATCATTTTTTGAATAAAACAATTCACAAATTGAAAAATGAAAAAAAGGTAGCCAAATTCTTTTCTGAAATGTCAGTTAATACATGTATGTACATGTACAATCGTAGTTGAAATAAATGAGTGTTGTAATTAATATTACAAGAAACGTCGATACGTGCATTTACGAGCAAGATAAGTGTTTATAATGATGTTCTTGGTTTACACTTAATTTCGAAATAGAAACAGTGCCATGGTTACCTATTGACATTAGCATTAATTAAGACCACTAAATTCACATCTTTCTGTATAATTTATGTATATTTGTTCAGAATAAAAGTCATGTGATACTGAAAACAACACACATTGATTATATCATCAGTATGGATTACTGGCAGCAATTTCAAGTCTTTCTCGTTTTCATTGCTGGAACCAGTAAGTAAGCCCTTTTTTTTTCTTTTTTTTTGGCGGAAATTTGTATTTTCTAGATTTCCGTTAATTTTTCTACCATCAATCCATTTTTTCCACGATTGTTTTTTCAAGAATGATAATATAATGCCTATACAATGTATTTTACACGAATAAATGTACGAATGTATCAATTGCTTTTTCTTTGATTCGATTTAAATCTTAGAATTAGATTTGTATAATATATATATATAATTTCCATCCAGGTTCACTTACGATTAGGGTCAATATTGCATTGAATAAACCAACAAGGCAAAGTACACTTGGTCCATCATCTCAAACGCCCGATGGTTATGCCCACAAGGCTGTGGATGGGAATACGAATGGCCTGTAGGTACAATATTTATATATATATTGCTTATAAATTTATTGATGGTGATGCTGATGATGGTGATGGAAAATGATTCAAGTTTTACCATCCTTTTACATTTGCATACATATACTGGAATATTTCAAAAAGTGTCTAGGAATTCTGACCGGTTGAAATTATCCTTTAAACAATGTCGTCATGTATGTATCTGTTTCATTATAATTATATAGATACAGCAAAGGATCATGTTCACACAATAAGTATGATTTTGAAAATGGAACTGAATGGTGGGAAGTGAATCTTCAAGATTTGTATAATGTAACTGAGGTTATCGTCTATAGCAGGACAGAGCCATGTTGTTGTAAGTATATTCTATTAACATTAAACAAATTTGATGCTGTAGAAAGTATCACGCTGGAAAATGCATTTTTAAAAATACTTGGACATTATCAGTAAAATTACGATAGTTCATAAATAAATGGCATTATACCATGATATCGGCGATTCTTTTGATCTTTTCGTTCGATCTTTTTCGAGTGGGTGGCGCATAAGAGTACTATAAATCGTTTAAATAAATGTTATAGCACGGTTTACTGTGTAAATGTATAGAGAGAGAGGAGGACAATAGTTGTCTGCACAGAGCACCGCCGACATATTAGCCTCACCTCCAGCACGGGCTACAATAACAAAAAAAGATACCTAGTTTGTCGTGTGTTAACATTGATGTACAGAATTGTGACACTATCACCGTACTATCACAAGCTTATATCGGTATGATTTTGGGGTGTTAATTATCATATAGTTTTTTAAGACTTGTTTAAAGTTTCCAAAATGTTTTTAAATGATTTGAATATTAACACCAGATACTATACTATTAAGAATGAGTTTAAATGTCGTGTTAAGTGCTGGTGTTAGCACTAGACGGAACACTAACACGAGATTAAAAAGATAGACCAATTGAGAAGCATTTAAATTTAACCAATCATTCTAGTGAAGATCGTCTTGTTATCCCCATAGAAAAGTTATCGGTTTCTACAA